>PTEX01000437.1:239046-318236 GCA_003342815.1 Eudromia elegans | reverse complement strand
GTGCGGGAACCGAGGTTCTCCTCCCGCTCCATGGGAAAATCCCAAAATGCTGCCGAAGACAAACAATACCGGCAACCAGAGGAGTTCCTCTCTCCTGTAGGAGTCGCTCTCCTCTGAGAGGGGACCCTGGCACGCTGGCCCTCATATGTCACCCCTGGGATGCTCCTGTCATAATGGCTTTATGAGCATGATGCCACCCACCCCCATCACAGAGCTCTGGTGGTTGTCCTGGGGACTCACATGGCCCTGTATGGTTTGTCCCCCATGGGGACTCTCCAYTGCTGCTATGTCTTTGCCTGCAGCCCAGGAGGAGGTTTCCTCAACAGGTGGGTCAGGGCACCCMCCTCACCTTGTCTGGGCTTTCAGCTGTCACAACTCTCACTGCACTGCCCTTGCTGAGGGTCAGAATCTCTTCCCTTCCCTTCCCTTCGGAAGTTTGTTGTGCCAACAGTTTTTTCCACAAAACTTATTCACGAAAGACTTGTATGGGGACACAGATTGCGCCCTCAGCAAGTGTGCGGATGATTCCAAACTTGGTGGAGYGACTTACGCTACAGAAAGCTGTGCTGGCATTCAGAGGAACTTAGAAGAGTTGGGCAGAGAGGAACCTCGTGAGGTTCAACAAAGCCAAGAGGCGGGTCCTGCACCTGGGGAGGCCTGCAACCCCAGGCACCAGTGCAGAGGTCAACCTGCTGGAAAGCAGCTCTGTGGAGAGGGTTTAGSAGTGTTATTTTCATGGTCAAAGGCCAYACGACTTGAATRGTCCGAATTAAATTTTCTTGATGGAGAACAAGCAAGCAGCGCTGGGTGTGTGGGGAGTCTGCGCTCCAACACGCGCACCCTTAGGCTGGAGTGGTAGCCATTTATCAGAGTCCTTAATTACATATTCAAAGGGAAGTGGTTTCRCCTAATACRTCTTGAGATCCTTTCCCCGCTCCATGTGTAAATTAGTCTCCGCCTCTTGGCGCGTGCATGTTGTTTCTTGGTGGTGGTCCCTGGGGGTCGTTTGGATGAAGTAGGGACGTCTTCCAGTTCTGGGCTCCCCAGTACAGAAGGGTCCAGCGTAGAGCAGCGAAGATGATTGAAGGACTAGAGCATCTATCTTATGAGGAAAAACTAAGCAAGCGAGCCTGGCAGGCACCTCTTGTACTGGCGAGCCCGGAACCGCACGCAGTATTCAAGGTGCGGCCTCATCAGGGTTGAGTAGAGGGGCAGAATCACCTCCCTCAACCTGCTGAAGACGCTCTGCTTAATGCACCCAAGGATCCCATTGGCCTTCTTGGCCACGAGGGCATATTGCTGCCTCATGGTCATCTTGTTGTCCACCATGATGCCAAGGTCTCTCTCTGCAGAGCTGCTCTCCAGGAGGTCGGTCCCCAGCCTGTGCCCCTGTCTAGAGTTATTCCTCCCCAGGTGCAGGACCCTACACTTTCTCTTGTTGAACTTCATAAGGTTTCTCACCACCCAGTTGTCCAGTCTGTCCAGGTCTCTCTGGACGGCAGTGCAGCCCTCAGGGCTATCAGCTGCTCCTCCCAGTTTGGTATCGTCAGCAAACTTGCTGAGGGAGCACTCCATCCCTTCATCCAGGTTGTTAATGAATAAGTTGAACAGCAACGGACCGAGGACTGACCCCTGGGGGACACCACTAACCACAGACCTCCAACCTGGCACAGAGTCTTCTGCGCCACTAATTACTACCCTCTGAGCTCTGCCATCCAGCTAATTCGTAATCCACCTCACTGTCTACCCATCAAACCCACACTTCTGGAGCTTGCCCAGGAGGATGATGTGAGGGACAGTGTCAAAAACTTTGCTGCAGTCCAGATAGATGACATCCACCGCTCTGCCCTCATCTATCCGTCCAGTCACCCCATTATAGAAGGCTATCAGGTTAGTCAAGCATGATTTCACCTTGGTGAACCCATGCTGGCTACTCCTGAGCACCTTCTTCTCCTCCATGTGCCTGGAGACAGCAGCCAGGATGAGCTGCTCCATCACTTTTCCAGGGATAGAGGTGAGGCTCACCGGCCTGTAGTTTCCCAACTCCTCCTTCTTGCCTTTTTTGAAGACCAAGGTGACATTGGCTTTCTTCCAGTCTTCCAGCACCTACCCGATTCTCCAGGACCTTTCAAAGATGATGGAAAGCGGCTTAGCTACGACGTCTCTCAGCTCACGCAGCACTCTGAGGTGCATCCCATCGGGGCCCATGGATTTTTGGCTGTCGAGTTTCCTGAGGTGCTCTCTGACCCAATCTTCCTCTACCCAGGGCAGTACCTGTCCAGTCCTCCTCTCTTTCCCCTAGGGTCTGGAGTTCTAAATGGCCTGCCCTTGGTAAACACTGAAGTAAAGAAGCCATTCAGCGACTCTGCTTTTTCTGTGTTTTTCGTAAACAGGGCACCCACCCCATTCACCAGCGGACCCACGTTTTCCCTGACCTTCCTTTTGTTGTTGATATATTTGAAAAAGTTTTTCTTGTTGTTTTTAACATCCCTCACCAGGTTACATTCAAAATGCATCTTAGCTTTCCTAGTTGCATCTCTGCAATCCGTGATTCCTGTATTTCCCTGTATTTCTCCCAAGAAACCTGTCCTTTTTTCCATATTTTGTATACTGCTGCCTTTTGCTTGAGCATTGCCACAAGCTCCTTGCTCATCCACGCAGGTCTCCTCTCCCTTCTGCCTGATTTCTTACACATGAGGATGCATTCGTGTGTAAGCTGGGCATGGAGGAAGTGCCGCTTGAAAACCAACCAGCTCTCCTGGGCCCGTCTTCCTTCTAGAGCCCTAGCCCATGGGATCTTTCCAAGCAGATCTCTGAAGAGGCTAAAATTGGCCTTCCTGAAATCCATGATTGCAAGGCTACTTACAGCTCTGTCTCCTCCTTGTTGGATCATGAACTCCACCAGTTCATGATCGCTGCAGCCGAGGCTGACTCCCCACCTTCACATCTCCAACAAGTCCATCACTATTTATTAATATGAGGTCCAGTAGCCTACCTCTCCTCATCGGTTCCTCCACAATCTGCATCAAAAAGTTTTCATCAACACACTGCAGAAACCTCCAGGATGGTTTGAGCCTCACAGCCTCTTTCCAGCAGATATCAGAATAGTTAAAGTCTCCCGTGAGAACCAGGGCCTGTGACCGTGAGGCAACTTCCACCTGTCTGTAGAAGGCCTCACCACTTCCTTAGCAGACACCCACCACTGTGTCTCCCACGCTAGCCTGCCCTTTAACCCTCACCCACAGGCTCTCAACTTGCTCATCCTCCACCCTCAGGCTGAGCTCCATCCATTCCAGTTGCTCTCTCACATACAGAACAACTCCACCACCTTGCCTTCCCAGCCTGTCCTTCCTAAAGAGCATGTAGCCTTCCATGACATCACTCCAGTTGTGTGAGCTGTCCCACCACGTTTCTGTGATTCCAGTGAGATTATGATGCTGGGACCGCACACAGATCTCCAGTACATCCTGCTTATTCCTCATGCTTTGTGCATTGATGTACAGGCATTTTAGAGAGGTGGTCAAGCCTGCAAATTTCCCAGGAGGGGTGAAAGAGGACCCTCTGTAATCATGTCTTATCTGCACTTCCCCACTCCTGCTGGATGCCCGTCAACTTTGCCTGCATGATATTGATTTTGATCACCCTCTCCTTGTGACACTCCCCTTCCCCTTTCTTGCTGAGTTTAAAGCCCTCCTAACCACAGTGGCCAGCCTTTTGGCAAAGACGTGCCTGCCCCTCCTGCTAAGGTGGTTCCCATCATTCCCCGCCAGCTAGTGGTCATCAGATTCCCATGGTCATAGAACCCAAAACCCTGTTGCCAAGACCAGCGGTACAGCCACTTGTTAATCTGTAATCTCTCTTCCTTGAATCCATTCCCCTCATTGGTGGGATGGAGGAGAACACAACCTGGGCTCCCATGCCTTTGACAGCCATCCCTAGGGCTCTGTAAGCTTGCTTGATGTCAGTCAGTTTCCTCATGGCATCATTAGTGTCCACGTGAAACAGTAGCAGGTGATAATAGTCAGCTTCTTGGACACTTGGACACTTGGCCTCTCTGTAACATCTCTTATTTGAGTCCCTGGCAAACAGCAGATCTCTCTAGATAAGGGGTCAGGTCTGCAGATCGCTGCCACTGTGCCCTGTAGCAGGGAGTCACGCACAACGATCACCTGTCGCTTCTTCCAGGGGCTCCTTTTCACCCTAGGGGAGCAGCCTTAATGCTTGGACCTGACCGCCTCCCTGCAGGCGGCCCCCTAGATGTGCCTTGGTCCGTGTCCTCGTCCATCTGCTCCACATTCAACAGGTACGAGGCCCTGGGCCTTGGGGTCACTGATGGGGGAGAGGTGGGCTGGGGAAGGGTTCTCTTGCCACATTTCCATTGTTGTTCATCCCTTAATACTGTTAATTCTGCCCCCTCCACCCTATGGCGAGAGCCAGGATTTCCAGACTGAGTTGGGGGCTCCTCTGGGTGGCTTTCCTGGGACGACTGCAGACTCCACCAGTCTATTTCTCTTTCACATTCCCTGATGGCCCTGAGCCTTTCTTCCTCCTCCTTCAGCTCCACGACCAGGCTCAGCAGGTCATTCAGCTGCTCACACCTAAGGCAGGCAGTATTTTCGCTACTACCCAGTAACTTGTAGAGGCTCAGACACTCCTCACAGCCAGAGGAGTGACTGCCATGTGTTTCTGTGGCGGTTCAGTCTGTGTCGGCACAGTCTTCCTGGTGCAAGCTCTCTGCCGAGTAGAGACCATGGCCTCGCCTGATGGAAGAGACTGCTACAGAATTCTTTTGCACACCTGGGAGGGGACTCTCTGCACACACCACCATGCCACGCTGCTGGTCGCCCGCGCTCCCTGGGGGCGGCTTTTGAGTTCTCGCCTGTGCTGCCGGCTTTGGCCCGGCTGAGTCTGAGCCGCCTTGGGCACGGGGCTGGGCGCTAGCACCAGGTCGGTGCTAGGGCTGCCTCGCGCTTCTCAGTGCCTGCATTCTCTCGCTCAGTGGCTTTTGCCACAGTAGTTCGCAGTGGTTCGCCTCTAGACAAGGAGCTCCGGCACGAGCATCCACTCCAGAGCCCTTCCCTTCCAGATCTGAGCTAAAAGGGCGGTTTCACAGCTTTTGAGTTGACGCCTGTGCTGCCAGCTCCACCCCTGCTGAGTCAGAGCCGCCTCTGGCTCAGGGCAGGGCGGTGCTCAAACAGGGTCGCGCTTCTCACTGCCTGCGCTCTCTCGCTCAGCAGCTTTATATATATGGCTGTATGATCAAAGTACAAAAAGAGGGTAAAGCAGAAATAGAAATAGGAAAGTACTCTTTAGACTCTTTATAATGAGAAACCTAGAAATATGAAATGAATCTCTCGGGTAGGGAAGCTCATTCCTTGAAAATAAAACCAAACAAAAAAACTAATTCACAGATTAGTCCTTCTACTCTTTATGCTAAAAGAGTTAGAGGAATTCTCCTCTCTGTCTCAAGGCACCACACATGGAGGACTTTCTTCTGTCTCGTTGCTCGCAGGACCCTCTTTAGGGGAAAAGAGGATGCTTGCATGGCAGCCCCGTGAGTCTGTCCCATGACTGATGGTCCTTTATGGCTGCCTGCCAGACCTTTGCTAGGTAGAGTTGTTGGGTCCATGCCTGCTGTTCCCTGCCATCTGGATGCCAACCATGTCTATACACTACAAGGGGCAGTGGGCTCAAACAAAATTTGCTCCTCAGGAGCTGTTTGGTAGATTGCAAGAGACCGTATGCACACTGACTGATGTAATGCATACTATCCCCCTTGAGAGGATGTCCATCTTTACCTCCCGTCAGCTACCTTCTGGCAGGAGACTCATTACCCTCAGGGGACTGGACTCAAGTGGAGGTACTTGAGACATCTTGCCCTTCTGTAGACAATGCTGCTGCCTCTTTTAAGCTAGTGAAGAGAACACGGCCTAAGTGGGTGTGGTGGGGAGAAGGGTCATCAGAAGAGGATAATTTGCATTGTAGAGGATATGAAGGAAAATTGTTTGACTGTGGCTGCACAAGCCAAGGAGTCTACTTCCTTCTCACAACTTGGAGGCTGTGACGGGTTTGTACATGTTCTTGTAGTATCTTTTGCATTAAGCAAAAAGCTCTGGCACCAGCAGGTGATTTCAAGAAGTGAATAATACCTTTTAACTGACTGCTTCCCACCTTCTCATCTTAGAAACATATGATCATAGTATGAAAACCACTGATTAGGCAGCTGAAGAGGGATGGAAGGCTCTTGATTAGCCTTCTCCTCAGAGTGGACACCCTGCATCTCCCCCCAGGACCCAAAGGATGTGCATAGCTTCTGTGGTAAACTCATCTGTGGTCCTAGCATAGGAGTCCCTTGGAAGCCAGGCCTGCTCCTTCCCTGTGTTGTGGGGTAGTGTGAGAGAGGAAAATAGTGCTTGTGTAAAACTCAGAAATCAACCAGGACAAAATGCAGAGGCATGCTTGACTGTTGGCTTCTTTTCACTGTGGGGAAAGTGTTCCCTTCTTTACCTTCTTTTGTTTCTTTTTGGTGAAGGCTGAACCACCCACACAGCAGTAGGTCCTGGCTGTGGGTCTTGAGCAGCCCTGGCTCACCAGTAATGGTGCTACTAAACAAAAGAGATTATCACATCCAGGGTCTTGCTGTGCCTTGGCACCCTTTTGTTGAGGTGGACTGGTTTCCACTGCTTCCTGTGTGTATTTGGACGGTCCACCTCCATGGTTTCAACCCCATCTTCTTTTTGATAGCCTCTACATCAATAGGCACCATCCTGTCTTCTTTCAGAGAGTTCACATTCATGGGGCTCCACATCACTCTTAGGCGAGATGTCACAACCACGATATCTTTTATCAGGACAAGATGTTTTTCTAGAGATCTTTCTTTCTAATAAATTTTATTTTCCTGTTGAGGCACAACATGTGGTCCATCCTTCAAGGGACTCCTCTTCAAGTGTACCTCACAAATAGGTGTAGCAACTTTCTTTGGCCTCTTACCTCCTGCCTTCTCCAAGTCTCCTTGATGCTACAGAAACCAGAAGCTCAGAGAGCTGCAGGCCACTTGCAGTGGTCCCCTTTTTAAGGTGCATGGGCAGTGAGATTGCTGGTCACAGTAGCAGGTCACTGTGATGGTAGGCCCAAATACAGCCAGATATTTCTCTGAGTAGGGAATGGTCCCATGGCCTGAAAGATGTCCTACTTTATAAGAACAGGATGCCAGGGCCTCAGGACCCCTTTCCTCAGGATCCTTCCTACATGCCATTTTACTGGCTGAACACAAAGGCTGCTCTGTGGCACAGGGACTGCCTTCAGACTCCCATTGGGCACCTTGTGCTCTCGTCCGCTCCCTCATGATAAGATAACTTTCAAAAACGCTCTGATAAAAAGTGGACATGGCCAGTTTTAACAGGTGTGCAGTGGTCCACTTTCATTTTTAAAATGGCCTGTGCTAGAAACTTCATTGTAAGACTCCCCTGAGGGTTTTTTTTTTGTTCCAGTTATTTGAATGTCCCTTCACAAATCCAATAGTCCTGCAGCTCCTTCACTGACCTTTGGGAATCGAATAACTGCATCTGTACTCTGACACAGTGTTTCAGAAGTCATCATTTTTGTTGAATTCAGAAGTATAACCCCAAACTTTGTGAGAGGCCTTTTAAAAACTTTTAAATGTCTTCAGAGGAAAAGTAATGTCATGCAATAAATATGCTGTTCACGATTATGACTGCTTGATATTTTTATTTTCTGACAGTCCTTTGAGATGTAATAGTAGTATAAACTGGATAGTAGTATGAACTGAAGATTTCCACAGGCTTTTTTTCCTTTTGATAGCTTTGCAATGTAACATTGCATTGCATTACATGAATGTGCTTAGTGATCTACTTTAAAGTTACATCTGCAGGTGCAGGCATAGATGTGGAAGTTATTACAGGAAAACGTTCTCGAGAAATGTTTTTGTGACGGCATTTCAATTTGGATTAGAACTTCACTTTTGGAGTGGATTGCTGGGCTTGTAATCTAAGACACCAGAACAAAGAAGTCCAAAGCAAATTCCTCAGTATGCATAGTGACTGCTGTTTACTACTCGCTAATGTCATATCACAGAATAGTTGAGGCTGGAAGGGACCTCTAGAGATCATCTAGTCTAACCCCCCTGCTAATATAATAATTATAATAATAATGTAATGTAATATACAAAGATACTCATTCAGCAAATCATTCTGCCATTTCTGTATCCATAAAAGCTGAAATCTCAACTTTAGTAAAGTATTTTTGTATGTTACATAATTTTCTTAATCTTGCTTGACAGAATAGCTTTGCTGATGGATCAAAGTGCGTAGTAAGAGTATACTCGGTGTCTATTTAGGACCAGGTCTCCTTAATACTAAGGCTGTGAGTTGTGCTGGCATTTTTTCTTTGTTTGCTGGGGTTTTTTTAAGTAGAGAGAAGGATGATGTGATTACATGTCTCTCTAATCTCAATTAGAAGATACCTGTTCTCTCACCTGAGAAGCACTGTGGTCTTTTCACTTTCCTTTCAAGGTTTAAGATTTTGGTGACTGCAGAAAATCACATTACCAAAAAGCAAAAATGTCTCCAAATTGTGTTAGCTTACAGTTGTTCTTCTCAGGGAAAACAGTCTTCATATAGTTCCATATGGATTAAATTAATCCTTTTGCTTTGTTCAAAAACAAAATATAACCACCTTTTAAATTTTGTTCTGGGGAAGCTAAGCCATTTTTATTTGGTTTATGCACTTTTTTGATTATTGCCTGAAAAATAGTCACCAAGTATATACTAGATTTTCTTAGCATAGTGAATGCATTGCATATGAATTATGAACTGCATCTTGTCTAGTCTTTTTTGATCTTTTTATTGTCTTTAATCATTTTATTACAACTTTCTCCTCCAGGAATATCTTCAGGAAATCTCTTCCTTTTACCATATACTTAATTGCTAATTTATCTGCACAAGAGATAGTTAACTATCTAATTGCTACATTCCAGACTTCTTTAGTGCAGAACTTGGCACTCAAGTATTTTACACTGAAAGAAGACTTTCAATGCTGCAGGTTTGCACTAGAACAGAGAGTCACAGGAGGTGCTACTTTTAGATCTTTCCCTCCTTCCAAACTGTCATCAGCATTAAAATTTTGGAATTTTACAGGATGAGACAGCTGCAAACTTTTCCTTCCCCCAGATTTCTCTTTCAGTGTATAGGAGATGTATATACCAACTTACCTAAGAAGTCATACATGCTTAAACATGCCCACAACTATGCATGTAATTTGCTCATGTCATTACCATGTTGGTGTATATCCTTTGAGTGGGTAACTAATCTTTTAGATGAACTACTTGCCATCTGCCCACATCCATAAAGATGGCGCCTGTATTGTCATGGCAAATCCAAGCTCTGACCGGGCCTTTATCCTGTTTGCATTTGGTTTATCCATCTGGTTTATTCCACCTTTTCTTTCTTTTGTCTTTTCCACATGATTCACTTTTATGCTGTTGCCACCAAATATCTTCACAGTATAGGAAAATGATAGTAGTTATGGGAAACCATTGAATTATTTCCTTTCCATACACCATTTAGAAGCAAAGACATACTATTCAAAAGCTGTTCTTGTAGCACCACCAGTGAATATTTTGGTCTGTTCAATGTAAAAATAGGACTGTGAAGGCAGAATTCCTCTAATACATTATTTCTTACTGAAAATAATCTTAACAAATTCTTCAACATCAAATGGAAAATACTTGGTTTTGCTAAAAAGACAACTTCAACCACTAGCTGATGAACAACATATGACTGAACAGTTTAGCCATTTTTTGTTGTCGCTATAAAATTTGTTGTCTGTGCTTGGTTGTGAAACACGGCAGGGCTGCCACTGGTCATAGCTCTCTTCCTGCTGTAGAGCTGCCTATATGTGCCTGACGTGTATAGGTTCAGCTCTGCTGCTCAGCCAGTCAAAGCGCCACTCAGTGGTGTCCATGTGCTAATTTCTCCCTAAGAGGATGCCTCTGGAAAGCATCAGTGTCTATGCTGTCTGTGCACAGGCAAACCTGTATATTGCTTCAGGCTATACTGGGCAGCTAGTAATTGTCAGCGTGGAACTCTGTCCATGCTGAGCCATATTCCAGGAAAAACACAGCTACTGCTAAATTCTACACAAAGCATGTGTGTGTGTGTAATTGAAGAAGATAAATACGGGGAGTAATGAGAATGACTCTTCTGAATCAATGGAGTGCTTTGGACACAGCAAGAGTTGGACCCAGTAAGATGTGTGTATCTATTATGGAAAGAGGTGGTCTGACAGAGGTGGTCAGATGATTTTTCAGAGACAGAAGCTATTCACTAGGACTAAGTCAAAAATGGCTTATCTAGTAAAACTTACAGGAAGTATATGTATCAAGGGGTGTTAGGGAAACATATTTGTTTGTGGTAATTTAAATTTCCCCTTAATTATTTTTTTCTTAAGGGATGGTTATGAGACAGAAATTTCGTAGTATTTGTACAAAAGTCAAGCAGTTCCTGGAAAAAGAAATTGAGAAATCCAGAGAAGACTAAGGCAGTTAGACAGAGTGGGTTACACCAGTGATGCTGGCCATGGACCAAAGTAGACAAATAAAAAGGGAAGGCTCAAAGGATGGTAATGAAGATGGATTGATCGTATTGCATTAGGGACACTTCTGCAAGAATATCTAGCAACCATTCAATGAAGATTATTATCCTTGTTGAGGGAGGATTTTAGCCCTTCTATTCTTCACTTCCTTTTTATTCTAAAGCCTCAGTGCAGGAGCCTTGCTGTAGTTATTCTAATGTTAAGGTTGAAAGGAGCAGCTCATGTCATCAAATGCATCTTTGTCTAATACCTTTCCGTAACAGAACTTTCTATTTTCCCAAACATTTGATCTTGCAGAGCTCTTGGAAAAAGTAATACCTATGCACTTGCCATCTCACTATGGGACTCAAGAATTCCCAGCTGCAGCTTTATATGTCATTCACACACAGCCTAGGTTGGCTGAAGTTCCATGGAGCAAAAGTGTTTCTATGCCCAGTACTCAAAAGATCTGCATAGAATGATGTTTTCTGTACTTTTATTAAATTACCAGATCAAGAACTCCCATTGAAATACATCCCCTCCCTTAGATTCATCTGCAGGATTCTTGATGACAAAGACACATTCATCCAGTGTATCATTTCCATGGTTGCCTTGAAAACTTCTAGAATGGGAACTTCAACCAGCCTTATTTCACCCTGCTGGTGTCCATTCCAGCAGGCTTGTCACAGAAATTGTACATTTTGGAAAATTACATGTCATCCCCATTTTCTGATTGCCAAGAAAGAAAGCACTACAGCTGAAGTGAATGAATTACAAAAAGCAATGGAAAATCATGGACCTGATTCATGTAGTGTCCAACACAAGACAACAGGCAGGTATCCACATTTATATCTTAGGTTTCCTACAGGTCTGTCTTGCCAGAAGTCATGGAGTAAGGATTTCCCCATCTTTTGGTGAGTTACATGCAGATGAAACACCCAAACTCAGAACAGCAATTAATTCCTCACACAAATATCTTTAGCATTGAGTTGAATGAACTTCGGAATTTTGCTGAAGATTAACTGTCCCCAGTGATGAGATATCACAGCAGAAGTATAGTTAAACAGGATTCCTGGGAAGCTTCCAGACATGCACTAGGTTCCAGTATGCCTGAGGTTCTCTGCATCCCTAGCACATAAACAGATGATAAGAGAAGACTTGCACTTGTCTTTTGCCCACACTGAAGTCCGAGGAGACAACATCAACTGTTCATCCACTCCTTGTTTACCCAGTCAGTCATTCAATCAGAGAGGACTATCAGGTTGCTTAAGCAGGATTTTCCTTGTGAATCTATACTGACTAGTCCTGCTCTTGTCATTCCTGTGCCTGTAAATTATATCAAGGATGAGCTGCTCTATCACCTTTCTAGGCGGGTGATGCTTTTGGAGGTGAGGCTGACAGGCCTGTAGTTCTTTGGATCTTCCTTCTTGTTTCCTTTTTGGAAGTCTGGAGTGACACTGGTTTCCTCGAGTCCTCAAGCTCCTCTCCTGATCCATATGACCTTATATGTTCAGATATGATGGAGTGCCATCAGAGATGAATGGCCTTGCAGCAACATCCACCAGGTCCCTGAGCACTCATGGGTTTATCCCATCAGTGCCCAGGGGATTGTATACCATTTGCTTAGGCAATCCCTAGCCTGATCCTCCTCCACCAAGGGAGAGTTTTCGTTTCTCCAGTCTTTCTGCCTGATCTTCAGGGCCTGGGATATTTGAGGGCTGATCTGTTCAGTTAAGACTGAAGCAAAGGCAGCATTCATTACCTCAGCCTTCTCTGTAGCATACCTTTGTTACCATCATCCCTGCCCCATCCAGCAGTGGTCTCACATTTCCCCAGTCTTCCTTTTTTTATCTATGTATTTTAAATAGCTCTTCTTATTGTGTTTGACATCTCTTGCCAGATTAAACTCCAGATGGACCTTGGCTTTACTAGACCCAACCCTGCATATTTGGCCAGTGTTCCTGTGTTCCTCCCAGCTTACCTATCCCTTCTTTCTTTATACTTCCTTTTGTTTGAGTTTTACCAGGAACTCCTTGCTCATCCATATAGGTCCCCTGCTTCTTGATACTTTCTTGGACCTCTCTTCCTTCTATCCTATGGGATTTTTCAAAGCAGGTCCCCAAAGAGGTCAAAATCTACTCTCTTGAAGTCCAGGAACGTGATCCTGCTTTTTTGCCCTGCTCCTTCCCTGCAGGATCCTGAACATCCGCCATCCCTGCAACCAAGATGGCTCCCAAACTCCATATTTCTGACTTACCCTTTCTTATTCATGAGTAAAAGGTCCAGCAAACTACATCTCCTCATTGACTACTATGTCATCTCTATCAGAAAGTTGTCATCAGTGCTCTCCAGGAACCTCCTGGATTGCTTGTGCTTTGCTGTGTTGTGCCTCCAGTTGCTTTCATGGTGGTGGTTAATGTCATTGAAGAGGAGGCTTCCCTAGCTGTCTCTAGAATGCCTTTTCTTCTTCCTGATCAGGTGGCCTGTAGCAAACACCAACAACAGTGCTGCCCATATTAGTCTGCACCTACATCCTTACTCATAAGCTCTTATGTGTAAGGCCAGCCCATTGTCCACCTCCAGAGCTTTTTCAAAATTTAAACGTGTTATACTACCAAATACTGATGCAAAAACATACAATGCACAGCCACAGTTCAGAAATGGATGTTCCTTTTGGGTTAAGTCCTCTAATATTTGAACACCTTGAGTTTATTAATGAAGTATATGGAAAATTTAAGGTTGAGCAGCTAAGCAGTCATGAAAGAACAGTGAGAAAATTTCCTGGGAAACACTTTCTAAAATGGCAGGAGAGGATTGGTATCATGTGACTAATGCAATCACAAATCTTCAAATGGTAGCCACATGGTAGCCAATGGTGCCCCTGCTCAAGAAACTCCATCCTTGTACTGGTGCTCTGCAGATAGCATTTCAGGCAGCTTCATTTTGCAAATCAGATTACTAAGGGAAGGAGTATAACATGCTATTATAACAAAGAATGTGCTTATAGGTCACACTGAGCTAGAGATATGTATAAAGCTTCCTTAGCTATGGTGATTGAAAAGAAACCTGGTAAAAAAAAATGTTTTAAAATCATCAAAAAATACATATTTGTGTTTACCATGTGCTTGTGACAGTCTAGCAAACCCATTCTCTACATAGGGACCATTATAGGTTTTGATATCGGTCTGAATTCCCTCTCCAACAACCACCTTCTCTGTAGAGAGAGAGAGTCCTGGTTTTGTCAGTTCTTGGCCTTTGCCCTTCTAGACAAAACAAGTCCAATAGCCTCAGCAGGAAATCATGCCAATATTCACAGAACCAACTGGTCTCCTATTATTCTGTTTCTGTGGAATGGCTCATTTTGAGTCATTGTTTCCCCACAGTCTCCTTTTAGAGTAAATCAGTGTACTCATACAGTGAATACCCTGTAACAAGGTCAACAGTGTATTTATACATTAGTACAGCCCAGTGCACATCCATCATAATAGTTAACTTGTCTGATTTGTGTCACTTCAGAGATGACAGAAGTTCATTTAATAGTTCTTGCCTTAGGCCCACAACTTCTTGGCTGAACTAAGAAATACCTTTTAGAAATATACCCAAAGCTTAAAAAATATTTGGAAAATATGATCAAATACTTCATAAAAACAAACGTGTAATGAGACAAAGAAATATAACCAGAAGAACATGAAAGACTGGGCAACTTTTTTCTTCAAGAGATGGGAACATGATATTTGAGACAATAAATAATAATAAAAGAAAACAATTTCAACAACAAAGTAATAAAAAGGATCAGGAAGAATACCATTGAGATCATCTTAGTTATATCTGGTTTCAACATCAATTCATGAGTGCACTGATATTACTCACTTATGCCCTAAAGTTGCCCCCACCAAATAATACAGAGTTTTGTGTAACCCCAGGATCTGCAACATCCCTTCTCTGGTGATTAGATAGCTTAAAGAAGTTAATTTAGTCTCCACAGCCCTTGAGATAAAAGGTCTTTTCCTCAAATACTCAAAGCTCTTGCTTTTAGATGTAGGAGGGTCAAGTTTTTTTTCATGAAGTAGCCTGAGATATCCTTCGCCTAAGACACCCATAGAATAAAATTAGTGCAAAGGGAAGTGCTAAAAGGAGGAGAGGCAGGGTGTGAATACTTATTTTGAACATTCCTTAATTCAGATCACAGTATATTGGTGCTGCACTACAGGCCTGCAGAATAACGGGGGGGAAAAAAAAAAGAGGAAGACAAAAAGCAGCAATGTTGTGCTTGTTTTACCAGCTTCATCCAGAGCAAACTACTAAAGAATATTCACTTGGGACACCTCATGTTCAAGTACAGTTGAATGTACCAGCTGGCAGTCCTGGTTAGTAGTTCAGTTAAATTGGGGTAATATTTTAAGGTAATATTTGTCCAAAAGGTGAAGAAGGTTTCAAAGAGTGCCAACAAAATTGCCTTTGGTATCAGAGATTCTCACTCTCTGTTGGTTTCATGATCCACTGGTGGATAAAGCAGAAAAAAGAATATCAGTCAGATTTCTTCATGCTCCCTTGCCAGAGGTTGGACCATTCATGGTCCTTTATTGTGCAACAATCTCGCTCCAGCTTTGTGCTGCCTCAAGCATATGTCTCTGGAAATAACACACAGATTTTTGCTATTACAGTAGTAGGAGGATCTTTGTTCCATTATGGCAGCTATAGAAACCCAGTGAGAACAAGCAGCTTCCTGCATGGAAGGTGTTCCTCAGTTAGATGAAGGACATGGGCACTGCCTCTGAAGGCCACAATATGTAAAGCCCAAATCTAAACTCAAGTAGTGAGAAGAGGGAGCAAAATTGGGCTGTTATCAACTTGGTAACAATAAGTTTATTTTGGGCAGAGTGTATGGTCAGACATAACTAAGAAAGTGCTTGTATTCCCAGTTTCGTAGTCAGAGCTATTGATTTTCTGTTAGAAATATTTTAAGTGGGTGTGCAGTGGGAATTAAAGATCCAAAAGCAATCAGCATTTGAGCGGAGCTATTAACCCCTGCCTGGAGTTGATGCAGCCTGAGTTATGTATATTGTGAAGAAGCCAACTGTCGATTCTTCCTCAGGCATTTCAAACTGTAGGGATGTTCAGTCTCAAAATTCAAAATTGAAAAGTGGTTCCAAAGCAAGCAGAACAGCTCATAGGCTAGCAAGAAATCAGATAGCACCCTACCTACCCTTCTCTTTTCCCCTGACTCTTTCTCCAGAGAGGTGAGTGTGTGAACTGGCCACTCACCTCTATGGTTCCCACCTACTGCACTGACATCATCACTGTAAGAAGCTACACTTTCTGTTCCAGTTGAAGGCAAAATATGCCAATTACATCTGCCAGCAGGCAAAAATTAGGGAAGAGCAAGAGGAGGGGGGAGGAATGGGGAAATGGAAACGAGACCATTCTAGGAGAGGGAGACTTTTCTAGACTAATCTGGCTTACCTTAAACTGCTAATTCTGTTGTCAGAACGAAACTTCCAAATAGCTTCCAAATTGCAACCTTTTTACAAATTGTTTACAAGTAAATGAAATAAGAATATTAGCAAAATGATTTGTAGCACTGTTATGAACAAGTGATCAGAATAAAAACATTTTGAAATAAAATGAGATTTTGGAAATTAGACTCTAGAATCTGGGCAAACACATAAGGGCCTCAACTTGTCTAAGCTTCAGAGGAGGGTGATCGCTAGACCTGTGTCTGTGAAAAAAAAAAGTTCCTTTTTCTACATTCTTAAAGTGAGATTTTTGTAATGAATTTCTATGTAGTACTACAATATGCAAAACCCAGGATATGTCGAACAAGGTTTTTTTTTGATCAGTCCATAGAAGCAAAAGTTTTTATTTACATGATAAGCTGTACAGTGGCATTTTTGACTTATTCAAAGCGAGTGCATTATCACATTTTCAAACTCCTCAAGGCAAGAAATATCTTTGCCTTGCTTATCTATGCAGCTCCAAGCCCCATATTATTGTCACACTTGTTTGCAAAGACGCTTTTGTGCATGCAAATAATCTGCTAGCACATCTTAAAGGTTGAATGAGTGCAAAGAGCAACATTCATTTATGCTAGACGCTAGTTACATGTCATTTCCCAATATATCAACTTCTGAGAAAATGCAGGAAACATCAGCCAAGTAAATGTCAATAATTACTGCAATGATAGATCAGGTGCTATGACAACTGAAACACAAATCGTACAGTCTTAGAGGCCCGTTTTGTGCATGCTTTTCTGAGCTGGACTTGCCACATTATGTGAACACTAGATAAATCCTGTTTTAATACATATATTGTCTGCCTTCCTAAAGTTATTGGGAGCTAGTCACATGCACCCCTGACAGCCAAATGCCATTCACTTACTGGTAGCTGTATTTCAGCTTCCTAAAACCTTGCCTCGCTTGTCTGTCCCAGGTGCTCTGACGGGTAATACCTACCCACTTTGAGATCTCCTGCTTATTCACAGCGCGTGTGACAGCAGCTCCTCTTTTCCGAAGCCAAACATCAGAAGAGGCTGTTCATCAGGGGTGCAGTACAGATGGTGCCATATTGTCCACAAGCCCTAGCTGAGTTTTCAGGACCTTCTAATAGAATGGACTTGATCTTTTTTCCAATTATTTTTGCTCTGTGATCATCTGGGCAGTCAGTTACTTGCTCTGTCAAGTAATAACTGTAATCAAATCATGGTTGTATTGTATTGAAATACAAATGGTATAAAATTAAATATTAAAACACAAAATATAGAAATAATATCAGTTGACGCTATTCCAGCAGACCAACCAACAACAGTCAGCCCCTTCTTATAATCTAAAAGTCATAGATTTTAATTGGCAGGGATATTTTGCAGTCTCATACACAAACTTTATAACTTTGGAGGTGATGGATAGAAAATATTGCCATCATAAAAAAAAAGTCTCCAAAGTCTCATGGTCTGCTTCAACTCCAATTACCCTCTGGGTATAACTATATTCATGAGCTTTATTGTAGCCAGAAACTTCAGCCAGAAGTTCTTTCTTAAACTGTGGATAATTTAATTCCTGCCAAGCTTAAGTAGAGACTTTGAAAACTTATGCCACAAGGCAGCTATCTTACAACCACAGTCCTCTCAAATAAGGGACCTGAACTGGGTGGTTGCGACATCTGAAATGTTGACAGAGCTTTTCTTGAGGATCATATATTTTTGAAAGCAATTTTCTTTAATGCTTTACTTTTTTAGCTTTTAACCAATACAAGACAAAACATTTTCCTCAGGAAAAGATCTATAGTGGAAAAGACACTTGGAAATGATGTAGACTTTAGTGCCTGTTAGAAAGTTTCTGACATAGGTACAATCAGGTGGCATTCAGGTGAGCGTACAATCAGGTAGCATTTTGTAACAGGAGCAAGAAAGATCACATTATTTCCTAGTTCCTGTAGCAAAGTCTGGTTTTGCTTATTGGTTGTATATTGAGTACTACCGAGCACCAGCCTCCTTCAGTTTGATTCAACATCAGGCTCTAGACTAAATATTGTATAAACATTTCTCTGTCTAATGGCAATAAGGTCTACTCCAAAGTATATTTGAAGCTCTAGTATGCAAATTAGAGGTTGGTCCAATGTTATCCAAAATTGAAGAAAGGAACTCTTTTCTCCATCAGTCTCTGCTGTGGGGTCAAATTTCAAAATCTAGCTTGTAAAAGTGCATGAAATCAGATTATCAGCTTATAGGAGTAACAACTGAAACTTAGTTTCTATAGGCTACTTACTTGCCACATCAACAGAGCTGAACAGGAATAATTGCTTCCATCATTTATTCAAAAGTCACACACTCACTTGATACAAAAATATTGTATCAGAGCAATCTACTATTAAACTCTTACCATATGCAAGGATATAAGGAATGGTACCATATATTGATTTGGAAGCACTGGTGTTACCAGTAGCTTTCCATACTATATCAGCCTGAATGAAGAGATAGCTCCTATTTTTCTCCTGTAAAAGTATTTGGCTGTCTGCATATTTGCCACTGGGTTAAACACAGATGTTGAACACAGGCTTGTAAATTTGACCCTTTTTTTCTTCCAAGTGCAATTTTTCTAAGGTCTAAAATTTATTTATTGGGAAATAAAGATATATAAGTAAGCAGGATGTTTATAATGACCAATTAGTCCATTACATGAGGAATGTATGTCATTAGCTCATGATTAGCCTGCATTTCCAATCTATCACTTATAACTTGACCAAAAAAGAAATTTCTTTCCCATTAATACCTCTGAGATATTAGAAGCATTTCAGGGTCTTAAAAAAGAAAAAGAAAAACAGTAAACTTGGGGTTTTTTTCCTAGATTCTATAAACTTTCTTTTATACTTGTTAAAATGTGAAAACAAGCATATATTTCAACTAAAACCCATCTTTTTTTTGAAAACATAGAAACAGATTTCTAAAAAAACTGGATTTTTTTTTCCTAGGAAAGTCACCAAAAGTGACTATTTTTATGCAACAGTTTTAGTTTGGTTTCCTCATTAGGAAATTCCAAATCAGGTTCACACACTCCTGATCTTCCTACTGGATTCCATAATACAAAAGCTTTGTTTTTTACCTTCTGTCCTTTAACAGCCTTTGTTTTCTATTGGTTTTATATTCAAAGTCTCCTCATGAAAATATCTAGATTGGTATGTTCTGGTTACGGGAGAACCTAATGAGAAAAATATTTACATTTTATAGGCCAATCACTACATATTTACTGTTAGATTTTTCTTTTCTTGGTTCTCTGACATTTCTGGTAAACTATCCCTGAATACCGTAAAGATCACAATGTTGCCAGGAACCATATACCTTCTGCAGAACATCTTTAGAGTTTCCTGTAAGCTGTGATCTTTGCGTGCAGAAAGCATGCACATACTCTGCACTGGAGTAAGCTAGCTTTCCATCCAAAGCTGTACCCTTTCCATTGATAAGGCAAAATACAGCATCTCACAATGTGACTATGAAGACTACAGAGTTAATTGCCCCCTATGTGCCCATTTCTTCTGATCAGTTTTGGCAGTTGAAATGAATTGCATTAAACTTAGCCTGTATCTGTTAGCTCAAACTCTTTATTAAGAGAGAACAACTTAATAAGTTAATAATTAGTGAGGACAAGTGATGACTGATAAGTGGGAAAACAATCCCGAGTTTAAACAAAGTTTCTGGTATTTGGGAGGTCACCACCTCTTGCACTGCTGACCAGCAGTACCTGTCATGGAGTATTCAGGACCACAGACATAATCCTATTCTAATTTCTGCTTAGCACAGATTTACATGGATTTACAAAATTCTCCTACCTAAAGATTGACATACTGCCCGCTGAGGTCCCACAAAGCACAGTGCAACCAGTTCCAAAATATTTAACCTCCTTTGAGGTTAGGGCTCATAGGGCTGTCTATGCTTTCACTTTGATTGCTGGATTTTAAAAAGGTGTTTGACATCCTGCAACATCCAGACTGTCTTGGTCCTTACCTTCATCAGTTCTAGCACTGTATCGATTTTGTTTAGACAATCTGAAGGTAAAAAAATTTACTTAAAGGGGCCTGAAGACACCACTTACGCTTCTGCTTTATGTGAGCAAGAGGGTGACTTTTACTAGGTTGTCAAAAATCAGCCATGTCTCCGCCCACTGGTGCTTTCATGCTGAGAGCAGGAGAATCAGGAGGCACCACAACCAGCAACCAGCACCCCAGGAAGCATCAGCAACCCAGCAACCATCAGCCTCAGCCATTCAAGCTCCTCTAACTACAGATGCAGGTGCAAATCCAGCTGAATCATATCCAGGCTGGTACTCCCTGGTCAGGATTTTACTGTATCTGAACATGCTGCAGTAATGCATGGTTACCTGCAGGCAGCGAGGCCCCTAAAAGCTGTTGAAATAGCTCCTTTCTGTGATCACATTCTTCATTTATGTTGTGTTTATAATCTTGGTGCTCACATGTTGGGGGAAAAAGCAGGGAGGGAGAAATTCCCAAACTCATTTTTTGTATGATCTGCTTAAGACAAGCCTACCTAACGTTAGGAAATATAATATCCCTTCTTATTCTCTCTTTGTATATACTACACTTCTCTCCTTATAGTCACTCAGTGTCCTTTTCTAAATTTGATGTAACTTCTTAATTAATAAACAACTTGCCTAAAACTCAGCCTTGCTAATTTGCACATTCAGCCATATGTCCCAGTCTGATCCTTCAACCTTACTATTGTGTTTGTACTTCACTTATCATTTGAAGTGTTGCTGCCAAAATAACCTTTGACATTGCTTGCTGTGTGTGATTACTTCAATCTCTTTTATTTATTCATTGGGTTAAATGATAAACAAACAACAACAACAACAAAAATTAGAAAACCAAGAGCTATAAACAATCAACTTAACACGCCAACAGTCCTTCACCAGATTCCTGTTCTAGTGTATTCGGACTCTTGTTTTGGAGAGCTTACACTCAGTGAGGTGCAAAGTACAATAAGCATTGCTATATTTTGATGCTAACCAATAAATTTGCACAATTTAAGCTAATCACACAACCATCTCTTTATTTCAGCAGCTTGTAAAAACATGCCTAGAAAAAAACCCCACTAGATTATAAAATACACATATATATATTCAAAAAATCTGCTTGTGACATGCCATAAGGTAGATTTATGCCATGTTATTGAGTAATAGAATATTAACACATTAATCACACACACCAAAAAAAACCATTCTCACTATAGGAAAGAAAAAAAAAGTAAGGTGACCTAAGTTAAGGTTGGGTGGAGAAAGAAAATTTGAACAAAGAACATTTCATTAACACATCATACAAAAATGCATGGTGGGAAACTTCCTAAACCAACAGGTTTTAAGATTGGCTGCCTACTAGTTGCTGGTAATCCTGCTATAGGCTTTTTGTCTATAATAACAGAAAGTAATTTTTCACAATGATAGCGTTTTCCACTAAAGCATCGATGACAGTATTTTTCCACAATCAAATTTAAGAGTTGTTGTGTTCAATAAACAAAAGAAAGAAAAAAAAAAGGCAGTGACTGCTTAAAGTTTTCCATGTTCAGGTTTCTAAGATACTGAAGAATTTCCAGAAAATATATTTTTCAGTGTTAGCTGTGTTTCTTCCCATATGCTTGGAATCTGAACACATTTCAGATAATTTTTCTGGAGACAAGGATTTGCTTTAGGTTTGCAGGCCATCCTGTCTTATCTATACTTGAAAGAGAATTCCCCAGTGAAATTTGATTGAATAGCTTTTTGTCAGAGAAATAATTCCATTTCTCCATCAAGTTTAACATTCTAATTGTTATTCTTGAGGACTTGATTCAACATCACTGCAGGCAATCGGACTCATTGCTCACAGAGCCAATGGATCAAATTTTCATTTGGCTTTGGTCACTACTACTTGATATTCATTACATGTTCTTTATGATTTCACTCACGACTAGCTATGTAGAAATCATTCCTGTTGACAATTTTATCATTTTAGATTCTTATTTATTAATCTGAACAGTTATTGCTCCTTATAATTAACAGGGCACACTTAAAAGCTGCTCCAGACAAACCTTTGGGAGGACATTCTAGTTTATATTCAAATATTGATAGGTATCTTGGCATTTTGTGAGAAGAGGTTTCTTTCTTTCTGGACTGTGCTATGAGGTCAATAATTTTCCGTAAGTTTATGTGGGGAAAAAGTTTGTTGAAACGATATCCAGGGCCTCTTTTTAGCGATAATTTTCCTTTGCTATATCTTGCCAAGATTATTTAAGCCTCCCAGTGCATATTTATAGGAAGTTTGGACCAAGATGGAAGGAAGATTCATTTTTTTCTGAGCTCTCCTTCAAGAGTTCGAGTATTTCACTCTATCATTAAAAAGGAGAATTTTCATCCTGCTGTAGCTTTTGGATACCTGCACAAAATGTGTTTTCATAAGTTACTCCAAGGTTTTCAATACAAGCATTTAAATCCATATGTAGTCACGACATATGTTGAATAAATTCCTGTGCCCCTGTGGTGACCGAGAAGCTCCAGAATCGTTTCCATCTTCTGATCCCTAACCTGAACAGAGGATTTCAGACCCCTGCCGTTCAATCACAGCAGTGGAGCACTTCCAAGACGGCCTGGGCTAATGCCTTCAGTTAGACCCAGTGCACTGGTTACTGGATGCTGTGAAATGGCTTTGACCTCACCTTTGCATTTGTCTGTCCACTCTCATGTGCCATTGGGCTCCTCTGATATTTTCTTTTTCTTTCAAGCTGCTACTTCTCTTGCATTGCCTTGTGTGGATCAAATGGAAGAAAACATGAGTACTATTCATTCTGTGTGTTCTCTAGGCAGAGAGATCTGAACTCTCAGTAAGAGATTGTTATAGTTGTACTTCTGGGATTATAAAATATTCTTAAAACATTTCTGGTTGTCATTACAGGAATAATGGCCAAGACTATTACATATGCTTCTGAAAGTCCCATTTGGGACACTGAGAGCATCTCACACTTCACAGTGCTGATGCACAAACACTGTAAAAGGAAATGCTCTTTGTTGTTTCTCCTGTTCATACAGGTGCAGACATGCAATAAAAGAAAGGTTCTTGACTCAGCTAAAGCAACAAAATGAAAGCTTAGTGTAGAGAGACAGTTGCTTGCTGAGGAGGAAGTCCTCCCTTCACATCAGCACTGGAAAGCAGTAGTCAGCAGAACACCTCTTCAGCCAGAGCAGCTCAAGAGGATTCAGGAGGAGCTGGGAGCAGAGGGCCTCCCTGGCAGGGAACTTCCCTCAGGACTTCCCAGCAGGTCGGTCTCGGGGGAGGGGCAGCTAATGCACTACAGCTGCCATTCCTCCTTCCCTGGGAAGAAACTTGCAGGAGGCAAAAAAAAGGAGAGCAGCCCTCGCCTTTTCCAAAGTGCATTCCCAGCAGAAAACTTGGAGCAGTTATAATAGGAAAAAAAATGTTTTTTTCTTCAGTCAGGTGTTGTTGGAGTCAAACTCTTATGACGAGTCTGAAAAAAAAAGTGCATACAGCTGTGCAGTGGATAACTTGGATACTTATTTGTTCTCTGACTATGGTCCAGAGGCCTCTCTGTGACAACATACGAATTCTGATTGGGCACTGGGTCTGAAAAATATATGTACACATTGTCATTTCACATCTGGAATTTAGAATTGCTAATGGACACACTGTGATAGAAAAGTGTCTGGCCAATAAAGTGGTTTTATATATTTATTTTAAAAAGCATTACCACATTTTTGGCGAGAAGTCTTTCATCCTCTAGACTTCACACCAGTGCATCTGGAAAGCTAAACAGCTCTTTCAGAGATATAGATATATCCCAAAAGGCACTTTTTTATGTGAAATAATTTGAAAAAATACTTAGAAAGGAGAAGGTTATGTTTTTCACGATGGAAGCTTACCTACCTGGTAATTTATATCAGGTTCCTACAATCTTGGAAACTATAGTTGAAAATTCCTTCTCAAAACTCTCAGTTAACTTACCCTATCTTCCAGGATGCTGTTAAAAATGTGCACTTCTCTTTAAATAATGCATCTTGGTGAAAAGAGCATTGGAAAGAGCAATTACTTTGGAGGAGGTTGTTGTAGGACTAGCATTGGAAACTTAAGCAGTTTGAGTTTTTGTGCATCGCTGTGAACCCCCTCCTCATCACACCCACCAAACCTGCCGGTAGACGGATGGCAGCTGTCACGAAGCCCCTGTTCATGCTTACTGGGGTCAGAGATTTCCTTTCTGTCAACTTGTCCTCTCTAGGGTGTTGAGAAATTGCTTAAGAGGATGAATCATACCCCAGCAAATGGGGAAACCTGCAGGAACACTCCCGGCCTAGGCGCGTTCACAGGTGGCCACCAGAAAATCAAATAGCATGATGATGCCAGAAACGTATTTCAGTCCAGTTAAAAGGCCTGTCTTCTTTTACTGGCCACCTTCACAGTTATGAAACACTGTCAGTCATGGCAAGTATTTCATTGCTTTTTGCACAGGCCATCTGAAATGCTCCCCTGTGCCATGATGATAGTCATTCGTTGTATTTATATTTGCCTTTATAAATCTCTTACTATGTTCTGTGTCCAGAGAATACTTTTAAGACAGGAATGAACTCCAAGCCACTGGCAGCAAGCATTGGAACCCTTTACTTTTAATGAGGATTTGCAGGGCTGGATTACTAAAATCTTTGAGAACCTGAGACATATTTTCATTTACTTCACTCAGGATTATGCATTAGGTTAAAACTGTGAAACAAGTTTTAACAAAAGCTGAAAGATCAGCTTTTTATAACCAGACCACCTGGATGGGTTAATGGTAGCTCTTCTGCTGCCCACAAGGGGCTTCACAGGTACACAAACGGTATGAAAAATCAGCCCATCAGTCCTGTTCCACCCATTTCTCAGCAGAGCCCCCATGATGGCTTCAGTCACAAATGCAAGACTAAGCACAGACAGCACTTTATAAAGCTTTATTGCAAGATGTGTTTACATAATGCTGTAGAGGTGAGCTTTTAACTACTTAAATCAAGACATTTTGGACACAAGTCTGTGGCCAGTTTCTGATGTTGATCCTGCATGGCATAGGAAAAAAAAAAACAAACAAAAAAAGTGATTGCATCTTTCCAGACAGTGAAGTGAGGAGAATGGGAGGAGAAGAGGCAGAGAAGGGGTGCGTTAAGAAAGCAAATCCCCCTGGTTTACAACTAATGTTACAAAGCTTCTGAAGGATGAATTCAAATTGTAGTTGAGCTTCTGTGTAATAAAATCTTAAACAGCAATTCAAGTTCTTTATGAAATAAAACTAAGAAACAAAAATGCACTTTCATGGACAATTAAATTTAACATAAAACAAGTTTACCTAAAATGAGAAAACAACAAAAACAAAAACTCAACTGAACAAAAGGACCTGTAGGTAATATCTCTGACCATGCATGGCTTGTTTTTTAAATTACAATTCACAGAATAACACTGCTGGAAAGTCTATTTTACACTATGCTACACACAACACAAAACAAAAAAGCAAACCAAACCAAATAAAAAAAAAATAGTGACATTTACACAATTTTACAGTATTTCTCATCTAAGAAATACAGCCTCTTCTACTTTACATTTTTTTTACAATTCCCAGCTCACAAAAAGGGACACTATTTGCGCAAAGACAGTCTTTAAAAAAAGAGTGCACCCAATGCTACAGATAAATTTTTTCTTTCAGAGAAGCCTCTGTGTTAGTGATTCATCAAAATATATCTCCATCTGTCACTCAATGGGAAATGAACTAATTAGAAATATTCTCTTTTCTTCTTGTGTAAACATAAAACTATAAAACATCTCTGAAACTCCTTGAATTACTTGTTATGTAACTATTATACTGCTGGCCAAAAGACTCTTGGTATCGTATCTGAAATGTCAATTCAGCCACGTGCTGCCCAGTCCTCCTCCCAAAAAATGTATGCCTTATGTGGTGCCCATGTATTTGCGAATCTTTTTCAATAATGTCCAATTATCAAACATGTTCTCATATGATAATGCTCCAATTTACTTCTTTTTCTAGAGCCTCTAAGTACCTGGCAGTCTGTCCTGAAAGGAAACATCAGCAAACATAGTCCTTAGATGCTGTTTCTGGTATGCAGATGTGGACGGTCAGAGCCATCTGAACACGGCAGGGTCAGGTGCTATGCCTGCACACGCCTGCACAGCTCCCTCAGAGCGTGATGGGAGGAGCTACATATGTGCAGGAGAGAGGGAATTGTGCAAGTGTGCACACCCTCTAGTTAAAGGTAGGCGAAGTGTACATCTGCACACGAGTTGTAGGAGGAGTGCGAGGAATGTTAAACTGGCAACTGTCTTTTCCCCAGGTCATCCCATTAAATTCAAAGCATTGCAGGAACGATAAAGCAGGCATCATGTGCACATCCAAATGTGGATGAGCATCACGAGTTAAGCTGGTCCTAAAGGATTTGGGATAAGGACTCTCATCCTTATCGTGTCCCCACATGACAGGTTTTTCCTGGAATGGCAGAACTGCCACTTCTGCCGGCAGCAGGTGCTGGCTGCCTGGCTTGTGACGGGCGTGCTCACAGCACAGCGCCTGCACAGTGCCGCGCCTCACGTTCCTTTAGGGAGAGCTCTCCAGTCAGCTCTGATTCCGAACCTCTGTTAAACTGTGGCAACAGCTCTTAACCAAATACTCACATACACCCTTTTATAAAGGGAAAACCAAAGTCTTGTTCACCTACATACCTGATTGACTTTTTTTTTGTGCTGACAGAGTCAGCTGACAGAGTCAGTATAGATTTACAATAAAGGCGGGTCAAGAAGATACACATTTTGAAAACTAATTTGACAATATTTCATACACTCATCAGAGCAATAAAGATCCTTATTACATTTTTTTTTGTCAGTTTAGGGTTACATATAGGTATATCAAACAGAAGGGTCACATGTAGCATCCAGTGGGCTATAAAACATCTGGAATCCATTAGCTTGGTGGCTGAATTTACTAAAAGGTGAACACTCTCATTCTAGATTTGTTGCACACTGCATTCCTTGGGAGTAATTCTTTCCCACTGCCCCATAACCGCTACTGAGAATGAGGGAATACAAAGTATTTGGGTGCCACCTCCTTTTAAAAACCTTGGAAAAAATAGCTTGGAAAAACTGTGGGCAGCTGACTGGTACTGTGACAAAGATAACAGAGGTAGTCATTATGGCTGTATGTTTTTAGAAGTAGCCTCAGTAGATCCCTAAGAGAGAAATGGGAACATGTGTTATTATATCACGTATCAATTTTCAGGTGTAGAGCAGGAGCTTAGGCAAAAAAGGAAGGAAACCAAATATAATGGAATTATAGACAAGGAAAAATATGTTATACACTTTCATCCAGAGAATCTGAATGGAATCTTTTTCTTGAAAGTATTCTAACCCCCTTCTCCACATTTAGTTTTCTATCAAGTAAGGTGTATGTTTTAGAAAGTTTTATACAATTTTGGCCCAATTCCTGGAAATACATATACTTAATCTGTTAACAGTTTACCAAGTATGTTATTTACATACAGTAAGCACTGACACTGAGATACAGAGGATGTATTATTAAAATGTACATAGGATGTATGTATGTAGGATGTATATATTAAAATGAAACACCCTTGTTTTCTGTTAGCAAGTGGTCACTAAGAGCAAGTGTGCACTTTTCACATCCAGCATATTTAAAGGGAAATATGCTACTTTAAAAACATGTGACTTCTCCCTCCAATCAAATATGGGATCTCTGTGAGTGATTTACATGCATTTAGCATTTTGTTGCATTTGGGCTTCTTTCGTCACTTATCAGGTATAACAATTCCAACATAACCATTACATTCAGGGTGTCTTCCTCTTGTTTCAGACATCAAAGACTTCCACAAACCCCCATGACCTTCATCTCTTTGTTTTAAGCATCCCTAATGAATGCTTTAAAAGTCCATAGTGGTGAGCAGCACATAAAGATTCACTTTAAAATTCAGATCCTTACTTTATAGTGAGATTAATTATATGCTACATCTTTCGGTTTCCTGACCAGCTTCCTGTTTTCATAGCTTTCAAATATGCAATACTTTTCATTAATTACATGGCTACTGCCTTCTTCCTGCTTATAAAATTGAATTTTATAACAATCTGCAGGGGAAAACACATCAACTCAGTGCCAGCTTTCCAGAGCCTGTATTCATTATAGTGACGTTTTACCCCAGACCTGACATGTGAAGATCCAAAGCAACAATATATAAGGAATGAAATGTTAAAATCTAGAGGTGGCAGAGCATAGATAAAATTTTTCACCATGTATCTCACTGCAGAATTGGCAGCTACCTGGTTTTCTAAGCACTCGAGTGCTTTGTTCAGTGCAATGTGATGGATGATCAAGCTTTCAAAGGTTTATTCTGTTTGGTGATGCCATCCTGAACAATCCACAAAGAGGAACTCTTTGGACAAGGAACAATCCACAAAGAGGAACTCCGGTAACTTGTGAACATACCTGAACTAGCTTAGGTGCCAGAAGTAGCATAGTTATGGCATTAGGATCTCAGGATTGACTGATGGCTACTGTTTTGCAACCAAAATTGAACTCTATGTTACCATAACTAAACTGCTGCAGTTCCCCTGTTAGCCAGTGGGGAGGAAGCCTCAGCTATAACTGCTATACAGACACACCTTTAATCTTAGAGGCTAAGGCAATCGAAAGGGTTTAAGGGTTTACCTTGTGCGTTCTTCAGAATCAGTTGGTCACATACAGGCTTTGGTTTAGAAAGTTCCCTTTTATGTTACTGTTAATTTGCAGTTCTCTTGTTCCCTTTTATGTTACTGTTAATTTGCAGTTCTCTTGAAATGCTTCAGCACTGGCTAGGATGGCTGTGTACAATTCATCATTGTGAATGTCCTCCACTTAAAGGCAAATGAGTTGAACAAAGGTTCTTCAAACACATTCTAAGGACAGTTATGAAAAACCATGAAATGAGGGCAAACACACTGGAGTGTTCACTGTGGCAACCTCTCCACTTACATCAAGGATAATCACAAAAAAAGATTAAAAAACAGCAAAACATAGCAGGCTTTTAGCAGGGACACTTCACATTCAGATCTTTTTTTTTTTTTAATTAAATTGGTATAAAATCACCACCACATAATCTTGCAGCAGAGAAAAGCAGCATGAAGGGCACAGGCAAGTGAACAAAACTTCTTTATCTTAGCATCTGAATGTATTTATCTGGTAGGTACATTGTTGGCATAGACTCTGAAAATGCACACATGCACAGTACACTCAGAGCTCAACAAGAGGGAGGTATGCTGTGTCCTCTTTCTGTGGATGTTGTTTTATGTACAGTATGAATGTGTATTAACACACATGAATTCAGGATGCTAGACTTTCTACTTGTATTGCAGGCCATCTGCATAGTGAACCCTATGCACCAATATGGAGCTCCTATGACGAGACTTTTTTCCTCCTGTCCACATGTATTTGTAAGGCCCCTGCATGAAAATTACCACCCCACTGACTGCACTGGGGCATGACTTCACATTATACATGCATAGATACACCTATAAATATCCACACATTCATTCTGTACATACACCAAGGTACACTCTTTGGTGGCAAAATAAAAAACCAAAGGTATACTGGACAGATTGTGCACTTTAGCTTAATGAATCTGCTTCACAAAGATTGGGTGCAGCCGTAACAGGACTTATTTTGCCTCTTTAAGGACTGTTCCTTGCATTGACAAAATGCCATACTTGTACAACGACTAAAACAGGGCACAAAGAAAGCCAATGTAAGAAGCACAGATCACACTATGAAAGATAACTCAGAGACAGTCCACTCGTACCCATGTCAACACATCATGAGAGAAGAAGTCATAAGCTTTCACCTACAGGAACTCAATGATTCTTTTGTTGGGCATTTGTTGGATGTAGTGTTGAGCTGTAACATACCCTTCTTCTGCTCTGCTTGTGGGTTTTATCTTTTCTTTCTTATTGAAATTGAATTGACAGAGAGCATGGGACGTTCGGAGCAGCAGACGAGGCTGGCAGGACACCGCTGCACCAAATGGCTGTGAGCCTGCATGGTAAAGGTAACAGCTCTTCTTGTTGCCACCTCCAGGACATCAAACCTGCATCTCAGAGGTGCTGACCAGGCCCAGTGCTTTGGCTTCTTCCGGTGTTAGTCCGCTTTTTAGTGTCCTTCTTACTGTATGGTCATAAAATCCAAAGACAGGCAAAAAAGAAGAACCAAACAATTAGAAGTAATAATTACCAAAGGCTTTCAGCTGAAAAATGAGCTCTTAACATGCAAGGTGAATCAACCCAAAAGTTGCTATGTGCTCAAGGTCTCAAGTTTGGAAATACTGAGTAAAACTCTATGCCAAATATCAAGTACTTAGCAACTCCAAATCATAAAAATGCTTGTCATGTGACATTTAGTCAACAAAAACTTCTTAGGAAAAACACCGCAGCATTTTAAGAAAATTTTCTCTCTGTCAAGAGGTTCTCAGTCTGTACAAAGAATCACCTATTGTATTATTTTGTACAGTGTGAGAAAGAACTTTTAAAACACCTATTGGAGATTTAGCAGACTCTATTTTTTCCTGTAAAATTTTCAGAGGCCTTTCTACAAGGCAAAAAATACAAGAAAGATTAAACTATAACAATCCTGTTGTCAATTCAAATCCTTGCAAAAAACATCCTCATGCGCTCTTTTTTCCTGTAATTCCCATGTTCTAGTCTACATCATCTTTGTTATTACTAGTTTGCAACATTTTAGCTGAATTTAAACGATAAAATCTGTCAGAATATTGTTTCTTATTTTGCCCTGAAGTTATCTGAATCCCAGCTCTGTTTTGCTATGAAGTTATCTAAAGCCGAGCTCTGACACAAAACTCTTACAATTTTTGTTTGCCTTCTGTTTTCAGATACAAATGGCTGTGTGACTACACACACTAAGCATCACTGTCTTCCTACATTTTCTGTCACCCTGCTTTTCAGATGAATGCAATGTAATCCAAGGTGTAATTGAAAAAAACCCACAAAGTGTCTGTTCACACCACTTTTTTTTTTATATTCCTTTATTATAACATCAGCATATACAAGTTTATGATGCACGCAAAGTGTAAATCATGTCTTTATGTAAACCCAAATATATTCTGAGCTACAAAGGAATGAAGAAATTGATAGCAAACCACACAGCAACTGCTTACAAAGAGGCCGAAGACTTATTTCATTGCTCTCATGTAGATTAATTAAGACCTCTAGCTTATTAAGAGATTTACTCTGTGCATCTGAAACTGGGCAGTCACTTGAAAATGTCTAGCAGCAGTGAGAGGAGTGCATGGACTTGTATGAAAAATAGGGAGATAGAGAAAGGAAGAATACAGGGGAGTTAACTTTCTGCACCATGCAGGTTCAGTGAACGTCATCTATGCTTAGCAGCAAAACTATTTCCACAAATTACTGAGGATAACTGTGAGTTGACAGTGCCACACATGCATTCTTCCCCTGTCACTTAATTGAAGGTGTTTCTTCAAGGTGCACTCCATTCGCCCATAGTATTTGCATAACTATTAAATACCACCTTGCCAACCTTTAATAATATACAGCTTTCCCTAATTTTTCATATAATCGTGATCAGGAATATCTGCCCAGTTTAAGAATGCTTAACTTAAACAAGCTGCACAATATAAAATGCAACTGATATAGCTAAGGTTAAGAAAGACTAAAAAAGTGTTGATGGACAGGGAAATATTTCAGTCCACGACACAAAACACCCAACACAGTGTCTTGGATCAGCCATTATTCTTAGTGCACTTTTAGACTCCTCAAATTGGAAGTCCAAATACCCACAGTGAAAAACATTCACTTCCAGCGATGAGTTTTGAAATATCTTGGAGTCTTATGGTTGCAATGAATCATACACTGGTTACTTCTATATCAAAATGAACTATGTCAGGGATAAAAGAACAAAACCTAGAAAGCTGCAGCAGAAACATTCCTCTCTTACCTGAAGCAAATGTTTCCCTGAGCACATCACCTCTGAGCTGCCTGGCCTTGCACTCTCCTGAACACAACTTTATTTCTGTACCCTCTGCAACATACAGCCAAGGAAAGTTTTGTAGCTGACCTGGATTTGCTAGCAGGGGTGTTAACATGGACTAATATATGTTGCTTTTCAACACTAATCAGAGACCAGCCAAGTGTCTGCCACTGAACTCAAAGGCGGATTAGACCCTGCTCCCTAAGAGATTATTCTCTAAGGAATGAAGATGAATTATCTGCAACAGCTGTACTGCTGCAGCAATGAAACTGTTGACCATAACAAAAAAAAAAAAGTACAAGATACTGAACTTTCACAGGATGACTCTAAAGTACAGAACTTGCTCCCACCACATGTAAAAGTGAACTACAAAACTGAACATAGAACACATTTCTGCAGTGCAGACGGTTCTGCACTCATGACTGCTCTCAGGTATATTATACCCACTTCACTCAAAGCACAACCACCATTGTAAAACAAAACAATTTTCTTCTCAGATGGCAAGATACGAGAAATGGGTGAACAAGCAATTGTATTTCTATTTGTAAATGTTTAATAGGAATTGAGGTTAATAGCAATCATGTACTGTATCAAATGGACCAAACAAAGTATCGTCTTATTTATGCCAAAGTAAATCACAGAATAGCTGAGGTTGGAAGGGACTTCTAGAGATCATCTAGTCCAACTCCCTGTTCAAACACCTAGAGTGCATTGCTCAGGACCATGTCCAAATGACTTTGAATATCTCCAACAATGGAGATTCCTCAGCCTATGAAAATTAGATAAAACATATGCAGATTATTAACATCTGAAGACACAGCTGAAGGAAGCAACTTTTTCAGTAGAACAAATTCTTGCCCTGCTGTATTCTCTACACTGGCTTTTGGATATTAAGACCAGGAAAAAAATGAGTCTTTCTAGAGGAGGGGGAATATTCTGGGAGATGGGTGAATCTTGCCTTGACATGGCGTTAAATAGGTTCTCAGACTTTTTCCTACTTCTTCATAATGCAATGGCTAGGGTTCTTTTACCTTAAAAGAGGTTATGAATGATTTAAGCCATCAAAAATCAATGCAAAGAGACATTTTCCTTCAATGTTTTATTGACCTTGCAAAACTAAGCTTCTCAAACTTAGATCTTTACTCACTTCTCTTCACTGAACTTTGTCGTGTCTCTAACTGGACTAGACATAATATCTTGGCTTGTAAAATCTTGGCCTGCTGCAGATCTCATTAAACTGAGCTATGTATTTTGGAGGCAGTGGCAATAAAAACAAGGCTTTCAAATGACCTTTTAGGTTCTTTGAGCAATTTTTAAAACATTTCCTGAAGAAACATAACATAGAGAGAAATAACTTTTATTCTTGTCACAAGCAAGGCCTGCTGAGATCCCATAACCGAGAAACCACATGTTTTTAGGGGGTCAGAGGGTATGATATTCTTTGCTAATCAGGAAATCTAGAATTTTATTTGATATCCTGAGAGAATGCAGCATGCTTATGATGAACTCAATCTGATCATGTCTGTTAGGTCAAAAACTACACTTCACAGAACTGTGGATGTTTTAAAAAAGAGGAATTCCCCAAAGCATACCTTGAATAAAGAAAATAATATAACTAGAGTTTGGTAGCTATTTAAAGGGGAACCAGCATCCTCAATTTCCCCTCCCCCAACTCTTTGCTGTGAGCAAGTCACTTGAAATGTAAATTACTTTGAATCTGACAATTCTGTTGCTTGAGAAATCACAGAATTTCATGTCATTCATACTGTAAAAACATGTAATCCACAAAACTGTCTTTAGAGCTTCAAAAGTAGCATAGCTACCAGCCGCTGATCTGAAACTAAGAGAACTCTAAGCAGCTGTTGGTTATAAATTACAGAGCAAGGACAGAAGAAAAATCAATCGGATTAGAAGACGTAACACTAGTCAGCTCCATCATCCCAAATGCTTCCCTTCCACACCCCAGCTCACAACACACCCAGTCTATTTTCCAATATTTATATTTAATATATTGTCTTGGATGTTACATAATGAGCCCAGCAATGACAATTTGCAAGCTGAAAGCTTAATTCAAATACACTTAATTATCCCGTCTCCTTTTATATTGAGGTAAAAGAGATAGAAGAATGAGGGCGACAGAGTCCTAGAACAGGTTGCCAAGAGAGGTTGTGGAGTCTTATTCTCTGGAGATCTTCAAAACCTGCTTGGACGCCACCCTGTGACACATGCTCTAGGAGACCCTGCGTGTGCAGGGGGGTTGGACTAGATGACCTCTAGAGGTCCCTTCCAACCTTAAGCATTCTATGATTCTATGATTTGTGTATTTTACATCACTATCTGCTATCTTGCACTCAACAATACTCACCCTCAAGCATGCATGGATTGTCGTTTAGCATGAGTAGGCCTAAAACTGTCAAAGTGGGATGTACAGAGTTTTTCCTATGGTATTTGTGGGGGAACTTTTCAATTTCATTAAGCACCATTCTGAAGAAGTACAGTCAACTGAAAAGTGTTCTTTGTCTGCACTGCCATACTGGAAACTCTGGGAAACAAGGTGGTATTGCCCTGCAGCTTTGTTTCCAGTCCCAGAACCTCATGGCGAGCACAGTCTCTCTCAACAACTATATTGTTCAGAAGTCTCCTGGTGTAACACATGCCCTTCTGTGACATAAAGAGGAAGCTAGCTGTGGAAAAGGACAAAGTGGCTTTTTGTAAGAAAGCACCACTTGTTTTTCATCTTCAGGTGAGTTATGCTTTAGGGAACAAGAAATAAATCGCTTTAGAGAGCCTGAGTTGCATGAAGGTCATACTGGTTTTAAAGTAATATTTAACATGTAGTTGAATCTGTTGAAGATAAATTTTTCCAGATACATCTTTGTAGCTTTAAGCATTTTATATATCTCCACTTAGGGAATGTCAACAGTAAAGCAGAGAAGAAGCAATTCTTTCCTTCCCTGAAAGCCTTCTGTGACAAAATTCCCTTATTTTCAGAACTTCTGTAAAAAGTTTCTACAATCCTGCAAATCCTACATATGCAATCCTGCTGTCATCCCTTTCATCACTTCTCCCACTCCGTCAATCAGAAGTGACTCCACTATGAATAGGTAAAACATTGGGAGTGTAGCAGCTCACCAACAATTGAGTCTAAATGGAAATGATACACTTCATTGTATTTGCAAGATTAGCCTATACTTTGAAAATGCACAGAAGGACAAAAAAAGGCCAGGATATGGGATACAGAAAGTAAGCCATCTCACACAAGCGTTGGGTGCGCAGCCTTTAAGTTCCATTTGAAATTTCAAAGTGACCTAAAGTCTATTTTAAATTGATGTATTATTTGGTATTAGGCTTTCACTAAGGGGATAGCTCAGATTATAAACCCAGAACTGTCTGTCCAAGAAGGACTTGGCAGTGAAACATGACCATCTTTGAACACAGAGGCTCTGTGGAATGTAAATTAATTATCTCTACTAGCAATTCGTGTTAGGAAATAAAATATTACAAGGAATATTGGCTGGATGGCAGAGCTCAGAGGGTGGTAATCAGTGGGGCAGAGTCTGGTTGGAAGCCTGTGGTGAGCGGTGTCCCCCAGGGGTCAGTCCTCGGTCCGGTGCTGTTCAACTTATTCATTAACAACCTGGATGAAGGGATGGAGTGCTCCCTCAGCAAGTTTGCTGATGATACCAAACTGGGAGGAGCAGCTGATAGCCCTGAGGGCTGCGCTGCCATCCAGAGGGACCTGGACACACTGGACAACTGGGCGGCGAGTAACCTCATGAAGTTCAACAAGGGAAATTGTAGGGTCCTGCACCTGGGCAGGAATAACCCCAGACACCCATACCGGCTGGGGACCGACCTTCTGGAGAGCAGCCCCGCAGAGAGGGACCTGGGCGTCATGGTGGACGACAAGTTGACCATGAGGCAGCAGTGGCCCTCGTGACCAAGGCGGCCAATGGGATCCTGGGGTGCATTAAGCAGAGCGTCTCCAGCAAGTTGAGGGAGGTGATTCTGCCCCTCTACTCAGCCCTGGTGAGGCCGCACCTCGAGTACTGTGTGCAGTTCCGGGCTTCCCAGTACAAGAGGGATGTGGAGCTGCTGGAGAGAGTCCAGCGCAGGGCCACAAAGATGATTAGGGGCCTGGAACATCTGCCCTATGAGCAAAGGCTGAGAGAGCTGGGCCTGTTCAGTCTGGAGAAGACTGAAAGGGGACCTGATTAATGTATATAAATACCTCAAGAGAGGGAGTGAGGAGGATGGGGCTGGCCTCTTCTCAGTGGCAGCCAGCAACAGAACTAGAGGAAACAACCAAAAATTGAAGCTCCAAAAGTTCCACAGGAACTTGAGGAAGAACTTCCCAGCAGTGAGAGTGACACAGCCCTGGAACAGGCTGCTGAGAGAGGTTGTGGAGTCTCCTTCTCTGGAGATCTTCAAAACCCGCTTGGACACAATCCCGTGACACATGCTGTAGGTGACCCTGTGTGTGCATGGGGGTTGGACTAGATGACCTCTAGAGATCCCTTCCAGCCTTAAGTATTCTATGATTCTATGGTTCTATGAATCAAGTTTACAACGCTGATCAGACTTGAAACAACTGTGATCAAAACATAATCTTGTGAGTATGCTGATCAGATGCTGTTATTCTACCTAGACAGAGACGTGTGTATTTAGATTTTTGGTAACAATTGTTTGAGAAAGTAGGGTTCCCTTTCATGCCATACAGATGGTCAAAATAAAATTTAGAGCAGTTTTGTGTGAACTTGTTTTTCATCTTCTAACAGAGAATTGACACACTTGACACTTGTATGAAAACTAGTCAGAGTCCTGCCCTCACTGATCCTTATGTTAAACAAATTTGTGGCAGCAGAGGGCTCTCTTTGGCAACTGTGGTTTTGCTGCTCTTCTGGAAAGCTGCAGCTTTGTTACTGCACTTTTGTATGCAACATGTAAAGCAGTGTGACCTAGTCAGACAGCAACTAACAGTTTCTGATTTCTTACCCCGATGTTGGAAAAAATAATCTTTGAGGAAGGAAAATGATGTAAATAAGGACCACGGTGCTGACCCAGGTTAAACTTGAAAGACATTCTAATATGGAAGGAAACCAAACCAAATACATATTCTACCAAATCAAGGGTAAAAGCATGCAACCCAACCATATGTTCTAATACTCAAAGTGCTATATATCCCAATTTTGGAAATGAATTCTGTGCCAAGAATTCAAAAAAAAATGCCAAATAAAAAGAAAACAGAAGGTAATATGAATGAATTCACAGAGTGAATGGTAAAGTGGCAATAATTAAATTGTGCCTTTGTACCTCTTAGAAATTAGCTTTTTATACAGAACTACTGTTAGAAAGTAGCAAGAGTGTAAACCACAACAAAAAGATTTCTGTAGAAAATGTCAATACCAGACTTCTGTGAACATGAATAGATTTCTTACATATATTTGTATCTGCTCATCTCTTGCCAATCTGCCCTCAGCTTGTTCTTTCTTGTAATAAGGAAAATGCCATCTGGCCAAGAAATGGTCAGGGAAATTCTAGCATTTGAAAACCTCTGTGGATAGGCCCACAGGAGCTTGCAGAGAATTCATTCTAACTGATTCTTCCATTGCAGAAGAATCTTCAGTCGGGAGCCATATCCAACTGCAGGAGACATTGCACAAAGACATGGCGATGGTCCAATTATGTTGTGGGATCCTGCTGGGATGTATTAAACAAAAAACATTTTTTAAAACAGTTTTAGAGTTCATATTACTATGAGGATGTACTCTTCACTAAGAACAAGCTCTGAACGGTGGCCACCTCTGCTCCATGGAGCAGCACGTCTGTGGCAGCATTTATTCATATGTAGTGACAGCCACTCTAAGGTCACTGAGGACAACTCACTACAGCAGCTGCTTTCTCCTTGTCCCTGCGTACTGTCTTCTGTGTTTATTACATTACATACCCAGGCATGTGAATGTTTTTGAATTGTGTGAATTGTGTTGTGTTCAACATCTCTGCTTCCTCTCTAAACTGAAATAAATGGGGACAAAAGATATGCAATTTCATAAAAATCACGTATTTAATCTTGCCTTCTCCGATGAATACAATGGCTTCTCACACTTATTTTTAAAAAAAAAAAAAAAAGACTGCTGAGTTTTGAACAAGTACCAGATTACACAGTATTGCCAAGCACTGGTCATGAAATCCAGTAGAAAGTTAAGGAATGTACTACAGACTGTGATGGTGCAAAGTGGGTTACTTCTAATGCTCATTTCCTTATATAAAATAAAGCTGTTTCAAACAAAGTCTGAGGATATGAGCCCACAAACAAATAATTGTTCCAAAATAAAGTTCATTACAGAAAGGTCACATAATTCCAAAACAATCTGGAAAACAAATGTAAACCTCTTTAAAGGTAACTTTCTACTAGGCTTTTAAATTAGACTTTCTTTTTTCTGGCTTTGAAGCAGACCTTCTCTGGCTTTGAAGCAGACATAATGCTGAATTGCATAGAATTATGATTATTTCCTTGCATGATTATTTCCTTGGTGCTAAGATCAGAAAAACATTCTTGACCAAAACTTGAGATCCTGAAAGTTAAATGATGCACTTTGGGAAAAGGCATACTCAGAGAGAGTTCCAAGCAAATATACAAGTAGTGTATTTTTGATAATAAAAAAACAGAATGTCTGTACATTTTAATCTGTACAGATTAGAGATATTTTAAAGAAATCTATGAATTTAAATCAACTAGACACTGCAAAGGAGAAAGAAACTGAACACTCATACATACATACATATTTAGGAATAGCAATAATATTATTAGCAATTGCAATTTTATATAGTCAACTACCGTTGACCAAAAAAAAATCCAACCAACCAAACAGAAAAACCCACAAAAAACAAAACAGAAACAATTACTCAGACTCAAAATAAATATGATGGTTTATAAATAAATTAAAAATCAAAGGTGAGACCTGCAGGCAGGTATGAAATACAGGATTACACAGTCCTCAGTCTGATCAGTTACCTCAGTTTCTCCTACTTGTTTTGGTAGTTGCACTTATTAATCATTAATTTATTATTATTAATTGTATTTATTATATATGTACATATCCATATCTATTTATTTATTTTACTCCAGGAATTTATTTCATAGGGAAGCCTATTTCTGACAATTTTGCCATGATCATACCATCCTATGGTTGAAACAATGCCTTAAATGCCTTAAAAGGCATCCAAAAGACACTAGCTATCTTGGCATCACTTGAACATTACCTCCCAGCTGCCAACTCAATATTGACCGTCTGTAGACTCAGTACTTGGTGTGAGGATAAACAGTCTTTGAAACTGAATACCATCTGTGACATATTCTTTTTTAATCTTAAAGATTCCGTGCAAAATGTGCATCACTAAATTGTTTTGCCCCCTTCTCTGACTCCTGACCGAATCCAGTTACTTAAATCCTAAATGTTTGGTTTCAAATTCTAAGTAAAAAATTGCTTGCCTTTAAAGCATTTCATGTAGCCTTTCTTCTTGTGTAAGTTTTTTATTTTTTTAATACATAATTTCCATTAACTCCTGCTTTTAGTCAGTCTATAAATACCAGGAGAACAGTCTTCCTCTTGGTATTTTGGCACCTCTGTATCTTTTCATAGCCAGAAAAAGTAGGGAGATATGAAAATGAAAAATAATGGGAAAAAAAGGGAAAAGGAGGAAAAGGAAGGGAAAGGGGAAGGGAAGGAAGAGGAAAAAAAGAGAAAGAAAAGGAAAAGAAGGGAAAGGAAGGGAAAAAGAGTTAACTGCAGCACCCTATGAATTCCAAACAAAAATCCCACAGCTCTGTAGTCAGTTGTAGATTCAGTGTTTTGTTTACAAATATGTTTCCAAAGTAGCATTGCATGTGATTCTAAGACGTTTCCCTAGGCCTGGTCTTCTGGCAGAATTATCTTCCACATTTTGGCACCTTTTGGCAGTGTGCTAACTCCTATTTCACTTCTGCCGAAGGTGGAATTTAGTATGTAATATCTGACCTGGGATGTTCTGTAATTAAGTTTAGTCCACTAGGCATGAGCTTACTTGTCTAGGATTCAGATACTTTTGATTCAATTTCTGTCTTCTCCATGGTCCACTTGTAAGAGTCTGACAGATTACTTGATTTGTGTTTCAGATTAATTTCTGCAAAATTAGGACATTAAGAATTTCTTCCTCCCCACAAGACATTACACAAATAAATAAATGAATCATTATGAGATGTTTCCATATCTCAGAGAGGTCAGTCACAGGGTACAGTATTAGGTTAGCATCTGCTTCCAAAACCTAATAAAAGGACAGGACCTTATCATCCTCTCCTGAATCTTTTTTTTAAACATCAAATATAATTTGTATTAAGTCTGCTCATTCAAATATTGGATTAAATTCCTACTCAATTATTATCTGCTCCAAACCTATTTCTCTAACTGAAATCTACAGCAGATTTTAATTTTAAGAGTGCACGCACAGATAAATGCTGTGAGATAAAACATGGAGGAAAACAGCCTCTTTGCTATGCTATTTCCTCTTTAAGTGGCCTTGGCAGAACCCAACACAATGACCTCCTGAACACATGCTACTCACCATCGAGTGTGCAAGTCACACCTGGATCCTACATCGTGTCATACCATTCAGACACATAAAGAGTCAGCTCAAGGTCTGGGGGAAACAACACTACCTAGGCAAATAATCTTTCAAGTCCTAATTCCTTGGTGCAGTTCTCTGCAACAATTTGTTGGCAAGGATATGTTGGGATTCCCTGCTTGCTGACAGCTACCAGGGCTTCTAGGGAGCCAAGAAACAGTTCAAGTATGAAGGCTGCTAATACCAACAAATTATAACCAAGGAGGAAGAGACCAGAAAGTACGAGTTTAAATCTCTTTCCCTTAAGGTAACTGCTAGGGAGATGGTCTGATTTTGCTATCCTGCAGCTTTAATCAATATCTAAATAAGACAATGAATCCTGAGAACTTTCTCTTGGAACTTATTTTCTGAGCTAGTCCTTGGTCAGCCACAGGGGAGTCTGATACCAGGTCTGTTTGGCCTCAATATATTAAAGTATGGCTCTGCCTGTGCTAGAATTAGTATGAGTATCATATGTACAATGATAATGCATGATTATTAAACAGGAGTTTGAATTCTATGACACTCAGTCATGACAGTAGTGCCACACTCCTGACACAGACCCATTCATTTCAATGAGGGCAACACAGAGATGGCAACTGCACGATAATGAAGAACTGCAAATGGTTTTATGTTAGGAGATGGATATTTTAAATAAACAGCCCCAATAAGAAGGAAAATAGCCTTAATTTCCTATTCATTTACCACTCAGGATTTTTTTTTTAATTAAAATGTCCTTAAGTAAAGCTTTTAATTCTATTGATGCTACTGCTAGCTTTTTTTCCCTTCTGTTGTCCCAAAGCAGCAATGGCTATTTTCTTTTTTCCTCTCTCAGATAAAAACAATTGCCACACACTGTTTCACACTGTAGTGTGAAAATCTTATTTACTAGTGGGATTTTCTAACCAGTCCCCCCTTTCTTTTTTTTTTTTTAACAATTTCTTTTGCTACCTCACTTCTTGTTGCCTTCATATCAAACTCTTTTTCTACATAATAATTACTTTTTTCTTTTCTTTTAATTCAGTCCTCTTTGTGCTAAATAAACTCCATTCTTGGCTCTTGTTTTGTCAAATCTCAGTGGTGTATCATACAAATATTTCCATTTTTATTCCCTCAAATCCAGTGGTGCACAGTCTGTAATAATGTTCCACAAGCTGCTAAAATTAGCTTGAGCAATTGTATTCATTGGAATGTGGACTATCAAATACAGCGATTCTTAAAACTTCCTTATTCCATTTCTCCTTTGCACTTATTGTTTGTTATGGCAGCATTTGTGAAGGTCATCCTAACCTTACGGGAGAACCAGACAATCCTAATTATATTACTTTTTTATTTCCTTGCTAAGTTGAATAGCTCCCCATAGTGTTATAGCAATCTTTCTGACAGAAAGCTGCCCGCAATCTTCAAGAATGGAAACAGAATATTTTCAACCCCAATTTGCATTTTATGCTTTTAAAATAAGCTGAACCGACCCTCGTAGAGGCTGAAGTCCGTTGTCTACACATAGAATAAAAACCTCAGAGGAAAAACAGCACAGGCTTCCCATGGCAGCTTTCCTTGGAGCTGTCTCTGAAAGACCACCTCAAGGGATGACAGAGCATTTCATTTTCTGTGGCTCATTCAATCTTGTGGCTTTTTGATGAGCTTCTAACGAAGCAGTACAATTGTAATGTTGTTGTTTCATAAGAAACAGCAGCCTCGTCTGTCTGGTTAGGTCACTGAACACTCATAATGGAGCAATGACTTCCAGTTGTTATTGTACTTCTGCACATGTAACTTTGTCTGTAAAACTCCTCAGTGTGTGAAGGTCCAGCACAAAATAAAATTCTCTCACTGAAGATCATCACAAGAGCTCAGACTTTATGTGCTTACTGCATACTTTAACTTGTTGGAGTTCTGTAGCTTTCAGATCTAATTTCTATTATATTCATACAAGATCGGTGCTGTATTTCTATCAGGAAGATTTTTCTCCTCATTTAATCATTCACGATTATACACTTAGAGGAGCTGGTCTCTATCTTTTCCTGGAACACAAACAGGTGCCATAATATCAGTCCAGCTGAGTGTATTTTAAAGTTAAAATGCCTCAGTTATTCATCATTCAGGTGTATCAACTATCACAGTGAAGCAGTTTATTTATTTTCCTCCACTTATTTCCTCCACGTGTCAGCTGAGACGCATGCTAAACTACTGAACTTTATGTTTGTTTTGAAACTGCCTTTTAATCCACTTTGGAGTCTCATACAGATTTTGAAGAACAAATAAGCAAAGAACTGGATTCTACCATGATTAATTACAATGGAAATCAGTCCCAGCCTAAACATTTACTGAATCCCTAATCCTCATTAATGTTTTCACTAAACTTGTATGAAAGGCAACTTCACATAGAAATACATATTTTTATTAACATTGTTATCATTTTTTGCTGCAGCAAATGCTTTCTTGGTAAAAAAGTGCCTGGTAAAGAACAGAAATAAAGCTTTTTGGTGTGCTGTGTGTACATGAGGCCAGTGTTGCTAACAGGAATAGTTCAGCATGGGATAAACCACAGAAATAGACAAACACACAGGAGCTTTGTTTGCTATGCACGAGCCAACTAGGGCAGTCAGCGCTTATGTGGAGCACCACGACTGTGTGGGCATGTGGGGAGCAGCAGAAGGTGACGTTGCAAAGACATTCGGCATAGTGCATGGAAAGTGAGATGGAGAATCCTGTGTCAGCTCATTTTCTTTGCTGAAAGCCTGGCTCATCTAACAGCACATCCACTTCGCTTTTACCTCTCACCACATGCAGAAGTTACTTTCTCAGCACGATGGGGAAAGTGAATATGCTTTCAGCACATGCTAGTTCATAACAACCAATTACTGCTTATATAAAATGCTTTTGATCACCAGTTAGAACAATTCCACAAAAAAAAAGAAAGAATGTCTGTGTGATTTTTCACTCACTGTTGTTGTCTCCTCTTTGTTCTAACTTCTTAGAAATGCTAAAAAGATGGATCAAAGTTGGTCAAAAAGCCACATATAGTGAATGACATTAAATATCATAATCTTATATTCTTCAGTTATGTATTCTTATTGCAGTAATTGTGGTAGTTCCTGTACAGTAGGAAAAAAGCTAGAAAGACCACCATCTCTTAAACACTGTGCTTACTAAAATGCAAAACCAAATTCTCATACTCAGGAGTCTGAGTACAGTTCTGTAGTTCTACTAAACCATTGGAAGACCATCTTACAAATGGGATGCCTTTCCTTCCTAGGGGAAGTTAACCTAGTTTATAACTACTTTGCAGCCTACTGGGCAGAGCAAGCAAATATTTTTTTCCAGGGCTGAAGATGGAAGGTGTACAGCACAACAGAGAAAGACTGTTAAAAGTGAAAATCTCTCAAGTTACTGTTTTAGGAATAAATTCACCTACTGATACAAATAATACTTTTTGTGCAAGTTTACAGTACTCTATGAAATTTAAGCAGTCGCCATTTGGGAGACTTGATCTGACTTCTCTAGTTACAAATAAATATTGTCATCAGAGAAGGTCTAAAGCACCAATAATGTTTTTTCTTCTCTTTCTGCTAATGATAGATGAAGTTTTCTAGAACAGAGTGAACCATTGCACACAACATCATTTAACAACATTCATAATAAAAAGCATATATACCAAATGATAAATACACACTCAAGCTACTGTGTATTAGCAATGCATGTCTCCATTCTGGGGATCAAGCTTACACACCAACATACATAAATGTATGTATATATTTATTCTGAGAATTTAAATAATCAAATACTCACATGACTTTCTGTTTGCTCGTGATCGCTTCCTCTCTCGAGGCACCGCTCGCTGGCTTGGCACTTGGGTGGCAGACTTCACAATGCGATCCATGATCTCATCTGCTGCATCATCCGTTGCATTAGGTGAATCATCGTTGCCAGCGTTCCATGAACCAATACGGCCTGGAAAAGACAAACAGATGAATTTGAGGGAAAACAGAAGGCTCTTGCGTCACTTTGGTTTTGTAATTGGCTTTTTGTAGAATTAATAGCAGGCAAATCAGTCATTGCTACTTTAAACTGGTTAAAGTGGAAGACTGCCTAATGCAAAACATTCAAAAATAATACCTTTGATTCTCTGCTGTATCAGCAGAGACCGGAGAGATCAAATACAATTATAACTTTCTCTGAGGCTCCTCAGCCTCAGACTCCTAGCCTTGACTATACCTGGCAACAGTCTCCTAGAGTCTGCCTAGGAGCTGGGGACAGATGGAGTAATGCATGACCATTTTTCCCCGTGTTCTTATTACACAGGAACTAGAAGGCATGCCAAAACAGTGATGCAAAACTGCAAGACTGGTCCTTCACACTAAAAAGAGAGTAAAGATCCATCTCCAGGTCTTTCTATCACAGGCTTGCAAAGAGGACAAGACAAGAGGAAAGAATTGGTTTTACATGTCTTGTTGCCCCTTTCACAATGAAGAATTTATTGTCTCATCACAAAGTTGTATCTGTCCTGGTGCAACTGCATGTGCTCTGCTAGATGCTGAAAAGCAAGAATTTTTGGCAAGCTGAAAAGCTATATAAATAATTTTGGTTAAAAACCATAAACAAACAAGCAAGCCATGTCTCTGAACCCAAGGCTCTCGCACTTCTTACTCCAGACAGTTCTCTGCCAGATGCATCTTTCTATTCCTCCACTGAGAACTACTGGTCAGCGAGCTCTTCATTTCTGAATTAGCTGGAGGTACTGAATGTAGGGAGAGCACTGACAGTAAGCTTTTCAAAAGAGCGGATGTAGCAAAATTACAAACAACAGACCACTCTGCATCACTTCCCTGATGTCAGTAAACAACAACTTTGATTAGCAGCTCATTCCCCTGCTTTTCCTGGCTCTCATCAGAAGTGGTTCTGTTATGATAATACTCTGAACAAGCTTCTGTCTGGCACACTTGCTCTCTGCCTCTGTTCTTCAGGGGAACACAGACTGACTCTTATTATCAGAGCACTTCACCATTACTTCAGCTGCTCAGCCTGGTGCAGAGCAGCTTCAATCATTTCATCTGTGTAGTTCAGCTACTTGGTTTGCTTCTTGAATGGGGGCTGTGAAACCTCTGAACTTAGCAGGATCAAGGTTTAAAACTTTGTAGGTGGCACACAGAAAAATCCCTATGAGTAGTAGATGCTCTGGAGGTCATATCAGTGGTGCTCAAAGGAATGAGGAAAACTTAAGACATCCAGATGTGAAGGAAAAGAAATGCCAGAACAGAAACAGTGCATGACCTTTACTTGAAAAGCATCTTTCAGATAGCATTTGTGAAACCACATATGTAGGATGAGGGGAAGGCAAAAGAAGGAAAATAAATAGGTGAGCCCGGTGTCTGTAAAATGATTTAACAACAAGGAAGTGGTTTACTGGCTGCAGCAAACTGGCTTACAAAGAGGTATACCAGTGAATCATGTCCTGGAAAAGAAATGGAGATCCCTCACTGCCAAGGATGGTTATACCAGTCAACTTCTTTGTCAGAATATCAGGTGTTGGAAACAGTAGCTCAAGTTGGGTTTTCATTTAATCTGTGTCAGCTGTCAGAAATGACCAGGGCTGACACTTGGAAACAGCAGAGGCTGCTGGTCTGAGAGGAAGAGGTGTCAGGACAGAAGAAATGCATGCTCCCTGGCTGCACTAATCCAGCAGCACACTAGTTTAGCAAGGGAGTGCTTAAAAGAACCACCATCATTTTCTCATCCCTCTTCCACTCCATTCCTTAACCATTCCTTAAAAGGTTGCAAGGCCGCTTTACTTCATTTCCAGTAGCTACTTTGTACTTATTCCTACTGAAAATAAGAAGAAATTCACACTGTGTAGACTCCATTTTGATTTCACATCAAAAAGAGAAAAAAAATGAGGTTTCAGAGGGCAGCCAAGTTCACAGGCAGACAGTGAAGGTTTCTGCAGGCTTTTATTCTTTTTGTCCCCTCACACTGCCTTGGCTGCAGTCAACATGTCCAACTTTAGACAAAGGCTTCTATGCCTCAAATCACCAACTCCAGGATGGAAATACCACTATTTTTCTCCCCTTTCCCTCTAACCCTCTGCATCCCAGGTGGTATGCAAGGCTTTGGGCTGCCCCGTGGCTACTGGGTCCCAGAAGAGGTGCCCACAGTAGAAGCCCAGGTCTCACCTCGGCTGGCTCTGCTCCGTGTGCGAATGCCCAGTGTGGCGGTGCTCTCCCCGCCGAGGGAGGAGGTCTTCAGCACTGCCTTCATGTGCTCATGCTCAGCCGCGTCCTCGGCGTACTGCAGGCCCTGGGGCTGGCTCTGCGATGGTGGGGAACTGCTGGAGAACTTGCCAGTCTGCAGAGGGAAAACCGATTTGCTGTGACGTGACTCAGGTGGGTTTTAGCTCTACAGAGCACAAAAGGCCACAAGAACAGGCCAGCATTCAAATCACGAACTGCACACAGAAAAATGCAAGGTTCTTGTCCTCACAGACTGATGTAGAGCACAGAAAGTTTGCTCTCCAAAGAGCAAAAACAAACACTGCCTCTTCTCTGGCACTATGCACCCTCAGGCAGAAATAAAGCAGAAACAAGCTGGCATAGAGGAGCAAACACGATGAGAGGAAAAAACAGATACTTTAGCAGGGGCTTTATGATAGTTTTGACCTTGCATCCAAGAGTATAAAGTATAAAGCAAAGACTTGCTTGGAAACCTTCAACCCAGGAAGGGCCTAATCTGGGCTCAAATATTACACTGAGACAGCAGAAGATTTCACACAAATAAGGTTTTTTTGTCCTGTATCAACACCTTGCAGTAACCAGGCAAAGCTGGCAAAGTGGTCTATGAAACCACCTTTCCCCTCCCTTACTCTTCTGCACTGCTACACACAAAACTTTTGAATTGCTCTAAAATACAAACTATAGTACATTTTAAATGTACTACTAAATATACACTGAAAAACCTAAATCCTAAAATAACCAGGCAAATTATTCTATGGCCAAAACACAAAAATTGCAGTCAGCAGTTAGGAGAACAAAACAAAACCTTAAACAGCTTCTGGCATCTGCCCTTTGCTTGCCAGCCTCCCTATGATTTCTTTATCACCAGGACAACTGCACAACAGTGGCTAAATTAGTTGCAAACACATAACACATCAATGCACCAGTTCCTGAAGAAATCCAGCTAGAAAGGTAGCCAAGTAGATCAAAGCACAAAGTTACATGTTCTAAGGACAGTTTTTGCAGCAAAATAGAAGTTTACATGGCATTTTGTATTTTTAAAGTGAGAGGAGTAGGCTTTTTTCTTTTTTCCTTCAGCAGTCTATGCCTATAAAAGGCTGTAATGATCCTTACTCTATTCTTCTTATCTACAGATAGGCTAAAACAAATTTAAAATACAATTTACCCAGAAAAGACAGGTTCTCAACTGCAAACGGACATCAGTACTTTTATTCCTTTGATTTTTTCAGTCATATCAATGCAGTATTAGGAACTGAAATATATATTTTTTTCTATTTAACTTTTGTTACTTCCTCGAGATTCAGTACAGATGAAGGTGCATTGACTCCTATCCTTCTGTTACGTGATAAACAGCATTATTTATTAACTTGATGTTATCAAGCCAGTCAGTTAAAGCATGCAAACCCTCAAAGTCTTTCTTTCAGATGACGGTAAATTGGAAGAAAACAATCAGTCCTAATTTCAGAACTTAGACTGAGCCCACAAAGCTGTTAGACTGCAAACTGAAAATATTTAATCTGGAAATCAATAAGAGGATGATACTATTTTAATACAATGACTTTTCAAAATAATAGCAAGTGAACCGAGTATCAAACCAATTATCTCAAGGCACTAATATACTAGCAGGAGATTTATTTTTGAAAGATCTTTTCAAAATATAATTTACATATACCTGTAAGTAAACTAGAATTTAAATTTATAATTTTATATGTTAGCTTGCCACATTTTGATGTGGAAAGTGTGCAAGTGCTAGAATATCACATGTGAAGTTAAAAGACAGAAAAATACTAAACTTCTATTAAAGTGCATGCAGTTCTTGCCTACCATGAGTTGTAGCTAACCAACATCCACCTTAGAGAATAAAAAAGGAGGATGCCTTCCCATAGCTATCAGAATTCACAAAGGTTAGTTAAATGTTGTCATAAGAAAATTAACTTCTGTAATTTTATTTCTGCAGTTCATACTGCATAGCATAAATCATCACTACAGGAGCAGGTCTATATGCAGAAGTTTTATTCCACTTCTTTAATTCTCAAATGTTTATGTAAATTAATATTCAAATCCTAGCCTTTTGTGCAAGAGGCTACCATTATGAAACACTGAGTATTAAGCCACTTTTTTTATCGTTGGACAATTGAAGAAGTGCTAATGCCAAATAAAAATTACAGTGCTCAAGAGATACTTCCAAACCACCTGATTGCTTTATTGTGTAAATAGGCTGTGTAGTATAGTATTTATAGTTCAATCTTCAGGAGAACTTTAGGATAAGTACATAAATTACTACATCTCACCTCTTTGGAGACCAATGAGTTTTCTCACAAATCACAAAGCATGCATAGACTCATTATAATTTACTTTTTGTAAAGGAAAAAAGTACTTTAGCCCATAGCCTATAGGCTAATCCTATAGCCTGATGCTTTTGAACACCTTATAAAATAGTATTTGGACTTAAACAGTTTCACACTGACTGTGAAATTACCATGAAAATTCTCAATGCAGAATAACTGATGATATCCATAACATTCAGATCAATCATGTTTTGGATAGTAGGGATATTTTGCAATTTAACAAACAGACATTGAGGGAAAAAGGAAAGTTGAAATAATTAAGGCTTAAATCACCATATCCTTATTTGGGAGACCCTTTAAACAAATGGTTAAAGCTAACTAAAAATGTATTCCTACAACAGAGTCAAAAAGCAATTAGAAAAATGTCATGGTTCGTAGGCCAGGAGAGCAGATGGAGCTGAGCATTCCATACTAAATGGTTTAGGAATTAGATGTCACTGCAAACAGGAGATAGGAGAATGACATGCTCTTTCAAATAACCATACCTCAGCATCCTCCTCTTCATCGGTCTGCCAAAAGAGAAAAAGGACAGGGCGGAGAAGGACAAAGCAAGATTTAGGAAGAACAGTATGTTCAAAGCATGACAGAGTAAAAGGTAACTGTGGTATTGTTTACACAATGATAGGAAAACATATAAAGACAAAGTTCATGTGGAATTTGTGTCTTACACAATCAATTTGCTAATCTCTTTTAATCAACGAACAGTAATTCTACTGCACAGAGTACAGGGTGTCATTGTCATTAGGATAAAATTTTATTTTTTTCTAATTTTTTTCTAAGAGAAATTATGAACTGAAACTATCCCTTGACACATTTATCTCTTGAGTCATGCTACTGCCTGCCCATATTTTGCCCTCTGAAAACTGAGAGCATTAGAAAGGACTTTCTCTCCTTTTTCCAGCTGTGCTCAGAACAGGGCGGTCCTGGTTGCTATTTTTTCATAGTGCAGAGGTCAGCTTCTTGGCAGTTCCTTTTCTCTACCCTTATACTGCTTGCTTTCATTCTTTCTTAAGCTGGAGTTTTCCGGTTTTAATCTCCAGTTTAACAGAGCACAAAAATCAAGTGCTGAGGAGTCTCTGAATAAAGGCTTAAAGTTCTTCAGTAGTTCTCTGATACAGGACCCTGGCAATGAGGGATGCAATTACCCTTTGAAAGCCCTTATTCAGGGCTTTCACCCTTTGTGACACCAGGGATGTAAAACTACCTTCAGAGTCATAGTACATTAAATGTAGTGGATATATCAAAATGTTAGAGCATGTGGAGTGCTCTTAAGTTTCAGAGTCTTAAGGGGAATTACAAAATATTTAGAGTTTTGTTCACAAATACCTTGGAAATTCTTCATTGGGCTGTAAGATACTCTACATGAAAGGTTCCCAAAGTGGAACAGTATCTCAAGTATCTGGGCTCCCTGTTTCCATAATGCTCTTTATTTTTTGTCTTTAAAGTGTAAACAAAATCCAAAAATTCTGCTGCATCCTTTTTTATTTGTGATTTTTGTTTTTAAAAGAAATGTTCCACTAAATCTACCCTTGTGTTACTAATACATATTTTCAATTTTATTTCCTTCTCAGTAATGATTTTTTTCTAGGATTGCATTCTGTTCCAGAAACATTCCTCATTAAAAATGAAAGCCTAATTTACTTTGGCCCTCATCTTAGTTTCAGCACAATCTCCATAAGAAGATTAGCTGGCAGAGTGCTGAGCTGCACATTAACATTACTTTTTAAGGGTATGTTTTATTCTAAGAGTGAGACGCTTACTTTTTCTTTGGACACAGTGGCACTGACAGAAACATGGACAGATACTTTGCAGAGGGACTTAGGCAGGTATGTTCCCTTTGCATTTTGAAAAGATCCATTAGTTTTTTCCATCCTCCAGGGTCGGGGATTGGGGAATCACACCACAAAGCAATTCTTTTGAAAAAGGCCACTGTTTACTTCTTGGTACAAATAAGAAAGGGGAATAGGAAGCAAGAACATAATTGTATTGAATGCATACGTAAAGATCTCTCATAAATAAAAGGCAGGAGAGGAACAGATCAAGCCAAAGAATATGCAAAAAGCATTCAGAGTAGGGGGAAAAAGCAAAGTATGCACAATATGAAGACCATGCTCCAGACAAAAGTGCACTTTATTATTAGTATATTATTCGGTTATAATTAATCAGACTAAATTTGAACAGGAAAAGTCACATCTGCTAGTCTTCTTCCACATCTAATCCAGCAAAAGTAACTGGCTGTGGGCTTTTGTTAAAGGCAATGTACTACTCGGTGCTTGACCTTATTGCTAGTGCCCAGGTATTTGCCTTTCTACATCCAGAGATACTCCAGCACACAGGAGGAGTTCACAGTCCCCTTCACATTTCCATTTCTGGATAATCATCTAAACTCTGCAAGAAGGACAGAGGCTACATTAGCAAAAATTCATGAATCAAACTCCCTTTTTTCAGGAAGGAAATCTACTCTTGCCCAAGTGTGTATATTCTACCTTTTCTTTGCTCCTCATTCCATCATTATAAATACCCTGAGAAGTGTTAGTAAGCTAGGAAAATATTAACAGATTCAATTTTACCAAACAGCACTGGAAGAATATTCCTGCACTGAACACCTTTTGCAGGCACAAGATGCTGCTTCTAAGAAAAAAACACGGCTCAGTTCTATCAATCATGGGACAATTCCTGGAGATCCTCCAGAATAATTTCTCCTTCCCCACCTTTCATTTTTTCCTTTAGGCTAGCAGCTGTATGTAGTGGATTTTCCCATTTAAAAATATTACTTCTATGACACAGCAATTTTGGAAACTCTCAAGCATCGTAAAAAGCACAGCTTCATAAATCTAGGAGACAGACGCTTATATTACCCAGTATTATTAAAAATTGTTAAAAAAATCGGTCTCTATCTCTACAATTGCTTTTCTTCATTATTTCACTTGCTGTTATTTTTAGTGCATCTAAAATAAATGACTGCTATCACTGGCTGAAGGCAGATACAAAACTTCCCTCTGAAACTGTGGCAACTCACTGTGCCATCCACCTGACCCCATTTCCCCCCGACTCTGTCTTATGGAGACAGCATTCTCTGAGATTTAAACTGATAGTGCCCAGGCCCCTGCAGCTATTAAAGAACATGCAAAGACTTCAGTGCTAAAAAAATACATAAAGCTGAAAATATTCCTTACAGTGCCATGCAAGTGCCTGCTCCCTTCTACCTCCTGAGGCTGCAGGATGTACTGAGGGTTAAAGATAGGGCCTTCCTGTTAAGTACAGGTCTGGTTATGTTTTCTGGCTTATTCATTTCCCTTTTTGTTGAAATTCCCCTTCTGCCTGAAAACAGTGCACTGTAAGGTGCTAAAAACAGGACGCTAAGGAGACTCTATAAAGCAGAGAATGAAAAAAGCAACAAGTAATGAATATTTTAGTGACTCTCGATGGAATCTCTGCACAATCCTTTTAGGTCTCTAAAAGCAGGCATCATAATTCCATATAATTATTTTTTATTAGAATTACTTTTACAAAGAGCTTCTTTCCAATATCAAGACCCCAAATTTTTTAAAGCTGTATTTTCTAACTAATTCAACACCTTGTCAATGCATTACAGATATGTCATCCCTTTCCAATGCATATACCAAGAAAAAATACAAAACACCAAGAAAATAAGAAGCAGATACAAGGTACAGCCAATATGATACTACAATAAAACTCCCCTTTTCCACCATCCTACACACATAAATAGTTTCCATCCTGCTGACTTGGAATCTTATCTTGAGATAGATCTGACTTTGAACTTCTCAAAGGAAGCTGTGACAAATAATCTGATGCAACTTTAATTCTGTTTTACCATTTACTGCAATCCAGTGAATGGAAAATGAAGCCACAATACTGAGCTGGAGCTAAATGGTTTTAAGAATTTGCAAAGTAGCCATATGGTCCCCTTTAAGAAACTATTGGGTGGAACATTTAAGATTTTTTTTTTATTCCAATAGGCCTTTTTTAAAGTAATAGGACCTACATATAACTGTGAATTAGTGAGGGACAATTGTTCCCTTTCTGGGGACCTGGAAGATAATTTTAGGTGGAATACTAGCTATCAGATGGCATTTAATTCTTGTAAAATCTCAACATCACGTTGGGTCGAATAATTATTTCCTTCCTATAATACAGCCTTCTGGAAGGCCTAACTGCCTCCTCTTACCCTCTTATATTTTCAGATAATGGCCATCACCTCTGGCATCAGTCTTCACCGACTAGCTGTAAACCCTGATACAACTCTTTTTTTTTTTTTTAAAGAGTCACTGCTCTCTGTTTCCTGAACCCATGTGGAGATCAGACTTTCTTCTCCCTACACATTTTATGAATACACAGGATTTGGAGAAACTTTCTCAGTCCTGCCATGGATAGTTCTCCTGGACAGATGATACAGTAACACACATCTAAACTAGCAAAAAGAAAGTTATTTGAGAAAATTACATTTTTAATTTACCAATAGCTTTGGTTAATGCTGTTAACTCCTCCTCAATACTGCAGAAAAATTGTGCAACAACCAAAGCAAAAAAATGCAGTTCCTCAGTGTTAGTTTTGAAAATTTTTATGACTATATTATACTCATCACATAAAATCAGAGCCCTTTCCTTAATGTGAGAAACCAAAAGGAAAATCTTCTGAGATGATAATACTAATACAGGTTTAACATTCTGTCTAGATGAAGCAGATTTCCAAATCTAAAGAGGATAATGCCAGGAAAGATCTACAAATGATTGTGAGTCAATGATTTAAATACAGTCTCCATTTGGCCTGATACATATTATATACTTGACCTAAGTTGCCTGAGCTTTTGGCCATAAAACTGTAATCAGCTTAGGATTTTTCATGCCAAAGGTAGAGGTAGCTTCATATGTGATGAACCACTCACATCTAATCGAGACTCCAGATTTCAATTTTGAGACAGCTGGAAACTTTTATTAAGTACTGGCACATCTTAAAACTTTATTTGGATTGAGTCAGACTACATCAGCTTAAAAAAGAGATAAAAAATATCAGAGTTATTTTGAAGTTTACTATGCTGAGGAAACTAATTCTGTTTTAGCAATATAGCAAGGATACTGTCAGCAAGGTTTGCAAAGAAACACCTAATGTGCATATAAAGTAAACATTGTCTTTCAGAACTCCAGAGCAGTCTGTTCCCATTAAGCTAGCAACTTTGTATTTCAAAGTTAAGAAGAAAATCAGTGTGTGTGTTTGTGTGTGCTGGCATGCAAGTGTGTTCATATATACAGGCATATAAAAAATAGTATGATTAAAGAAGGTATGTTAGAATATTTGAGAACAGTGATGAAAATTGCATTTTATATTCAACTGTAGTCACTTAAACATATGGTTCATCATACAAATAATGCTGCCAATTAGGAGCTTAATTTTCTAGCTTTATTTTTAATATTCCTGATGATTAGGTACACACAAGCCCTCCCATACTCTGAAGCTTCTGTGCACTGCCTGTGCAACAAGACATATACTTTTATATGCTTAAGCCTGGCTTGTTCACATTCTGAACACTGGCATGCAGTAAAAGTGTCCATAATCAATGACTTGTAGCTTTTAACTTCTCAGGGAACAGAGTTCAATGTTTATAGCAGAAGAACTCCTTCAGAATAATAATAAAGAAAAATCACACTTCATATCTGACATTCACTGAAAGAAAGTTTTGCAAAGCTACACAGTTGTAGATATATTTTGCCACTTACATCTGTGATCATTTTCCCTCTGGTCTTGTTTCTCTCCCTGTGGTTAGCTCGTTTCTGCTTTTGCTGCAAAACTCGTTCCCTGGTGGTGCGGTATTCCAGAGCAAATTCACTAATAATTTTGCAGAACTTATTGATGTTGACTTCACGTATTGCATAGGGAGGATGGCCCATAAATAACAAAAATGAATGAAACCTGGAAAACAATGAGTTCATGAAAAAGATCTTTCTTCTCAGTTTCTAGGAAAAAAAAAACATTTCAGTGAATCCATTTATTACTTTATTAACTCCCACCATTTCTTTGGTGCTACATAAATTTTGTGGATGTTTTACATAACATTGGAGTTAAAAACATGAAAGTCTAGTCTATGATAACTTCATCCTAGCTCATTTTCCCAGGCTGATGCAAGAGATAAGATGTTTATGAAACTCCATCTACTTTATATTACTAATTTGGCATGTGAATTAGCAATTTCAGTTATAGGAGAAAATATATATTAAGTTTAAATAGTATTTATTTGTATTAAGCAACCTCAAAGAGGCTATTAGGATGCTGAGGAAATTCTAGACAAGAAGACAAGAAGAATGCAGATTTACAGGCTAGCAAACAGAGGAAAAAAAGAATTTCTGCCTCACAAAAAATCATAAAATTATATTAACTCCCAAGTACTTTATTTTAGGATACTCTCAATTGACAGTTTTATTACTTCTATTGCATCTATTCTGCACTATTTGCAGCTTTTACTGTTGCTTCTATTGCATGATTTACAATAGCACACAACATTTAAATGTATGTCAACTGCTTTTAATTACATCTATATACTTGAAGATAAAAAGTTTTTTCAGTCTCAGATAGATGCAATTACAAAGATACTTTTTTTGAGAAATCTACAGTAGTAGTTGCAATATATACATAAAAGAAAAAAAAGTTATTTTTCTTATTCGTACAAGGCATATGATAAATAATAGGAATCTGGTGAATTCATCAGAAACACCGAAACTTTCTGAGGTGAGCATCTCCCTTAAATAGGTTTCTACGACAAAGTACTCACTATCCACATCATGGTGAATGTGCTCACTGGAATATAGATTGAACACTTAATATTTATGATGGTATAATCTATAATTTTAACAAGTGATTTACAAGATATTGCTATGGTTACCATCAGTTTACTTCTGTACCTGTTAATTATTCTTCTGTGAACAATCTTCAGGATTATAATTCTTTCTGCACAGTCCTTAAGGAACTCAGACATTTTTTGCTTTAGAGTTGGCCTCATTTCATGCTTTGCTACAGCCTTAAGGTGATCCCATGATGCTTTGCACCGTCTTTCCATCTGACACAAGTTTTCCTGGAGTTGCTCAAAGTCAACCTGGGAAGAAAAACAGAAAAAGAAAGTGAAAAGGGAAAAGAAATTGAACATTTTAACCAAAAACACTGCAATACCATGCTTTGATATAAGAACAGGTCAATTTATGTGCAAGAAAGTGCCAAAGTAGCTGCAGCAACTAACTAATACCCATTATTAATAAACTGCTAAATAATTATTAAATACCTCTCTCCCTGTTTTTTCCTAGGCATGAAATGTTAGTAAGAGAAAATGAGAACAAAGAATATATCCACATACATTTTCTTCTATTTGGTCTTGCAGGTCTGCCATCTAAAGAAGGGACAGTAAAATATTGTGGCTTATTTTTATTCTTGCTAAATAAGTTTATGACATTATAAAAAAAAATATCTGTGTGACTCCCATTGTTTCTGCTGAGTTAACACAAAACTTTTTTTTTTCTTAGTCCTTTTCTCTGTTACTCATAGCAAGCTTACTGCTCACCTCAGTAAGCACTTTGATGTATTCCTTACTCATAGACTAACTTGGTAATAGGTGATCTACTACTAATGACAAAATTCACAGGCTAGAACTTTTTAAAGCTCTATTTAGTGATATCAGTGCTAACTTACCTCACTTGATATACAGTATGACTTTGCTAGCTTGCAACAAGATCCTATAATGGCTTTGAAAGTCTGTCAACACCGTTAAAATAAATTACTGCATGCTAGAGAAACATTCTTCAGGACAGAAGCCATTTCATTTCACTGAAGGGGAAAGAGAGGCTGTTCTTTACTCATCGACCAAAAAAGGTGTTCAAATTGCAATGGTTTAGAGAAGTCATTTAGGATGTGTTGCTAACAACTGGACTAAGTGCATTAACTATCTAGTCACAGCACGCTATGTGAAGACAGCAAACAGAAAACTGTCCAATGTGGTTTTGAACTCCAAAGATAGTAAAATAAATATTATAATGCCACTTCACAGTACAGATGAACTTCAGCTCTAAAACAGAGATTTATCTCATACTTTCAAAATGGTAGCATTTGCAACATTAGAATTTGGCACTCTGGTAATTCCTTAACACTAAATGAAAATTAGTGTCAGATACAGGTTTTTCTTCACTCCATTGTGAATTACTATCCTTGAATGAGGCTTAATTTTTCTATGTGTCCTAAAAGTTATTCATGGCTGAAAAAGTGATTTGCCTTGGATGCAATTTGGAGAAGCTTGGGCCTAGATCCAAACCACATTTCTAGCTGATCTCTAATAGAGATAGGTTGCAATGTACCAATCTCCCCTCTCCTCCTTTTTTTTTGTTCATAAGACTCAATTTCCTGGTATTAGTTCCAGTATAACGTTGTTATACACAACAGAGAATAAAATTACCAACTGAATATAGCACCCACTGCTGAGACTGTCTTGACAACAGTCATGAGAAACGCATTGTGATTAAAAAACTCCTGGTGCCGATTTGACTTGTTTTTGCCTGGATTTAGAAATTAATTATCCCTCTCATAAGGAAATTAGAACATCTTTTGATCCATTCTGCTATTTAGAAAAGCCCCACAGGTGGAGAAGCTGTGGGTTTTTATTTTCATTAGAAAAACAATGCATACATTTAAATAAATAAATAAATAAGCCCTCTCCAGGTGTCCAGGTTAGTGTTTTTATTGTTGATGATAAACACATTGCTGTTGTCTATAGCTGGTGTATATAAAACAGTCATGGGAAAAAATACTGTCATTCCTGTTGGTAAAAAAAAGATGCTGAAAGGAGACAAGAGAAGCGGAGGTTCTCTGAGAAGAATGGCAGGATTTCACAATTATGCACCCTGAACCAAGAAACGGCAATCAGAAACGGCCTTTAAGACTTTCTGGTGGAATAGCAGCATACCAATGTTGAGCCCAGCCCCTGGGATTTTGAAGAAGATAGAAATATACACTCCTCTTCCCACTACCTAACTCAGGATACACGTGCACAAAGGATATGCAGTTTACTGGTCCTGTTTACTATTATCTTATGATACAAGTTTTAAAATAAATCTCCTTAGGAGAAACAAACAACAGACTTCAGCCCTTGTTCAGCTTATGAAAAACAAGAATTACTTTTCTTTCAGACATTCTGCAATGTTTATTTCGATTTTAAACCAATTTAGAGAAAGCAAATTTCTAAATGATCCTAGGATATTTTTGAATCTTCCTCCTTTCTCCTGCCAGGTTTCTCTCCATTGACAACTACAGCAGCTGAAAAATATGCAGAACAATTTATTTATCCATGAAATCACTGTCTAAGCACCACTGTTCCGTCTTCTGGGATGTACCTACATAGATAGTGTTGTACTCCAGTTGGGTATCTAGAGATAGTTAATCCAAATAGAATTTAAAGATTATTTAACATAACACAAGCCATGTGAGGTCAGCCTCATTCAGGAAATCATTGCCTCACAAATGTGCAACTTACAAAAAAAAAAGAGAGAAAAAAAATCTATTTTTATGTAATATACCACCATATTTTGCAAAAATAATACTCTAAGAGTGACAACCTCATGCCACATGCCATTAACTCCAGCACTCATCTTCCCTTTCTTTCTAATCCTCTTTTCTTTTGTCATCTACCCTTTCTCTTGTGTCAAAACTTTTGTTTGGAAAGAAAGAAGAGAAAAAAAGGTATCTAATTAGTCTCTCACTTCACTAGGTTAAGACTACAATGTCAGCTAATATATCTACAACCAAAATGACCTTTTGTTATAAGTAGTTTCCACATGATCCTTTTCTCTAAAAAAATTGTCACTACCATCAAGTGGGTCAGTATTTACTCCCCTGCCTCTTTAGATTCCATGAATATTGACCTTTAAAGTTCCTACCATCTTCAGGACCAATTCTGTGTGGTAAATCCAGTATATATAACACATATATATATTGCCTGCTTTATAAATTAAAATCTTTCTAAATCTAACTTTCTAATGTCAAATAATGTCTCAAGCATTCAAGGAAGACATATATAAAAGAGCAACAGTCTTTGCGTTGGGTTATCATTTGTCTATGCACTCAGAGTTTGATCAGATTTCTTGTGGAAATGCAAGAACTGGGCTCATTACTAGTCTAAAGAGGGAAAGTGGAAGACTATTTTCAGATGATACTGATGATTAAATGAGTTGGCTCAAATGTTAAGCATCTTATGTTTTACTCCTTAGGGCAGCATATACAATTACAGGTGTACACTGCTGTACATAGCATACCACTGTAGCTGTTCTAAGAGAAACTGAGTACAAAACAAAGTTGCTGCATCTGATTTCATTAACATTTTCTGTTTCCTGCATTTAAAAATGACCATTAAACAGAGTCAGAAATCTGGCAGCTGGATTGAATAGGGGAAAAACAAACAAAGTAAAACAAACAGACAGAAAGTGATGAGGCAAACCTGTGATAAGCTGAGGTTTCTGCTTGAAAAGCACTTATCAAATTACTGCAAATTTTTATTGTGACTAACTTATGTAGTCTCGGTATCCTTTATAGCTTTTCTACTGTTACTATATTTATCGTCCATTATCAAAGATCATTTCTTTTTATGATGAACATACTAAATCCAAATATTTTTTAAACAAGACCTTGCAAGACTTGTGTTTTTATTCTACCAATGCAAACTACCATTAAATGCCATATGGATACCTTTACAAGTGTAGACTTAATTACAAAAAATAGAAATGTAAAAGAAAACTATACGTAATCACCAGAACAAATCTTTCTCTCTTCAAAGTTCAAGATAGTTTTTACAGTCCACCACAGTCTAGTTTGAGCTGTTCATAATTTAGGGTCAGACTGTTCATTCTCACAAGGGTTGAGTTCTGGCAGGGAACATGAGTCCTCCTCATTTCTCAGGCTGGTTCAGGGCCAAAATTCTGAGATCGGCTCCTTCCTAATATACTGTCATTTAACTGCAGTAGCTTTCTGTGGTGGACATTCAGCCTCTGCTCCAGCATGTCCAGACTGCCTCGCTTAACTGAGTGTCACAAGAATTCTGCAGAGACCAAAGCTGGCCTAACTTCCACAGTCATTCACATATTAAAAAAGAAGCAGGTATGAGGTCTCAAAAGCAAGCAAAAACATAAAGTGGTTTCTGTCCATACATTTCTAATTCTAGGACAACAATTTTGGAAATGAGAACACCTGAATCAAACCACTGATTAAAACTTAAAGGACACAGAGCCACTTAACTGGGCTACAAGCAGATTATCCTATGTCATCATTTATATGCCCACCACATTTTAGCTCCTAAAACAATGTAAAATAAAAATACTTACATAGGATCTCTTTGCAAATGCTTTATGAAAGTTCTCATGAATGGAGATAGAAGAGGAACAATACTAATAAGTAGCAATATAGTTCAGTTGGTGTAATTGCAAATACTAAATTACATGTAGTCATTTCACTTGGACTGTTACTGAAATACTACTATACTGTCAGGTATATACAGAATCAGAGAATGGTTGAGCTTGGAGAGACCTCTGGAGATCAAGCAGTCCAGGACCCTGTTCAGACAGTTTTTGAGCAATTCCAAGGATGCTGACTGCACAGCATCTTGAAGCAACCAGCTTCACACATTAATTCCTGTTCCACATGCTAAATAAAGTATTTTCTTGAATAGAAAACCCTGAGGTCTCACTTGCCACATGCCTCTCTGAGCTTTTCTTCTCCTTGCCCCAGTTTACCATGCTGTGAGGACACGACTGTCTCATACTGTGTCTCTCTCTTCAGCATGGCTCGTTCTAACCCATGTCAGTAATTGGAAAAGCTGCACAGACCCTTGCAGCTGGCACTGTAAGGAGTAATACAAACACCTCCCAAGTCAAATTGTTTATCCAAAATAATTATTTTTCTATTTGTTTTTGTGAGGGGAAAGCATGCTTGAGTGACAATAATAAGTGCACATAAATCCTTCCTATCCACCAAGCTGATGGTGGATAGCATGTTCTTTGCCTTTTTTTTTTTTTTCTTTTGACATATTGAGCAGAAGGCATAGTAAGCAGAAGCCACAGCACGCATGCCAGAAGAGCGCTTCTACTCCCTTTTCCCCACAGATACGCGCTGAGCCTTTTGGATTAGCTGGGAGGCAACTACAGACTTCTTGCTCCCCTGTGCATATGTCAGTGTAATCACAAGTTTTTGGTTCTTATTTTACATGTGTTTGCTTTTTTTCCATTTATGACTTCAGCTCTTCAACAAAAAGCCACAGGTTTTCCAAAACTACCATTTTGTTTCTGGTCTTTCTAGTGATTTTTTTTTTTTTAAGTGAACTAAGGTTAAGAAAATGCTCTTATGATGTGCATCTCAATGGAAGGGGCATCTCTATTTATCTACAAGATGGAAATTGTTTAGCCTTCATGGTTTCTGAAAGATGTTTACAGACAAAATGAAGCTCAAAAAGCCACCTAATCCACAGTGAAATATTAGTTCTCCTTTCCTGTTTGCCTTCCTGAACCAAGATTTTGCCTGCTCTGTGAACATTCCCTTGAAGAGGGCAGCTTGGATGTCTTCCATGTCCTAACACTTTGATTTGTGGCAGCTAAGATCAAGTGGGAATTCAGTTTGCTACAGTAATCCATCAGTAATATAATACATGTAGGGACATCCCACGGAAGACGACCTTGGGCATCATGGGGAAGGTTAAGGCTATAATTTCTTCTAGTATGATTTTGTCACTTCCTCCTCTTTGGGCAAGGCCACTAGAATAGCACACCACAGACTGAAAGAACATTTTCAGTTTTGTATCATCCCTGACTTAAATTTAAAAAAAAAAAAAAAAAAAAGAAAAAAGAAAAAAAAACCCCAACAGTATTGGTTTAAACTTTCTTCTACTTGCTAAGTCTGAAAAATAGAAGTTTCATTTCAGATACATAATAAAGAACGTTTTTTCAAAGATAAGGGCTTTTATTTCCTATCTTTTACAGCAATGACATAACCTCCTAGAAAAAAAAAAGGGATCCTTTTTGAGAAACCATAGTGAATGAGCCTAATATATAGGTTATGCAAATAGAAGGGCAGAGATGGAATCCAAAGAGCAAGTATCTAAGGATATAAAACAAACCCCACAAATTTCTTTATAGTATCCAGAATGAGAAAAATATGAAAGGGGTCCTGGATCACTGAGAGTGTAAAAGAAATTAAGAAAGGCAAAAGTTAAGGAAGGGAAACAAAATGGCTTCTTTTTATCCAGCTTCATCATCAAAGATGTTGGGGATAAACCTATTCTGGTATCTGCTTTTATTTTATGTTTATTTTTTGAAGGATGTGAGCTAATAACAAATACACAATTGCAGAAGCAAATGTGTTGTTGGAGGAGGACAGATTACAAAGTGGTAAACAACTAGAAGCTAAGAATTCTGAAAGTAATTAAAATAAAGCAACTGAGATGCTTGCTGAGTATATTTCCAATACAATTAGTTCCTTTAGGGAGTTAGCAAAAGTTTCAACTATCTTTTACAAAGACGAGGTTGATCAGGAGATGGTACAGCTCTAAACTTTATTACTGTATCTAGGAAAAATTTTAAAAATAGTAAAAGATGAGAGCTAATAAACAAAATTAAACTTTCAAAATTTCAGAGGAAGCCTTGTGGAGGACACTAATGGAAATGTGAGGTTAAGAAAGCAAAAGCGAATAAGAAATAAATACTGATTCTCATCTGGTCACAGGGTTAACAGCAGGTGTCTCAGGTGTCTCATGGATTGAACTATGTATTTAAAACACTTTTGAAAAAAGGAAGACTAATACTCAAATTAATCCTATCTGGAAATGATTATTAGGGCTTTAAGAGATAAGCAGTTGATCTGTTTGCATAGGAAATATTTCAGCAGATCATGGTCATTACTTTAGATAACAGAGAAGTCTATTTGTGGGCAGAAATTTGGACTTCTTCATATATCTTACTGAGTTCTAAATTGCCATCACCAGCTCATAAGAATGCCTAGATCTTTCTAAATAGTTCAACAAAGACTGCTCAGAAAAGGGTAACGACAAAACAAAACAAACAAACTCAACCAAATCTCTGGATATCTTACAAAAGATATTGCAAACACAATGGAAAAAATAGAGTAAAAACATCTATGAGAAAAGTTTGGAATATTCAGCTTGCTATAGCTTAATGCATATCAAAAGTCTGGAATATTCAGATTGCTATAGCTTAAAATCTATCAACTGGAAAGGAAGAGGAAGCGTAGAGAAAAGCTTTTTAAAAGAAAGACTTAGAAGGTAGATTCTCACAGACACAGACATTTGAGAAGTGGTGTAAGTGACCCAAATTCCACAAAACACAGATACGAAAGTTGAGACGGTTCAATATATTCAGCAAGTAAATTCTGTGAAGAGGAAATCAACAAATTCAACATCAGGCACGTTAGACTATAAAACTCACTGTCACAAGAACTGTGTTATGAACCAAGAAAAGATTAAATAGATGTTTAAGAAAATATTATTTATATGGGACTTTTAATATTATTTTCTTCCATTCATTCCTCCTTTTTGGATGGATATTATAAGCTTTGAGTATGACTCATGAAAAAGAAAAAAAAAAGAAAAGATTTTCTAGGAAAGATCTGTCTCCTTCAAGCTTCTTGTGTTTTCTTTTTCTGCAGCTGGCATTGGCTGCTCTCAGTGAAGGCACTGGGCTACACAGATTCTCTGAGGTAATTATTTCTATCTTCATGTGAGAAACAACTGCCAAAACTATGTTTTCATGTTTGTTATCTGCTGATGATACTTTCACAACTTTACTCCAATTGTTTTCAAGTGTCATCCATGAAAACTTACACTCTTGAGAGCTTACTTGCATCATTATGCAGGAGAGCAGCAGAAACACACATTTTGCATGCCAAATGTAGCCCTCAAGCAGGTCTGGGCATTAGCCAATGACTTATTGACGTTTAAAAGTGACGCTGCCATGAGTTTCCTTTGCTTACATTTAATTTCCCCAGTTCCTAAACATGACTGTTGTCATAAGGAGGACAAACAAAGAGTTACATAAAATATTCCAAGAACACCTGTCTTCTGTAAACAATTTTATTACTGAGAAAAGTGCCTTCCTTATATATCCTTTTAAAAATATAAAAAGAAGTATCGGCACAAAGAAAATAGATTTTCCCAAATGACAATATAAAGCCAAATATATTAGACAGATACAGCATTAATGTGAAAATTGTTCCTAGCAGTTACATATATTAATGATAATAGCTGCCATTATAATTGACTATTTCCATAACTGCTATAGGTGAGGCAAGTTCCTGAAAGCAAGTACTATTGCTTGAAATTCATGGCACATGTCATAAGATAGCTACCTATTACTGCCTTGATGAGGAAACCACCTGACAGACAGAGATAAAGCTTAAGAGGATGTAAAATTCCTTAAGAATGACATGACATAACTGTGTTTATAAAAAGCACTATGACCAGCAAAGAATGACATCAAAGACAAATAAAAAAGAAAAAAACACAACTTTTGCACTTTCAAAAGTTTATATAAAAACAGACATATATATTTCCATGCCAGACATACCTTGGCTGACCTAGTGATGGCCCCAATCTCAGAATAAAGATCGGTGCTGTCTGGGAACTTCTCCACGACCATAGTGCAGACATGGTGCAGAAGGGACTGCTTGTGCACTGTGTCCTTGACTTCTGGAACCTTCTCGAGGTAGCTCAACTCAAAGGCTTTGGCCTGCAAGAAGAGGAGGGAAAACATGCAAAACCTCTAAAATTTAAATACTCCTTCCCCTGCAGATTAGTGGGAAATGGCAGAGGAAGAAGAATCCTACAGCAAAATCACTTTTATTATTATTTTAATCAATTTTAGCTTGCTGAAGAGTAGGCCCCAAATCACTCTACTTGCAATGAAATGACTCATGACACAGTTCTCAGTTTAAATAGGGAGCAACAACACTGAAATCAAGATACTTAAAACAGAAAATGCCTACTGTTATATTTCTTTCATATTATGCTGAAAGAGGCAAAGTAAACTTATGAAACAAAATTAAAAGAAGCAGTGCTTTCAATTTTCTAAATATCTTTTCTGTAAGAGACAAAAATTGGATTGTAACTGTGCAAAAATAATTTTGACTTTCGTTTTCTGAAGGAGGGTCTCTTGAGGAGCTGTGGGGCAATAGGCTTACATTGGTTCCATTCAGAAAGTTGCCAATGGCTAGGAGAGTAGAAAGGATAAATCCCAATGTTTTGTTATGCTCCAGCTGGTCCATTCCTTCCTTCAGGTCTAAAAGCGGCTCTGCAACTTCCTGCCACGAGAAGAGAAACAAGAAAGTAGTTTGTGATACTTACTGTTAGTTTGTAGCTCTACAGTTTAGATTAATGACAGAAAAAAGTTCCTGAACTGGCGTCTTGAAGAATGCAAACTGGCCATGTGTGCTGGCTTTCCTCCACATTCCAACTAATAAATCACATGCAAGGACAGCAGAGAAATACATAAAATACTTTCCTGATGTTGCTTGTTTATGTATGCAATTGCCCTACTTGTCCTGGGGATATTCTATGATTCCAAATAGAAGAGGTAGCGTCAGCGAAGGGGGTCTTGTATTTGCATTAGAGGCGTTAAAAACCACATACCTCTGCAACTACTCTTCTTAATCTTTGAAAAAACAACAAAAAAAGTTCAAGTCTTAATTGACAACAGCAATCTGATCTTAAAGCTCTCTCCAAGTGGTGGCCACCCCTGAGTTACTAGTCCTTGAGTGACTTTAAAACTGAAAAAAAACCACACTGCAAATATCAAACTTTATCAAAGTGAGGGTCTCGTCTGAATCTCTAACTTAAACGCATCTTCCATCCACACACATTATCTAGGAGCAGGTCTGTAAACTGAGAGACTGGAAAACATAAATTCTGTTCCATTATCTCAGGAAGTGAACCATCCCCAGAGAGTTCAAAGGAAGACAGTAAGGCTAATTGAGACGAGTGAGCTTCTGTGTATGTGAGGCCAAGAATTATTTATTTTGTATGCACAATAAAGTACATATAGTTCACATTGTTTCTGTCTCCAAATGTTATCCTAGCCATACACGAGTAGCATTCTTTTCCCAAATTATTACACTGTTTATGAACTAAGAAGCCAAAATTAAGCTGTTATTGTAGACCGAGAAGCAAAATATTTGAGAACTTCACTGTCTGATGGTTCATTCAACAACTACCGTGGTATTTTACAATAAGAACAAAGGGATGAATGAAATGTGCATTTCCAGTCAATACAGGGCAATCCCTCTCTTGAAAAAAGCATGGCAAATTTGGGGCAAATTAAGAGATGACATGGAGAGCAAAGTAATTTATATATCAAAAGAAAAGTGCTCAATAATCCAAGATATTATCAAGTTAAACTAAAATCAATTACGTGCTGCCCAGAATTTTTTTTGCAAATTAGGGATGATTTGCTTCACTATGAAGATGAATCAGACCACTATAAATCTCTTGTAAACATACGCTTTTGAACCATTTTACTTGCATCAGCTTGCAAACTGTCTTAAAATAATTTCTGAAAGGGTACATTCTGAAGATGGTTTAAAAAGGTAGAATAAAAGGCTAAGAAATAAACCACACCAGAATATTTTGTTCAGCTGTTTGCTTGGAAGTTATTCAATCTTAGGCTTTCTTACATATAGTACATACTTATAATTATACTTTATTTTTTATTTTATTGCATCAGTGGAAAAGGATCAAACACAGCATACTAGACATTGTATAAACAGACATGAGTGAAAATTCAGGACTTTTCCAGAATTTCTGGCCGTGAGACATCTGATAATCCCAGAAAAAAAATAAACGCATACACAAATGGACTCAGTTATATGTGCAATGAATCCAACATGCCTGGGACAGGGAGGACCCTAGCACATCTGCAATCTGCTGTGCTGGTAATGAATTTTGATTACTGCACCTATGCAAGTTCAACTGTGTGAAACAAACAGATCATCTGAAAAGAGTTTTTCTATATTTATTTTAGATGCGTAAGTTTTAATATGCAAAATAATGCATCAATTTGATCAAATTTCATACAATATATAATACTTTTTGTTCCTCATATGGTTTACAGTGAAAGCTGCAATTTTATCTTAATTGTCACTGGTACACAGGCTGTAAATAGCCAAGTATGAGCATTCACTCATTCAGTGCAGCTTCTCACAGACTACAACTGCTCCCTGAAAATGTACCCTGAATTATTTCAGTTAATTAACAAGAGGCCAAGAAAGATTTCCTTCACTATCTCTGAAAAGCATTCCTACAAACATGAACAATATCTCACTCTTGATAAATAGCTTACTCTTTTTCTTGAAATATTTCATATCATATTTCCTTCAGGCCATCAGAAATGGAGAACTTTTGAATTTTTGAACTTTTGAATGGAGAAATTTTGAACTTTTATTAATTTTCCTAATCAAAAAGCAGATAAACAAACAAACAAACATGCAGATACATGGACAAAAATTGTAGAGGTGATTTGACTCCTAAATTTCAGGAAGGTTTTTCTTCATTTGCAGATGGAGTTCCTCTAAGAACATAGGACAGAAGGATGTTACTAGGGTTTGGAACTCTACTATTAGCTTAAACAGTAATATAAACTGCCTTATATATAATTGGATATGCTCTGGTGTCTTATTGCAGACTAAATAAAGCTTACGTTTATTGGTTACCTGGAACTTAAGCTTAACCTTTTTTTTGCAGAGAGCCCCAGCTGATCTTTCTCTTGCACCTCTGATATTTCATCCTATATATTCCATTTTGCCCAAATAAGACTGAAGCTGACTGGCAGAGATATTTTTGTCTGTAAAATTACTTATCATTGACTTCTCCTATTTTATGACAATTATTGTGTGCTATTTCCTACATCATCACATGCTTTTATAGGAAGGACTCTACTTAAGCCTGTTCCCTACATTATAGATAAAGAACTTGGTTCTGTCTTCTGATATCACTTCAGTGAATAATTCAGGTACTCGAGACATTTGATACTAACATGCAGCTTCTATGGATTTTAGCAGACAATTTGTTAGCCTCGTGACATAAACACTAAAACATAAACATCATAACATAAACATCAACAATATGAAAATCATTAGAATTTTTTTAGCTTTTTTAATAGTGCCTTGATTTTTTTTTTCATAGAGAAAAAGATAGAAATTCTAAGTATAGACACAGACCAACAGCTACAGCTAACTTTTCTCACATAAAATGTAGGATTTAGCCTTGTGATAACTTTCAAGATGTCTAAGTAGCTAGAATAGAAAAAATCTGGCAAAAAATATTCAAGTCAGGTACACAGATTTTATGTTTCATAAGTCAAAAATGCACATTTTGAAATGCGATAAAATTTCATAAATAGGAAAAATTTATATTGAACATTAGTGTGACATTTCCTAAAATCTAATAAAACTAATCTAATAAAAAATGCAAACATTTAATCAATTTAACTGTACCATCTGCATATCAATTTACTGCTGTATAAGTTGCTCCGTACTCATGGCTAGATAAACTTGCAAGACACTTGCAGAGAAGTATATGCCACTTCATAGAATCCATAACATAAAGTTATATCTAATCTTAAATATGCATACAGTGGTAGAGATACACATACAAAACTAACATATATGAGATGGCCTCACATGAATGACCCAGAGCAATGCATGTGGAATGCAACAGAAATGCAGCCAGAGGAAATTACCTGTACAGAGATTCTGGAAAGAACCTGCAAAAGTCAGTAAGCAAGTGAAATTCCCTAGACAGTTTAATTCTGCTTCACCTATCCACAAAAACTACATGCTATCGTTTTGAAATCTTTGTATATGAAAAAATTTGATTATAGTGTTCTTTGAATAAATACCATCTGTAAAAAAAAAAAAGCAACAATTGCCTGCAACCAAACTGAACACCCCTGAAGGATGCTTGTACAATTCTGAAAGACGTTGTTAGCATAAATAATATTCAGGAATTCTGTTTTCCTTAGCCCAGATGGACTTAAGATCACTCCTCACTTTTCATGATATAAAGCTGAAGCCTGTAGTCCTCCCTCAGTCTATCCAAGAATAAATTGTTACCAATTTTAAACAGTATATTTCCTGAATAACAACATCTGGAAATGTGGTAAGGATTTGGCCTTCTTTGTTCAATATCATTACTGCCTAATTAAAGGAAGGAAGATGTAACCTCTAATTTTCTTTTAAAGAAGGAATATATTATGAAGGTACATGTTTGCTGCTTCCTGTTGGTCACCAAAACAAAAGCAGTTCATTAATCATATCCTCAAAACATATGGTCATATAATAATGAAGACCGAGAAGGCTTTAGTAAAGACTTGAAACTGTCTCCATCTCTCCCTCTCTCCATATTTGTCTTACCTTTTCCACTATCTCATAGTCCATTTTGAAGGCCCAAAGCTGGAGTCTGGCAGAGAGCTCACTGACAGAGGAGAGGGTAAGGAGAAACTGCTCTGCGCTGCCCAGAGGGATGTCCGGGTTGGCCATTTGGGCCTCCTGGATTTTCTGTTTTTCCTCCTCAGTTGGGATCATGGTCAGAATTTTCTAGAAAGCAGAGCAAAAGGTGTTAATGAGGTGAGGGGGACACATGCCTGCTGGTGAGATATATGGAGCTGGAAAATGGAGAAAGGTAGGAGATGACAGTAGAGAGATATTTGGGGGGGGGATATTGGGGGGATCTTTCAGCAGTGCATTCCTCTGCTGAACGCTTTGCTTTGACTTCATCTGAGCTTGTTTTACAAAATGGTGATTCTTAGCAATGGTAAAAGTCCTGAGTCATGGACACAAAAGTTAGGATAGCACCTTAACCAAGCACATTTAGCACAAAAGGACCCAAAGCAATTCCGGTTATCTTGAACATCTGTGTTTTGTTCAAATGTACATACATCTATATGTATAAAAATTTATTTATGCATATGCAGAACATATGATTAATGACAGGGTCAAACAAGGAGAATAGCTATGAGTGGTTTCCTCTGCTTTAATGCCTTTAAATTAAAACTGGCCACCCTTTTCCAAATTACAGATGGACCGAAGGTTGCAGCAGGAGTGAAATTTTGTAGCCTGTAATTTACAGCAGGTCAGAAGAGATATTAAAGACCCTTGCAGCCTTAACATCAATGAATCTTTCAGTGTGCTCATGGGTATACAGAAGTAACTTAAGACCGTGTTGCAGCTGCAGGGATATTTCTTGCAGCATAACTTGACAACCTCAGTAAGTGAAGTGGCAAACTGTTTTTTTTGGAGGGAAGCCCGCAGGAGGAGGAAATGCTAGTCCCCAGAGAAGGTGAAGTGGAATAGCTATCCCTACACCACAGCAGGAGCTCCTGGCCCTTGCTCCTCTCACCATGACTGTTTTATGTTCACTTTGTTTTGCGTTTTCAATTAAATGTGCTAATTATTTCAACATAAGTGGTCATTCCTAAATATTTCACCTAAATTGAGGACAATTTTCCAAGGAACACTCACTGAATTCAAAACTAAGTTATGCATTATATAGGATATGGACTCTTTTCTCTTTTTATCTGACAAGTTTAAAATATTGATGAAAAAGGATCTCAAGGTTTTCATTTTCTGCTGTCAGTACTGCTCAAAAAACTTATATTTTATTTTGAATTCTTGGATTTTACAAGCTTGTTTACCTGTGGAAGTTTTCCTTCTAGTTCTCCTCAAAAGAACTGGTTCTTAATGAGATTTTAGTATACTAAATTTACTTCAAAATGAAAAAGAAAACCAAAACAATTTAAGTGCATCAGATAAATTGAGATCTCTACTCTGATGATCAATACCTCATTAAAGAAGAGCAGTAGATTTTCAACAAAACCTATGTTTATTAATCTGAAATTTTTTTTTTTTTTTTTTTTTGAGCCCTCTGTATTGATAGAGGCTGTTTTGGAGGGAATAAGAGAAGAATAAAAACCCAGCCAAAGAGCTCTCAGCCCTGCCAATCCAAACCAGATCTGTTCCAGCACTGGACACAGCCAATTCATCAAAGTAGCAAAACTGCCCCTTTCCAATACTGATAATTCATCTGGCTCACTGTATACTGTTGCAACTAAGTGTGGAGAGTGAGGAATTCTTCCCTAGCCACTTGGGTGGAGCTAAGGGTTATCTTAAGGGTTAAGCAAGCAAATAATGTTCGCTTTGTTGAACTGGGACTCTGATTTCAGCGACAGCATTTGTTTCGCTGCTTTCCCTTCCCTTCCCTTCCCTTCCCTTCCCTTCCCTTCCCTTCCCTTCCTTTCCTTCTTTCCTTCCCTCCCCTTTCCCCTCCCCTCCCATTCCCTTTCCCCATTCCTTTTTTCGTATGCAGTTCCCTAAACATAAAGAAAGAAACATTTCTTTCTGTTAATGCTGGTTAAGCAGTATGCCTTTCAATTTAACAGAAAAATCTCCTTGCTTGAGCTATGTGCAACAATATAATGTCGTCTTTTTCACCTGTGAGCAAAGTGTTGAAGTCTGTGAGCTGCTACTTTAATGAGGAACATAAGCTTACAATCTATTCATATGTTAAGAAAAAAAGAAGAAAAAATCTCTCAATACACTCAGTCCTTTTCCTTCACATGTTAATGGCTAATGGGAAAATATTCTGATGCACGTCTGCTCAAATTGGTGGAATGTGTCAATTGATTTTAAGACATGCTATCCATCAATCCACAGATGCTGAAATCTGTAAGTTGGATCATACCTAACATCAAATTACAGATTTTAAGTAGCTGCTTCAGAATACTTCTCAGTGTTTAACCAAAACCTATATTTAAAAGTTCAGCAAAAAAAGAGAAGCTTAGTCATAAATCCATAAGAAGAGGTGTTTGGAAGAGAAACCTTAGAAGCTAGGCCTTCCAATGCCTATTCCTCTCCTAAACAGTAACAAGAAGCCAGCACCACTTCAAGAGAGCCAGGGCAGCTTGAGAACAGGATCATATGAACATCCATACATGGAGAGTTCAGCAGTAGCCATGTGATGGATGTGAAAATGCTTCTGATGCATTTCTGAAGGCTAACACTTCAGCAGTATTCTCAATTGCCTCCTACAAATAACTAGGGATTTTGGCAGCTACCCAGGGATCCCACAAGTATTTATGTGGTGGTTCATGGCCTTTACTCTGGAGATTTTGTACTGCTTTAGGGCATTTTAAAGAGGGCAGTGAAACAGTAAGCTTTACTTCCGCAGGGACTCTCCTCCTCCCCAAGCTTTACGTAAACAGCACAAGCCAGATAGAGTTGACAGAAAAGATTCAAGTGCTGCAAGTCTGCTGTGCTGCTGAGCTGTGTACTGTAGCATGTGAAAAGGGGAACATCCAGCCAAAGAGCCTTTGCTTGCAGTGCCAGCTCTCAAAGATCACCCCTGCTGCTGATGTGCCTTGGTAGAATCAGGACTGTTGTGGACATGCAACAGGGTGCAATTGCCTCCCTCACAACAGCTAACTCATCAGTGCTTTTAATCTGCTTGAGCAAGTCACCGTTATCCTGATGATCTTTCTGATCTTTGTGTGCTGCTGAGCACACAATGTTATGTTCAATCTATGACTAATTTGAACCATTCATTCAGTGCTGAAAATTGACGAGTCTGGCATCTGCTAATAAATTTATTATTTTATTATTTTGTTATACTTCTCTGACAGCAAAAGTAGATAAAAACGTAGCAGGACATAAGGTAACTGGCATTTAATATGACCATTAAATCATAAATATCTTTGAACCTGATTGTTGCCTCATTATGCAGGCCACAGTATGGCATTCATCAGATAAAGTAGAAAAGAATGTGCTATCAACAACCCTTATGCTGATCTCCTTTTTGCTAAAAGAGTGACACAAGATCATGTGATACACGTATTTCATTTCCATGCCATTCTCACACAGTCACTTAGGTGAGAGATAAAAAATTCCAAGGAAAAACAGGATAGAAGTCTTTGGAGAGGGTTTTTTTTTTTTTGTGTGTGTGTGATCATAGATCATAAATGTTTTCTGTCCCTGCAGTTTAAGAAATACCCCTACATTTATATCCTTCATTTGTTCTCTCTCTTTTGTTTTTGGACACTTTGGCCACATGCTTGAACTTTCAGTCAAGATACATAGCATCAACCTGTTGCTCCCCTGGACTCAACTTTCTTGATACCTCATTTCCAAAAATTTCAAAGAGAAATTCTTTACAAGGTTCACAGAGCAAAATTGATAGGAGATTCGGGCTTGATTTTAGGCACACAAGCTGTCCCTGAAAGGCTCGGGAAGAGGTTAGGTTTTCAGAGAGGGCTTTGCAGTAGTCAGCACAGAGAGAAGCAGCTATGTGCACTAACCAGCAAGGCAGATGCGTGAATGGTTACTCTCCATGTGTTGTGGGATGCAAAGAAAAAACTTAACCAGAGACTATTAATAGCCTGGAATCTCTCCATCAATCTATTACCTACTCACTCTACCTCTCTTAGGAGATAATGGGTATACTCAGTGATGATGAGCTTGCAGGGGTGGCTTTTATTTCCATTGGTTTTATTGGGAGAAAAATTGGGAAACTAAATACCTGGCTCTATTGGGTCCTAAGTTTTCAGTAGCTCAAATTCATATGCTATGTATCCAAATACACATTAGTGGATATTTCATCTAATATTTGACAGGCCTTAACAGAAGATTAGATCCAGAAAGGGCTTTCACACTTTGGCTTCTCAACTACCGATGAGACACATTGGTGGTTTGCATTACCTGCAAGAACTCCCAACAAAACAAAAGAATCAGTAGTTCAGGATTCCACAGTACATGCAACCACCTGCATTAATTTTCTTTGAACTCTTGCAAAATGATCAAATTTTGAAAAGGGACTATATTTCAGATGCCTTACAATGATCTTTATATATGAGAAATTGCTCAATTTCTTTAATTTTCTGATGAATTGCATGAGCATGAAACTGCTGTTAAGAAACCATACATGATATCTTGGTTTTCTGCAGAGTAAAAGGGTAGTAACTTTCACCAACATTCTTGTTGGCGAGTTGCTCCCTGTTGGTTTCCCTAGAAGATGAAGATGATTCAAACAACCTTTTCTGAGTTATATCTTCTCTGAAATTTCAGCACAGAATGTAAGTTCTTCATTGTAGCATGTTCCCTCTCTTCCACTGTGCAATTCACACCTATCTTTCCTGCTTAGTAGCCATGATATCTCTTCTAGATATCTTCTCAGATGGAGAGTATGCAGTCATATAGCTTTTTAATTAAACAGACAATATTTTTTACATAGCAGTTCTGCTTTATTCAATTTGCTATAAAATATGCAATATAGCAAATATTTTGCTTTATTCTTTGTCATTTGCAGTGTTTATATAAACAAAGCTGATGCATACACTATCACTGCTTCTTCAATCATAACGATATTTTTTCCTATTATTTAAGAAGTATACTTATAGACCAGGAAACTTTCTAAAAAATCCAGAACAAAAAGGCAGTCCTAGTCCTCCTCAACATAATCCTAAGGCTAAAGCCAGTGAATACAGTGAGGAAGAGCAAAAGCAAACAGTCTACCTACACTATAAAATGTGCAGCACAAAACCTACCTAATACAAGGCCCTGCTGAAAGTAGCAGTACCCATGGTGACATGGATTCAGCACAATGAAAAGGAACAGAGGAGCTGAAGGCTCCTTTTACACTTCATAGAAGAGAAATCTTTTGATAAAATAACAAAAGGAGCTCATCTTGGATCTTGGTAAGAATACCTGCAAAGTAATGTAATGGCAAGGCAATGTAATGGCAACATTTACATCATCTGTAATCTTTATACCAACTGCTTTACTTCAAACAACAGTAACACAAAACTTCTATTTTGAGGAGAACTAGTCGCAGTATTTGTTTTCCACTAGATATACTATTGAGTTCAGCAGCCAGCTGAGTGTGAACTTTATTAAACCCTGCATCAGTTGCATGAGCTCTAGAAACTCCCTGCTTAAGCTTTGGTGCTGCATGATCATGTGGGTGCAGGCAGAATTTGACACGTTTAGAATTTTAATAACTCTGAGGAAAGTAACAGGAAACTGAACTTCGGGGGAGTGCACACTATTCAGAAAACCTCAACCTCAAGGAATTGAAGCCACTGCTTTTCAAAACTATATACTAACAAATTAGTACAGAAAACCACATTTACTGGGCGTTTCCAACCTGAGGTGAATGCAGCACGCTGAGTGCACTGCACCAATCTGACAAGTTGCATAGCTCAGCAATAATGCATACATCACCTTTTCCCTCTTCCATGAAAAGTCTGGCCCATATCATATGCCAAATTTGGAAAAAAAAAAAAAAAGAATTGAAAAAAAAGAAAATCCAGAGTTGAACACACTGACTATTCCTTCTTACCTCTATTCCTTCCTTGTTTAAGGCATATTCATCAAAATTCAAAATAGCAGTCTTGATAGTCCGTGGAGGAGGCAACACTGTCAAGCCAATATTAATAGCATTGCTTCGTTTTGAGTCCAATACAATGATCTCCTGCCGTTTCCCATCTGCAGCAGTTTTCTTGAGAAACAAGAGAAGAAAAAGAAAATTACTTCTCCAGTCTGTTTTATAAAGTTATTCCTTTCATTAACGACTTTCTCCATGCACGAGTGTTGACACCGAATATAAATCCAGTTCATTTACAATTATTAACACAGCGAGGCACAAACAGGCCTGGAGGTTCCTGCAGTGTGTTGACTGTAACTTTCTGACAGATTGTGGAGGAGCCAGTGAGGAGAGGTGGGCTACGGGACCTCGTACTAACAAATAGTGACAGACTCGTTGGAGATGTGAAGGTCGGAGGTAGCTTTGGCTGCAGTGATCATGAATAGGTAGAGTTCAGGATCCAGCAAGGAGGAGGCAGGGCAGTAAGTAGCCTTGCAACCATGGACTTCAGGATGGCCAACTTTGGCCTCTTCAGAGACCTACTTGGACGAATCCCATGGGCTGGGGGTCTAGAAGATAGGGGTGGGGGGGCCAAGGAAAGCCGTTTAGTTTTCAAGCAGTACTTCCTCCACACTCAGCAACAGTGCATCCCTATGAGTAAGAAGTCAGACAGTGGGGGCAGGAGGCCTGTGTGGATGAGCAAAGAGCTCCTGGCAAAACTCAAGCAGAAGAAGGCAGTATACAGAATGTGAAAGAAAGGACAGGCCCCTTGGCAGGAATATGGGAATGTTATCAGGGAATGCAGAGATGAGACAAGGAAAGCTAAGGTGTGTTTGGAACACAAACTGGCAAGGGATATTAAAAATAATAATAAGAACTTATTCAAGTATATCAATAGCAAAAGGAAGATTAAGGAAAATGTGGGTCCGCTGGTGAACAGGATGGGTGCCCTTGTTACAAAAGACACAGAAAAAGCAGAGTTGCTGAATGCTTTCTCTCCTTGGTGTTTACTAAGGGCAGCCCTCTGGAATCCCAGACCCTAGAGACAAGAGAAAAAGCCTGGAGAGAGGAAGACTTGGCCTGGGTACAGGAAATTGGGTCAGGGTGCGCTTAGGGAAACCCAATACTCACAAATCTATGGGCCCTAATAGGATGCACCCTAGAGTGCTGCGTGAGCTGGCGGATGTCGTAGCTAAGCCACTCTCCATCATCTTTGAAAGGTCCTGGAGAATGAGGGAAGTGCCAGAGGATTGAAAGAAAGCCAATGTCACCCCGGTCTTCAAAAAAGGCAAGAAGGACCTGGGCAACTACAGGCTGGTGAGCCTCCCCTCCATCCCTGGAAAAGTGATGGAACAGCTCACACTGGCTGTTGTCTCTAGGCTCATGGAGAAGATACTCAGGAGTAGTCAGCATGGATTCACCAAGGGGAAATCATGCTTGACTAACCTGATAGCCTTCTATGATGGGGTGACTGGCTGGAGAGATGAGGGGAGAGCAGTGGATGTCATCTATCTGGACTTCAGCAAGGCTTTTGATACTGTCCCTCACAACATCTTCCTTGGCAAGCTCTTGAAGTGTGGGATAGATGAGTGGACGGTGAGGTTGATTATGAATTGGCTGGATGGCAGAGCTCAGAGGGTGGTGACCAGTGGTGCAGAGTCCAGTCGCAGGCCTGTGGTTAGTGCTGTCCCCCAGGGGTCAGTCCTCAGTAAACTCCTGTTCAACTTATTCATTAATGACCGGGACGAAGGGATGGGGTGCTCCCTCAGCAAGTTTGCTGATGATACCAAACTGGGAGGAGCAGCTGATAGCCCTGAGGACTGTGCTGCCATCCAGAGGGACCTGGACAGACTGGACAACTGGGCGGTGAGAAACCTTATGAAATTCAACAAGGACAAGTGCAGGGTCCTGCACCTGGGCAGGAATAACCCCAGACACCCGTACTGGCTGGGGACTGATCTTCTGGAGAGCAGCCCTGCAGAGAGGGATCTGGGCGTCGTGGTGGAAGACAAGTTGACCATGAGGCAGCAGTGTGCCCTCGTGGCCAAGAAGGCAAATGGGATCCTGGGTTGCATTAAGAAGAGTGTCTCCAGCAGGTTGAGGGAGGTGGTCATTCCCCTCTGCACAGCCCTGGTGAGGCCACACCTGGAGTTACTGTGTGCAGTTCTGGGCTCCCCAGTACAAGAGCGATGTGGAGCTGCTGGAGAGAGTCCAGTGCAGGCCTACGAGGATCATCAGGGGCCTGGAACATCTGCCCTTTGAGCAAAGGCTGAGAGAGCTGGGCCTCTTTAGCCTGAAGAAGAGAAAGCTGAGAGAGAATCTAATCAGTGTGTATAAGTACCTCAAGGGAGGGAGTGAGGAGGATGGGGACAGCCTCTTCTAAGTGGTGGCCAGTGATAGGACTAGAGGAAACAGCCACAAACCCACAAACTGAAGCACCAAAAGTTCCACAGGAACTTAAGGAAAAACTTCTTAACAGTGAGGGTGACAGAGAACTGGAATAGGTTACCAAGAGAGGTTGTGGAGTCTCCTTCTCTGGAGATCTTAAAAATCTGTTTGGATGCTACCCTGTGCCACATGCTCTAGGTGACCCTGCCTGTTTCTGGGCGGGGGGCAGGGAGGGGGGTTGGACTTAATGATCTGCAAAGGTCCCTTCCAAGCTTAAGCATTCTATGATTCTGTGATCCTGTGATCAAAGAAAACAGAATTCTTCACCACAGACCCCAGACATCCTTCCTGGTGTCACTGCAGTCTGCCGGCATTTAAGCAGAGAGATAAAATTAGTGTCTGATCTGGTACAGGAGTAAAAGATAAAGCCTGTGGATAAAGCACATCATGCATCTGTTACTGCAAATCCTGGGAATATCAAAGGTTTTATGAAGAGTCAGTCTGAGAAAAGCCTGTTGCTTTACCGTGGGCTAAGAGGACGCCACTGCTGGAGCAGCCGGAGGGCAGAATGGCTCCAGCTCTCAGTTCCTCACACTGGCCAGCTCACCTCCTTCCTTCATCACCTAGCTGGGAAATGGACAGAGCAGTTTTGACCTACCTATGGGGGCTCTCCCCTGCTGTCCACCCACCAGGGTCTCTAGGGAATCCTCATAAGGAGGCCAGCACAGTCTCTCCAAGAAGGTTTTTTAGCCAAGTTCATCACAGGTGCAAAATAACTTTAATACTTTCCTTGCCTTGCCTTTCTACTTGCCTTGTCTTGCCTTGCCTTTCGCCTTGCCTTGCCTTTGCCTTTGCCTTGCCTTGTCTTTCTCCTTTCCTTTCCTTGCCTCACCTTTCGCCTTTCCTTTCCTTTCCTTTCCTTTCCTTTCCTTTCCTTTCCTTTCCTTTCCTTTCCTTTCCTTTCCTTTCCTTTCCTTTCCTTTCCTTTCCTT
>PTEX01000437.1:202890-238841 GCA_003342815.1 Eudromia elegans | reverse complement strand
CTTCCCTTCCCTTCCCTTCCCTTCCCTTCCCTTCCCTTCCTCCTTCTCTTCCCCTCTCTCTCACTTTTTCCTTAGGTGCTAAAATGCGTACCAATTAGCCAAAGTGATTTACATGTCAAAAAGACAGAACTGAATGCAGTTTTTACTTTTACTTAAGAACATGCCTTTTATTCTCTCCTTGCACTGTCCTAGAAGGTGTTGCTTTGGGAACTAAACATCATGTAATCCATTTAGCTGACAGAGGACTTGGCTCCACATATATTGGAGGGCAGAAGAAGGAGGGAGAATATGAGAGTGTACAATTGCATCTAGCTGCAAATATGCCTTTTACAAAGAAGATTTTTTTCTCTCCTTTCTTCAAGCACAGAAATGGACTAAGGGGTGCTGTCAAACATAGGGGAAAGGCCAACACACTTACACACAGGTAAGCACGTACCCCGTTTGCTATCTGCAAATCTGGGCTTCAGTGCAGCACAGACAGTAGGGATGTGACTGTGGTCTCCCCACACAGTCTGCTTCTGGGATCGAGGTTGTTGGCTCTCGGGCAGTGGCAGCCTCAGCACAGATGCACCTCACAGGGGTAGAGAGGGACTGAAGCACCCTGGTTGCCACTCTGCCGTGTGGCAGCCAATACGGCTGTGCAGCACGCAGGACCATCTGTGCCAGGGCAGCAGCTGCGGCTTCTGCATCTCTTGTGAGTTTGTGCTAAGATCATGGAGCAGGCTCTCACTGAGCAGGACTGCTTCTGAGGGCATGAGGCTTTTCTCCACCACTTCCCTTGGGTCCTGCCACAGCACTGCTGTGCCAGAAATAACCCTTCTGCAAGTTCCACGTGGTGCTTCCATGTTGGAAGACCTGTCTTGGTTAATAGATAAAATTACTTTTATCAAAGTACCTCTAGCTGTGAGTCAGTCCATGGCAGTTATATCGTTAAAAAGATGCCTTCTCCTGGCATCTTCCTGCCTGCCCAGGAATTGATAGTCTGACCAGTGCTAACAGGGCTGCACTGTGTGGGTGGTATTGTAACACTTCCATCACACTGACAGGATTAACACCAGATATACAACTTCTGTATGTAGATGAGATGAAAATCAAATGTAGGAGCTGGGCACTTCCCCACATGTACAATCTTTGAAAGTAACTAGGAGTTCTTAAAAAAAAAAAGAATAAAAACCTCTCTTTTGCAGTAAATATATTTTAGGATTTTAGGATAAATTTTAGGAGACCAAAAATGACATTCATTCTCAACTTTTATACCTCTGCTGTGTCAGAACAGCTTTCTTTTGGCACTTTCAAAAGCAGCCCTGAACCCTTCTTGAACTTTCTCTTCTTTGAGTGATAGATTCTTCTTTTTATCTGGGAGCTAACTGAAGGATCTGAGATACAGACTTTCCTTTAAAGCAGTCATTTTTACTTCTAGGGCCATTAATCATTTTTTTCAGGACCGCAGTTAGTGGCCAAGACCACATGAAAACAAGTGGGGTTCACCAGAGACCACTTGCTCCTGAGTCTCTATCACACTAAGCCTTTTTTAAGCCATTACTTTTTACCTCGTGCTTTACAGCATAGAATTACACAGCTCCAAAGAATTTATGCAGATGGGAAAAGGCTCAGGGAAAGGAGTTAAATTTAGGCTTCCCACATGTGGTATGGCTAAGTAAGCGTCTGCTCCATTGTTCTGCTTCTAGGTTCGAAGTTTGACAAAAGAGACATACTCATTTGAGGGACATACAATGCTAACCACTAGGTTGACTGCAACTACAACAGTGCTCTCTTCTCCTTTGCAAGTAGTTATGAAAGACAGGCAAGTTTTAGATGGGATATAAGCATGTATATATTTTCTGGAGTTATCTCTGCCATTGGGTAAAAACATTTAGGTTAGCTACATGTTTTTAAAAGAGAGAACAGAAGCCATTTTAAATTCATTTCAGGGAAGAAGGCTGAAATATAAAGAATTCCATTTATAATGAACAAAATCATGATGAAAAGAGAAAGATTTTACTACTTTGAACTTTATCCTACCATTAGGAAAAAAATCATTTTTTCCTACATTGAAATTGCACCTGTGTAAGGCCCTAGCTATTAAAAGAAAGTACAACTATTAACTGGTATTGTAATCCTAGGTGACTTCAAGCTGTGTTTTATTACCTCATTATCAGAAAATGACTTCAAGTGGTTGAAGGAAGAGTGCACTTGATTCCATATATTGATGTGTCAATAAATTGCATGCAACCTTATGTGCTGAGTATCGTATGACTAAATATAAAATTAAATTAAATACAAAATATAGGTATACTGGGTGTTCTAATTTGTGGGAAACAATCGTTCCTACAATGTATTAACAATTGCAGTGTATTTAGAGTTGTATGGGACTTCATTGCGCGGATCCTACTCCCTTCATGAGGGCTGTGTAGTCCAAATAGGTTATTTGAAAATAGTACTGCAAAGATTAAACAGTGCTGCAGAAGGTGACTGCTGGTGTTATGAGCAGGTAGCCCAAGACACAGTTCTTAATTCTGAGAGCAACGCTATTTTAAGCCACTTTCCCAAAGATCCTGTAAACAAAGATGTTCCTTAATGTTTTACTCCTTATACTTTTTCACACCTGTAGGCACATAACAGATCCCTATATCCTCCACAGGCTAAGGATGAATCAGCAAAATATTTTTTTTAAATGACATACAGAACCTAACAGAGTGCAGAAGGTATTTGATAGCAAAAAGTGAGCTTGTTTTCATTTTTCTTCACAGAAAAGTAAACACTTGGAAGTAATTTGCCAAAATACCTGCACTGTTTGGCAGGGAGGGAAGGAAATAAATTCTGGACTGGCTTGGAGGAGATACCTGATCACTTTATCTCGTCACTAATGAGCTGTCGTAACCCTCTAAATCCAGAAAGTAGACTTTCTGCAACAGAGAGTGCTGAGCTAACTATAAACAAGGAGCGTAGCTGTCTAGAGAGGTGCATATTTTCCTAAAATCAAGAGCCCCCTTCCCCAGACTCCCACATTACATCCCAAAATTTAAAATCCACTGCATTTTATTGCAGTCTATTGTGTTTAATGAAAAACTTTTCATGAGCCAGGAAGTAGCTGTTTATAGCTGTGTGTTGTGGAAATCACAGTGAAGGATTAGAAACTGGAGTAAAATTGCTTACAGCTGCATGAAAGAGCAAATGCAAAGACAGAGCCAAAAGGAAAAAGAAAAGCACACTCTGACTTCTCTTTTCCTCTCATCCTTCTGGACTATTCCTTTCCATGCACCTGCTTGCATCTATTGCTATGAAATCTGGAGAAGTGACTTTGGATTTGTTGCTCTGTGCTCTTTATTCAGCTGAACCAACTGTGCTGTGAGTTAGACTTTACAATATTATAAAATAAACCTGTTTTGGATTGCAGCCATTGGACACGAGAAACTAGACACAACGGGGAATGTTCTCCCTGGAATGAAACCAAGCAGTCTGGAAAAAGCAAGAGCTGTCCTAATTTGAGTGCAATCTTCATACCAAACCTCAAGTCTTTTACCGTTTCAGCGGTCTGCTTAATTATTCCCATTCTTACTTGATGCAAAATCTATTCCCTGCCCTGGAAGATTTGCTGGCATTCACCAAAAGCATGCAGGAGTCTCACAAGCTTAAGTAAACATCCATTACAATAATTCCCAAGTCATCATTGTCTTCTGTACAGAGACAATGATATTTCTGTGTATTATGGAGAGGGTGGACAGAAAGCCAAAAGTATAATGCCACATGCAGAGAGCTGTATTAGTCTCCAAGACGAAAGCAGTCACCTAAATCATTCCTCAGACTTGCACTAATTTCAAAGAAACCTGTTCACTCATCTTTCAGCCAAAAGCTGTGCCAAAGCATCAGGCAGCCGATGCAGGTTTGGGAAGCAAGTGTGAGGGAAAAAAGCTGGCCAAAGGTAGTTTGGAAATGTTCATGGTAAAAGACTGGAAAAATAAATAAGACAAATTTTAAACAATCTATCATTTTATCAAAATTTCTGGTAAGAATAAAAGATTAGGCCAGACTGATCCATTACAATAATGGCATTTATGAAGTTTGGAAATGGCAAATATGTTATAAGTCCACATTCAACTCAAGAAATTGCTTTTATGGATCTAAGAAAACTTTTTCATTCTTTCCATTTATGAACCATCTGTGGCAGATCTGTATTTATGGAGAGAGAGATAAGGAGGAGTAACATGCCACAGTGTCACCAACATTCCTTCTTCAGCACAGAGGGAATTATAGAGAAAGAAATTAATTTCAACATCTGCCAAATGAACTACCAGCTGAATATGTTTTTAAAGCTGCTATGCCATACATTTCAGATCTATATGCAACACATCTGAAAGCTGCATTTCTTCATCTCAGAAAATACAGCTAAGAGCAGAAAGGCTCTACATGGCTCTTATATTTATAGATCTATTGTTTGCTTAATGGGTGGTTAAATTGTTCCAGTTGTGATGATTCAACTTAATTGAGAAGATTAAGAATGACCATCAGACAGTTTTGAGTTAATAGTCTAAACAAGTGAAACAAAGAGATGCCATCATGAGACATCTTTCCTTCCTCGGTTGTGAGCAACCAATAATATATAAAACACATAATAATTTATGCCAGCAGAAGTAGAATACTCAAGCTGACTGTTTTTATGTCACCATAAACCATAAGGGCCTACATATAAAAAAAATGCAAGAGATTTATTTTAAGGAAGAGTGATGTTCCAGGGCATCTTTTATTGGCACTTTAATTGGAAAAGAACAATTTCCTTGATATCAATTGTTCTGCTTACATTAAAAGAAAGATGGTTTATGCAGCAATGAAAAACAAATGTTCTAGCTAATAAGTTTTAAACTTAACTTCATAATCCTACTGATACTAAGTATAAGAGAACTGATTTTGTTGCTGAGACTAAAGTGAAATAATCATATCCCCTGCCTTTCAGGATTTATGGCAAAACACTGCACTTAAGAAGTAATGAATTTCCAGCAAGAGATATATTTTCTGTGCCAGCTTCTGTCCTAAATTTTGGATAGTTCAATTGTCCAAACTAAGGATCTAAAATATGTCTGTTCACCAGTTAAGAAAAAAAAAATCTACTGTGGAGTGTTTAAATGCAAACTCAGTCCAGCTCATAAACTGATCCTTTAGATTCAGGTACATATGTAGCACTTTTTTTTTCTCCCAGTAGAACCAGTCTGATATTCTAATCTTTTACATAATTACTAGAGTGATTAGGAAAATATTACCAAGGGAAGCACTGTCAAATATACAGATATGAGTCATCATGCTGTGACCTTTACATAGCAGAAAATATTTCGGATTTCAATACCTAGTTTGGCACTTAAGTTTTAGAATGTTAATGTAAAACATTGGTATTCCCTAGTGAAAAAGGTATCCAAAACTGATAGACATGAGGCAAGAGGGCTGCATGGTATGTATTCATGGCAGGTACATGATCCTGGGCTCCTATTCTAATTTCAGGTCACAGAATATCTTCTGTCATAAACCAAGTTAGAAACACATCCATTAATTTCCACTGTTGTCATATAAAAAATATAAATCATCTAAACCTAAGTCAAAATTAATACCAATATAATAGCAAAATAAAAGGAAGCTGAATATGAGCTGTACCTTTGTGACAGGCAGTTCCTTGGACTTAGACTCAAAGAGATGCTCCAGTTTGGAAGTGTCCACCTTAATGGGTTCCAGTTTCGACCACAGGAACTCTCTGCAGCGTTTGTTGTTTTTACACTGCCACTCAAATGGTCGTACCTCATTCCAAAACAGACGGATGGTTTTCTTCTTCTTTATGAATGCTGGCTGACCCCTAGAAACTTGGGGTGACCCTAAACCCTGAGGAGTACTGAAGAGTGGAGGAGGAGCCAATAAATTAGCAGAGGGTGGAGGTGGGCATCCAAACAGTAGGGGAGGCGGTGGAGGTGGCAAACCCAGAAAGGAAGGTGGAGGAGGAGGAGGAGGAACAAGGGAGTCCCCAGGACCCATATCCATGTCCAACACATCTATATCATCCTCCTCCCCCAAGTCTGTAAAATCCATGTCTTTGATTTTGAGTTCTCTAGGATTAGCCATCAGCTGATCCCAGATGTAGTCAGATTCCTTCTTTGGCTGTGCTGGTGTTTTCTCAGGGACCTGTTCACCAATTTCATCTTCAGACAAGGCTGTCCCCTTGGCCAGCTCACCGCTATTGAATTTTTCCGCAAAGGCTTTCACACTGCCTTGGTTGTCCAGGTTTCCAATCTCCATCTTTTTGACATTTTCATCTTTGGCCTGCTTAGTGGCCTGAAGGATAGAGATCCTACTGGCTAGACTAGTGAGTGACTCTTCACTTTCCTCCGTTTCCTTCTTTTCCTCCTTCGCCTCCAGCTCCTTTTCCTCTTCATCTTTGGGCTTTTTGTTATGCGCATACAACATGTCCAGCATAAACCGTTTGTTGTTGAGAATGTTGCTGCACTGCTCATTCACACCAGCATCTTGAATGGGCTGTGACCATAGACCTGTAATCATACACACACAGACAGGAATAGTGACGAGCATAGAGCCAGAACATCAAGACTATGTCCCACTTCATGGGAAAAAGATCTGGAAATACATGCACTAATAGCCTGACACTGGGCAAGATGCAGTTCTGAGTTCTAAAAAAAATGATTATGGTGATACCCAGTTCAATCTTGATGGGCTGGGAGTAATTCTTGAGTGTATATAAGAGGCAATTACAAACTGCCACAATTTCAAGGCTGAGGTTTCTTCTGAACTCTGTCAGATTTAATTTTGTACTTGCAATGTCAGCTTGTTTTATAGGATGCTTAAATGCTTAGAACCTTAAATGATCCGAAATAGGAATTACATATCATAAGAATGGCCACAAAATAGGCTATCGTGGTCATCTTAACATGGCAGAAACTGGAACTGCCCCAGAAATACTTTCTTAGGGAACAGATTTTCCGTGTCTGATTTCAAGATACATATGGAACTGCTTCCTCCTTTTTTCACCCATCCTGCTGGCTGCCAGCTGGGTGCTATTACCATCTTGACAACACTGACTTCTTGAATCACAGAGGAGACTGCATAACCAGGGCAAAACCTCCAGGGCAACTCTCAGTGATTACACACATAAACTAGCTTTTTAAAGTTAATTGTAGGAATACAAGCACCTAACTAAAAGCAACTTACTGATTTTTGAAAATGCTGCCCATCAACTACTGGAATCTTCCCTGAAATATATGATGAAACTGAAAGGTAGTGGCCTTCTGCCCACACCATGTTCCTTTAACATGTCACTGTAATGAAGCTTCATTTTTCTGACTACTACTCTTTCCAATGGTCTATCAAGAATACTGCTTTGTGAGATAGTACCATAAATAAAAAACTACTGTAGCTTAACTGTAAAAATAAATTATGTAACATTTTAGACCACATTTCTCTGAAAAAAATATCGAAATAATGCAAAAAGCATGCCCTTCCCCCCTCCAAATTTTGCTTCTTTTTCCAATAGGCATCAAATAAAGCAATTAAACAGGAAGTCTTCTTCCATAGGATTGTTTTCTCTTTTGTATTTGTTACCTAGCTGTCTTTGATGTAATTTCACCAGATAACACCATTTCCTCCCCCACACTATGGCTTTCCCCAGCTGAATGCCCCCAGGAGATTGCCCCCTCCTTACAGCTGTTCCTTTATAGATGTCCAAGATGGCTGTTTGGATCCCCTCTATATAACTTGCCTTCTGTTTTCACCAGCTGGAATCTTCTAAGACTTAATCCCTTTCCAAAACTTCTCACCAAAATTCCCCCAGACATCATGTCTAATTTGGGCTCCCAAGTCTGCCTCAATCTTCCCATCTGTTTTCTAATGAATCCAAGACAACTGCTGTGAAGCCCCTTACTGCCTCAGCACCCTCTTCCCGCACTCTCCACAGGTAGATCTGTGGAGAATCAGATAATTCATTAAAGAAGAAAGCAGGAAGGAGGCCTCAACAAGATGGCTAACAAAAGAGGGACATGAAACAAAGTTTTTACTCCTTTGTCCTTGATGTAGGTGGGCAGTAACACTGTGCCATGTCAAAAAGGTTGAACTGCCTGTTGGGAATCTGGGAGGTGCTGGAAAAACACTCATCAGCTTTCTGCATCTCCTCACCCATTAGATTGAAAACTGTTCGCTACATGAAACCTCCCTACATAACATAACCTCCAGTCTACCAGTAACCTATGTCAATTTTAAGAAGCTGAATTTTAAATAGACAGAATGTATTTCTTAGCTATTAAGAAAAAGTGGGTAACCAATCATTTGAATGAAAGGATAAGGTGGATGGGAAAAGATTATTGGAAAATTTTTTTACCCTCACTTGGGATACCCTTGACTACACACCACTGTATAATGATATCCTTCATTTGTCATACCCACAATGTCTTTCTTGCCTGTACATCCACCTCCTTTACCTAGCACAATGGTATTCTAAGTGCTATATTCTAGCTCAGCTTTGGCATTCACTGAAAAACATATAGCTCTTAACTATCAACCAAATTAACATAGTGCTTCTTAGAAATTTGCAATAGGATTTAAATATGCACACACAGGGCAATCTAATAATTTATTGCTAATAGACACTGTGGTTCAGAGTCACCTCCTCTTTCTGAGAAGAGCAAGATCACAGGTGACATTCTGAAAAGTCTTTGTTTTCTTATCTAGAAAGAAGTTATCTTTGTTTTCTTATCTTTGTTCAGTAAATTTAAAGCAATGCTCTCCACTGTTCAGCCTTAGGTAGACTGGAAATCAACCTTTCTAATCACATTACAGTTCTTTACCTCTGTAAAGAAAGTAGGAAAGAACAATTAATCAACCAAGGTAAAAATCTGCATTTCAGTCCCTTTAGGCTAGTTGTCGTCCTGTCTCTTTGCAGCAAACTAGCCCATAGGGTATTTATCAGGATGGGCTATACTTCACAGTATACGTCACTGATCACTTCTGATCAGTGATCAGAATCACTGATCATTAACAGGACTGTTCTTTTCCAGACCTTGTATAAGTTCCTTGTGCCTCCTCCACAAAGGCTAAAGATGTTCACAGCCCAGATGCACATTCAGCAGTTCCTTTGTATCCCTATGTTTTCTGAACCCTGATCAAGCCAGGAAAAACAAGGGAAAGAAACGACATCTCATCTTTCTTTTCCCATTGCTTTAATAGCAAGTTAGGAGTAAAATGCATGGAAAAAGATTTTTGGAATCTCATGACAAGTTGTATCAGGGCCTTTCATCTTGTTGTTTTGACATGTAGGAAACCTAAACATTTTTCTCTGAGAGCGAGAGATATGGTTTGCTGTAACACCGTGATTTAGCAGTTAACATGCTACGCTTGCGTAAAGAAAACAGTTTCAAATTTAAAGGAAATCTCATTTCATCAAGGCCTTAACCATCCTTCTAAATGCAAAGTCCAATCAAAGCCTGTTTTCTAGGTGTCTCTGCTTGAGCAGGGGGGTTGGACTAGATGATGTCTAGACGTCCCTTCCAACCCTAAGGATTCTGTGATTCTGTTTTCTAAACAGAGATGAGACAAAGATTTGGCCATGGCAAAGGAATTATTTAATGACAGGTATAAAGGGTCTATTTGCAAATAAATAGAACAACATAGCTGATAATTTTTTTTTCCCCCCAAGGGAAAGTCTTCATTATTGAAAAAAACTTCACTTTACCAGTTTCATTGTCACTGGTTAACTTGTCCTCTCTCTCTTCCCTCTCTAAAGTGCTGCTTGCTGAGGATATGCTGGATGCAGAGCAGTTGTCTTTTTCATTCACTTCCTCATTCTGCCTCTCTTTTTCACTGAGTATTGCACTTTCTTCTGGCTCTCTCTCTGGTCCTTGCTCCACCTCACTCTCTGGTCCCACCTCTGTAGCCTCTACTTGCTTGGGTGTCTCCGCTCCCTGCTTGGCCTCAGCCTCCTGTTCTGGTTCTGTCTCTGTCTCTGCTTCAGGCTCAGGTTCACTGGCACTCACTGGCGGAGAAAACAACGGGAGAAAGAGATTCACTTTACAATGGCGTCTTGTGAGGCTTGCCCGCCTAAACAAGAACAATGTGGAAAATTGTATGAATGCCTTGCAAAAAGAAAAGAGAAAGTGAGTCCATGGCATGCATAACTTCCTGAGCAAGAGGCAGGTGAGTGCTGGGTAACGACAGCATTACACGCAAGAGCAGCCTGGCAATCCCCCTGACTCACGATCTGGAGGCAGCGGCTGTTTTTATGTATACTTCCACAGCTGGAATATAGGACTCGCACATGAATTTGAAACACCAGAAAATAGGCATCCAACCTCAGAATGACATTTAAAACTTGGTGCCCATGCAGAGCCAGGAAGGGAATGATCTTTTTAAAAGTAAATAAGAGAGAGATTTTGGCCCTTAGTTGATTATTCTGTGGTTACTGAAAGATTTTTTAGGGAGCTTCTTTTTTCTCCTCATGAGGAACATTTCAACAAAAAAATAAAAATATGAATTTTATTAAAACAGTTACATGGAATGGTCTGGAAATGGCACCATCACACATTTGGCTGACCAAAAAAAAAAGTATGTTTTTGTGCATATTTACTTCAGAACAGCCACATCAAAACTGAGCAAAGCTTCCAACTGGTTGGTATATGGCATAAATTTAGTTTTCAAGTGGTTGTTACATGGCATACATTTAGGATTTTGTTTTTATCAGTTGGCACACATCAAACATTGTTCATAGTAAACTTGTTTTCTTCTTCTCTGCTGCATCACTGATAGTGAAATTCTGTCATTTATCTTTACAGTTTTTAGCCAAACCAGCTTATTTTCACATGCAAATATTCTCTGCATGCTACAAGGAAACTGCAGAGTATCCACACATATTCACATTAAGCAGCTCACATCAATGCTCTGAAAATTGAGAAGGTCATGCAAGAATGATGAAAAGATGAAAATGGACATGCATATTAGTTCTGCATATTCCTGAAATCCCTTTTGCATTAAATCTTGTGGAGGAAGGCTGAACTAGAATGACTGAGTCATATTAGTTTTTTCCCTTTGCTAACTGCTCTCCATTAGAACATTGCAAAATACGCTTTCAGACTTGTCATGGTCATTGGATGCTATGATATATGACACAACTTTCTTCAACTAAATGAATCTTTGAAGGAAAATGCATCACACAGAAAGGCAACCTAAGCATTTTGGTCCTCTGGGAGCAGGAAAACAAATTTATCCCAAGAGAATATAAACCTAAACAATGAAGGTTGCAGTATTTTCCTAAGACTTTTTTATGTTGAGTGCCTATTCCATCTCTTGAGACACATGCTAAGTAATGATTTCTAACACTGCCTGGGCTAATCTTTACAATAACACACTTCAGGTTTAAACCAGCATCTTCAATACTATGACATTGCCTGCATCATTTTATTTCATTTAAGGGCTTAAAATTATTTTTTTGCCATCGATTTCATCGAGTTCTGTACTTTCACAGTGTGATTTGACTGTCTGGTTAAATAACTAGATATGCATATATAAAAATTTTCATACATATATATACTTATATGCTTGTATATATCTCTATAAAATGTACATGTAATATATATAAAATATAGTCAACGACCACTCAAGACTCTTTAAGAAGTTTTAAAGCACTTCCAATTTGACCACAGTTGTCATGACAGCATGATAAAGTCAAGTCAAGAATGGAATATAACTGCTACAAGTTTAGGTATCCGTCAGGAGATCCTGGAATTAACACAGAACTAACACAGCACCTGAGAGATTCTGAGATTGCAGCACTGCAGTGGTTTGCAATTACTGTATGCTTATAAACAAATATTATAAGTTTACCTTGAAAAATCATAACTTATTGCAAATTTCTCTTTTTTTTTTATCTCCTAAAAGTAAATGTTGCTGTCCAATAATCAAAAATAGCAACAGTTCATATAGGGAAGGGAGCTGAGTAAAACTTGGCCAGCATCACTAATGCTTAAGACACTGTGGTCATCGTGAAGCTATACTAAAGATTCAAAAATTATGAAGTTGGGGGAGACATAAAAAATGCTTAATAATATAAGAATGTAAATCTAGAAAGCAACATTCAAAAGAATTTTGAATCTGTGCACCTGAAACAGTCCACCAGAAAGATGAGGTATCTTAGCAGAATTGAAAGGATAATGAGAGTAAATAGCATAATAGCTATATATAGCTGTATATAGTTATAAACAGCATAAATAGATATATTTCAGGAAGTTCCACCTCCATGTGACGAAGAACTTCTTTACTGTGAGGGTGAAAGAGCCCTGGAACAGGCTGCCCAGACAGGTTGTGAAGTCTCCTTCTCTGGAGATCTTCAAAACCCACCTGGATGCCACCCTGTGCCACATACTCTAAGTGACCCTGTGTGTGCAGGGGGGTTGGACTAGATGATCTCTAGAAGTCCCGTCCAACCTCAACCATTCTGTGATTCTGTGATATCTATATTGAAGCATAAGCACCTCCAGAATCAATCATGGGTATGCTGACATTCACTTTGATAATCTCTCTCAGTTTTGGAATCATGCCATATAATCCAACTATATCCTAAATATCTGCAGTGAGCTAAGCCCCGTTGCTCTTCCCTCAAAAAGTAGTTCAAAAATCAACTTTGTCAACAATGACTCTTGAGAGAAGAAACCCAGCCAGTGCATCACTTGCAGTTCCATGCTGTAATAAACTGAGTTGATATCAGTAAAAACTTATAAAGATGTTTAAAAATAAAAATCACATTGGATGGTTGTTGATGACCTCTTTTGAAAGGTCATTAGTATTTCAGTCCAGTATTTAGCGGATTGGCTTTCAAAGTAGGCAAAACCCTATTTGTAAGTGGTAACCTTGCAGGTGGGAACAGAATTAGTTAAAGAACTAGTTTCTGCTTCCCTTGTTCAGTCTTCCTGATGATGAAGACTGGGAAAACTTAGGGAAGCAAGTTTGGCCATATTAAAAACCATTGGCAAAAAAAGCTGCTTGATATTTTCTGAGAATTAATGTTGATGATATAATGAGCAACATATACTTTTAGTTAACAACAACAAAATCTGCCCTTTGAGAGAAGTGTGAAAAATATTGTACGAAAGCAAAGGAAGTTACCTCTATTACTGAATCTCTCAAGCTCAACCCAGATTTTAATAAGAACTATATAAATGTGAAAATTATGTTATGATTTTACAAGTAATGCAGGTTTTTTTTAGTTACTTAAAATAGGTGAGAGATTCTTCAACTTTCTTTAAAAGAGCAAAAGTTTTATTTGCAATTGGATTCATTAGGAGGCAGAAACCTAGAAGGTTTAGAAGGTATAAAATTGCAACTAGTCTTATCTGTTTCCAATTTTTTCCAGAAACTAGATTTCTTAACCTTAAACCTGCTAATGAGACCCTACATTCTTGGTCGTACTTCTGCAGAGTTTTTAAGCAATTTTCCTCTTAATGACCTCCTAATGGGGAACATTCACCATCAATCACCTCAGTATACCCACATCTTTTCACCTCAGTATACCCACATCTTTTGGTTCTTCAATATGATGTCCCCTCTTTTTAATACTTTCTCAGTGTCATCTGCCATCTTTTCCTAACCTGCTTCCTAGGATCCTGTCACATGGCAAGAGCAACTGATGAGAAGCTGCAGACCAGATTCTGCTTCTACCTATGGCACAGACAGGAAGATAGAAGGCCTAATTACACTTTGCCTAACACTGTGATGCTAACAATATGCCTGGAGTTTGAAAGAGAAGACATCAATGTGCATATGAAGAAAGCAGAAATAGGCTCAGTCATGCATATGACAAGCAGAAATAGGCTCAGTAATCAGTGGCTCAGTGGTGGCTGGTAACAAGTGGAGTATCCAGGAGTTGCCACGGGGGCTGATACTGTTCAATCTCTTCATAAACAATATGGATGATGAAACAGAATACACCACCAGCAGACTTGTAGTCCATTGTAAATTGGGTATGGCATGCTAAATAGTAGAGTTTCAATCAGAAATGGGAAATTTGAGGACTGGGTCAAAGGAAACCTCACCAAGTTCAATGAGGTAAAGTGCAAGGTTCTGCATCTGGGGTGGACCTGGGGGACATAGTGGACACCAGACTAAATGACAGTCAACAGTGTACTATCATTGCAGAAAAGGCAAACCGCATACTGGGCTCCATAAGAAGCATAACTAGCAATTTAAAAGAAGTTATTTCAATGATAATGAGGCCACACTTGAAAAACAGCATCCTTTTTTTTTTTTTGGTCCTTGCCTTCTTCATGGATGACACTTGAGTATGAAATGAAAATGAAATTGTAGAGGATTTAGCAGATGGTGAGAGGACTAGAGCACATGTCCTACAAGGAGATGCTATGGGAGCTGGCTTTGTTCAGTGGGACTAACAGAAGGCTAAGGATATAATAGGAGCTTAGACATGGTTAAGGGTAGATACAAAGACAATGGAACTCTTCTCAAGAGTGATAGATGAGAACAGGAGCAATGGCCACAATTTTCTGTTTGATATGTTAAGATTAGATGCTGGGAAAAGTTTCCTGAGTGGAGGGATAGAGCAGCACTGGAACAGGCTAACCACAGAGTGAAATCTCACATTCTAATGTGTCTGCAACTTGGTCAGCTAAACCTGTAGATGACCTAATGTTACTCTGATGTTACTCTTTTGAACAAGAAGTTAGACTGACAAACAAGCTAGTACCTTACAAATAACATGGCTCTGACCTTTTGATGCTATACAGACATAGAGGGAAATATTTTCTTCTTTCAGTACTCAACTATTAGAACTCTGGCCACTTGAATATGCTCTGATACAAATACACTCTAGATGGTGTATTTGTAAGACAAAGCCTTCAAGACCTCAAGCCTTCAGCTCTATAAGCCCTCAGAGAGAACAAACATCCTTCCAGGACTACATTCTAATCTTTTGCCAGGATAATAAATTAGGCAACCTCATGTTCATCTACCTTCTCTGCTCTCTATTTGGAGCTGGAAGTAAGACATAGCAAGTGTCTCTGAATGTACATAAGGTAAGTCTAAATTAGTCTGTTTCTATCCAAGCCCTTCTGGTGTAATTCTTCAGACACAGCTTGAAGTGTTGGTTGGAATCTTCCTTCAGCTGTTCCAGCAAGAGTACATTCCTCTTGTTGTCAAGCCAGCAAGGCTTAGTCTCTGTTTCTCTCTCCCTCAACAAAGTCCTTTCTCCCCACTTGATACAATGGTAAAAACTGGCAGAGAATACAGATTACCACTAGGGACCAATTCCTTCTTTCTCAGGTCAGGTATTACATTGTCCTCCGTAGCTCTTTCTCTATCTTTCTGCACAATCTCCTTTGGCTGTATAACTGTGGCTTCAGAGGTCTCACGGTTTTCCCAATTCTCTAGCACTCCTCTATCTACTAAGACATTTTCAACTAGTTGTACTTCATGCAGTCTCGTCTTGCTCAGCTATTGATAAACGGAGAAGGTTTCCTACTGTCTGTGATGCACACTTAGGTTGACCTGATTACTTCCTCAAGTGACAGCCTTCTATGATGGAGTGACTGGCTGGAGAGATGAGGGGAGAGCAGTGGATGTCATCTATCTGGACTTCAGCAAGGCTTTTGACACTGTCCCTCACAACATCCTCTGGGGCAAGCTCTCCCAAGTGTGGGATAGATGAGTGGACAGTGAAGTGAATTAGGAATTGGCTGGATGAAAGGGCTCAGAGGGTGGTGACCAGTGGTGCAGAGTCCAGTCGCAGGCCTGTGGTTAGTGCTGTCCCCCAGGGGTCAGTCCTCAGTAAACTCCTGTTCAACTTATTCATTAATGACCGGGACGAAGGGATGGGGTGCTCCCTCAGCAAGTTTGCTGATGATACCAAACTGGGAGGAGCAGCTGATAGCCCTGAGGGCTGCACTGCCATCCAGAGGGACCTGGACAGACTGGACAACTGGGCGGTGAGAAACCTTATGAAATTCAACAAGGACAAGTGCAGGGTCCTGCACCTGGGCAGGAATAACCCCAGATACCTGTACCGGCTGGGGACCGACCTTCTGGAGAGCAGCTCTGCAGAGACACACCTGGGTGTCATGGTGGATGACAAGTTGACCATGAGGCAGCAGTGTGCCCTCGTGGCCAAGAAGGCCAATGGGATCCTGGGTTGCATTAAGCAGAGCGTCTCCAGCAGGTCGAGGGAGGTGATTCTGCCCCTCTACTCAGCCCTGGTGAGGCCGCACCTCGAGTACTGTGTGCAGTTCTGGGCTCCCCAGTGCAGGAGGGATGTGGAGCTGCTAGAGAGAGTCCAGCGCAGGGCTACAAAGATGATCAGGGGCCTGGAACATCTGCCCTATGAGCAAAGGCTGAAAGAGCTGGGTCTCTTCAGCCTGGAGAAGACTGGGAGGGGAACTGATCAGTGTCTATAAATACCTTACGAGAGGGAGTGAGGAGGATAGCAGCAGCCTCTTCTTGGTGGTGGCCAGCGATAGGACTAGAGGAAATGGCCACAAACAGAAGCACCAAAGGTTTCACAGGAACTTAAGAATTTCTTAACAGTGAGAGTGACAGAGCACTGGTACAGGTTGGCAAGATAGGTGGTGGAGTCTCCTTCTCTGGAGATCTTCAAAATCTGCTTGGAGGCCACCCTGTGCCATATGCTCTAAGTGACCCTGCATGTGCAGGGGGTTGGACTAGACCTCTAGAGGCCTCTTCCAACCTTAAGCATTCCATGATTCCACGAAGTGCTACATAAAGCTGCTCACAGAGAAGAGTTCACCTCCAATTACTTTGTGGTTCACTTTCAGAGACATCTTGACTTATTTTTCCTCTCCTTTCCTGCACATGTGTAGTCCATAAAACATTCTCCAATGAAATTACCAAAGAGGAAGGAGGTGCTCTAAAAAAAAATGTATTAGGTTCCATTTTGCAGTTATGGTAGTTATTCATTTCCTTTAAATGCCATATCATGAGTTTTACAAGAGTAAATCTTACAAGACTTGATTACTTTAGTAGATCAAATTGTTTTATATGAGAAAACACGTCAGCACAGTAAGTCCAGATTTTTGTATTTTGTGGTTTCAGAAGTTTCACAGCATGGGACAAAATTCCCCAGATAGAATCCATTCCCTCCCTAAGTCCACTCTGTTGTGGGAGCCCAAAGGATACTGGGGACAAAACATATCTGAGTCCTAAAACTAGATATTGTTTAGCTAGTAAAGGAATTGTTTTGCACGAATACACTTTCCACTTGACTTCAGGTTCAGAATACTCCAGAGTAGCATCTCATATCAGTTAATGCAGTTCTTTTGGAAGATCTGAAGAGTCTTAATAAACACCTCACTAAGCAAGTATTTTCCTCCTACAACTTTATCGTTGCTTGGAAGAGGATGACTTTTACATATAAAGAAACTTAGGCGGGAGTGTTGTGCAATCTGGGTTTTGTCCACAGATCTACTTCTGCCTTCCTATAAATGGCTTAAGGAATTTAGTGCCTCAGTTTCTCCATTTACTAAGTGAGAATAAGATAATTTTCTGAGAAGGTAAATTTGCTCAAAAGAGGTATTAAAGGAGATATGAGTTCCTTCTGGAGCATAAGGAAGTCAGACACTAGGCTAGAGGCCATGGCACTAAATCTGTAAGCAAATGTGCAAGGTTTTGTATGAGATCCAATAAACTGGCCACTTCCAAAGAAGGAGGGAGTCTACTCTGCCCTCACGCTGATTATTTCTGATTTGCTTTTATTCCTGAAGCAGCAGTCCTTGCTCACACAGAACTCCTACTGAAGCAAGATGCTCTTGTGCAGTCTTGGCCATCCACCTGCATTTGTCCATGACTGGACTTATGCCTTAACCTTCCCCATTCATGTGTTCCCTCCTGCAGTTCATTTGCTAAGCTTCCAGGTACTGCCAGTAGAAAAGTCCTGCCTACCTATGTGTTGATCACTTCACCGTATTCAGACTGCCCGAAGTTGTCCTGTACACCTGCTCTGAAATTATTCTCCAAATAGATTATGCTACTGCATTTCACGCTGCAATTTTTGAATGCTTCCAAGAGAAACATGTTAAAATAATCATCATAAAAGATATACTTGTTCCCTACTCAGGTCTGAAATCCTAATGGTGGAAAAATCTAGCTTTTTTCTCTAAAAGAAATATTGCACTTGAAAAACTGGACATCTCAGTTTTTTTGAAAATCAATGTTACAGGAAAATACCCATGCTCTTTAACTTGAAATGATTCCACTAAGACTCGTAGGATATCAGACTAGAAAACAGAAATTTAATTGAGAAAACATATAAACCTAAATTAAATGAACTTTACCTGTTTAATACTGTGAGGATAAATACATACAACATTCTGTATCTGTAACTTTTTCCTTAAAGTACCTTGGTTTATTGCATGCTACCAACCATAACACTCAATAAAACCAAGCAAAGCAAATCACAAAATCATTAATAATCAATAGCTAGTTGCAGAAAATAAAATTAAATAAAAAAGAATAATGGCAATAATTCATTCTCAACATGCACTGAAGCTCCCAACGTTAATGCAACATCATGTGGCACAAATATAAATCTGCGTGGTGGTGTTTTTCTTTTTTTTTTTAAAGGACTGATGCAAGTGGCAGAATGACGTACACACACACAAAGTATTGCTCTGTACACCAATAAATGATATGACAGCAAACCAACCGTGCAAACACTAATTATACTTTCCTTTCTACCAATTGTCTGTGGTCTCTTTTAAGTCTTTTACTACATGTGTTACAATTCTAAGAGTTTTTGTTGGTGTTAAAAATAACCAAAACACTCTCCCTGCCTTCAGTTCAAGACCTTTTTTGTTTGTACCACTCAGAGTGCGCTATGCTGGGAAGTTATTACAATCTTGGCATTCATCTGCTGCATTTCTTTTAGAGACTCCACATAAGCAAAACCTGTTGGCAGGAATACTGCTAGTTTAATACTCAGTAACTCCTCATATATGAGGAACATGAGGCTAAAAAAAACCCCTCTCCATACTGTATTTTCCAATTATTGTATTCTAATAGCAGCAGACAATGATAATATAAATCAGCAATGTATTCTTTACTTGAATGACTAGAAGAGAGCCAAATCTATGTGGGAAAAAAGAGAGGAAATTCAGGCAGACAGCATGGAGCAGTATGACAAGACACTTTTACTTCGGCACCTCAGAGGTTATATTCAAGCATTTAAAAGCACGGGTAACCAGAGAGAAACAGTCATAAAATTGTCATGCTGTTCCCCTACCTTGTTCTCACTCACCTTCTGAGGGCTGAGGAGTCCCACGGGGAGTGGAAGGGGTCTTCAGTTCTTCCTGGGACTCAGCGGATGTTGGGCTGATGCACTTGGGTACCGGCGAGGATGGCGCTGAAGGAGATCTCAGGTTCAAGGACAGCTCACTCCTGCCTCGGCTTACACTCCGACTTTTTAGCTCCTTCTCATACTCTTCAGCTGCCAACCTCTCCAAGTATTTGTATCTGAAAGTTAAATTCCAAAGGGTTTCCGTAAAGAAAAAGAAGCCTATGCTTGACGCTTGTTTATGGATGAAACACCTGCAGAGAATGAGCTGACTTCCTGACACACGGGGTACAGCACTAAACTGCCTTGGTCAAACTGCCAAAAAATGCACACCAAAGCAAAGACTGTTTCACTGAAAGAAGTGAAATTGCTTATGACAAAACAAATCCAAAAAATGGTAAAATTAAACAGTCCTTAGATATATCTTTTTCTCTGCATAGTTCTCCTTTTGGAAGCATTTGCCTGTCTTCACTCTCCTCCTCTAAATCCTCCTTCTCCTTTCATCCCTCCCTTTCTCCCAAAACTAAAAAGGGGGAGAGGGGGGAGGCTCCAAAGCCAGAGCCCCTTAAAATTGATGCAAATAGCCAAAGTCTGAGACTTGCTGCAAAGACAGAAAAATGTTTCAGTGCAGCAGACAAAAACAGATCTCCTTGAAAATAATACCAATAATAAATGTTTGGATTGCCTATCTAAAGTCTCTGAACCTGCTTCTATTTGCTCTGAGAGCAACGCACTGGAATTCACTTTGTTCTCTCCAGAGTCTACAATGGAAAGATTTCTTTTTTTTTTAATGCTAAAAAAATTCTCTGCCGGACTTAGACATCCAATAGCTTGGGCCTGACGTCACATGTAGTTTATTCATCAAAGTCACTTTAAAAGAACAAAGATACATCTGTTTTGCATTTTAGGCAGGCAGAACTCACTAACTGTTTATTAAGACCAGCTACCAATCATATTCTTCATAGTGTGCTTTATACATTTTGACCAAAATAACTTTGAAATATGTGCCTCTTCCAGATGTCTGCTAATTTTATCTACCATTATTTGCTAGACAATAAATTCACGCATGCAGCTGTATCGGGCTCTAGACTGTTTATCTTACCCACAAGTTAACTGTTAAACAGGTTAATCGAGACTACTGCTTATGCCCCTGAAATGCTATGGTCATCCTCCTATACCCTGCTGTTGTAAACACTTTGTAATAGAGAACACCTCTCCTCCCCCATTCTGCCTCACTGACAGACAAAATTAGTGTACAAGTGCATATTAAAAGTGGGAAGGGGAAACAAGGCAGCCACATGTTGTAACAAACATGCTTAGTACATATGGTTACCACACACACATACACGTTTGAAAACATCTATATCGAGCATGGAAATAGGTCTTTGAAAAGCAATTCTTGTGTTTTCAGAGGCAATTTGCTTTATTGCAAACAGCAATAATGAAGAACAAACTCATCTTCTTTTATTCCTCCAGAGGTATGCGTTGGCTTTGAACAAATTCTGCAAAGAAAAGGAACCCCTACAGGCTGTGGATGAAAATATAACAAGCCACATGCTTGTATGGTTATAAAATACGAACTGTTTACAGTTCTAACATGAAGCCAATTCTAAAGAATGATTTTTGCCCTTGCAGTGAGGAGAGAGTCCTTTGCCTGCATTATCATAGTGTTTTGTTACAGTTAATGAAAGTATTCCTCCTTTTAACTGTGGTCAGTTACATATTGTGGTTTCTCCCTTCCTCAAAAATAGAGCAGATGGGATGTAAGACTCAAAAAGAGACTTTCCAATTGATGGTTTTGCTAAAAACAGGTACAGTCCTGCTGGCTGCAATGAGGATTTTTGCAGTTTGCCAGCAAAAATTGTGTTTGACAGCACACAAACAACAAAGATCTGGACAGATCCTTCTATAACAGGGGGAGCTACAGTGTTTTACTGTCCTCAGCTCTTTTGCAGCTGCTTTAGCATTTGAGCTTCTGTAGCTCTGCACTGCACAATTAACAGCAAGCAGAGGACTATCAAGAAAGGAGGACTATCAGTGGCCTTCTTGGGAGACCACTGAAAGAGACAAGGTACCCAGAGCAACCCATTGCTGCACATGGGCAACAATATCAAACAGGCAAGCTATTAAACAAGATAAGGCAATCTAAACCAGGTAAGCAAAAATTATTCTGGACTCAGTCATTATCTCTTCACACTTGACAAACAACATGTTTTTCCTCCTCTCCTCTCCTCTCCTCTCCTCTCCTCTCCTCTCCTCTCCTCTCCTCTCCTCTCTGTATCTCAACAGTGAATGTCCTAATCATCAAATCCAGGAGATCTCATGAAGATCAAAATCTGGAGTGAAAGGGCTGAGATAGCAATCTTCCTCTTGATTTAATTCCTCCACTACAGGGCGGATAAAATGACTAATTTATATTGCGATATTCCTTTAAATCAAGGAAACCTGCTGCCATCATCATGCCTATGCTTTACAGATAAAGACTGGCAAATTTCTGGGCTATCCAATTGGTGTAACTCCAAATCATGGAATAAAAATACCATTACAAGTTCTTTAAATCTCTGAGCAATGCCAGGGAGCTACTTAAAATACTCCCTTACCAGCAAAACCATAGGTATGATCCCATCTGAACTGTAAACAGCACTGCAGATGTCTTGGTAATGCATCTTGGCTAGGATATTTTAAAGGACTGCAGAAAAATGCTCAAGCAAAAGTCTGAGGCCAATCAGAAAGAATAGCACGAAATGAATGTTGCTGAGTTACTTGCAAAAACATGGAAATTGCAGGGACTTCCTTGCTGAAAGATAGGGGTGACACAATAGCACGCAGCAAAGATTTGACAGAATTTAGACAAAACAATCATTTTAATGGAAACTTCTGTCTGTATTCAATATTTTTTCTTTTAATTTTTCCTAACTGATATAAAGGGAAGGTCTGTATTTAAAGTAGCCAAATTTAGCATTTTGCTTGCTATAAATATGGCAGTATTTTAAGTAGGATTTTCACACCTTGAATATACCATTTGCTTATGGTCTTTTCATTCTTTTAAAAGCAACACAACATTCAGCTTGCTCTATGAATTTTCATTTGTGCAAAGGTGTTTGTGGGAAAGTAGAGAATTATTCAAAGTCAGTGTAATGGACTACTGATGCCTGCCTTCAGTTACAGGTGTTTTCTCCACTATCTACATACAGCCAAAGTATGGATGTATCTTTCTTCTTTATGAAAAGGAAAATAAAGTTTAATGTTCCAGTTCAAGAGATAGAGACACATTGCTAATTACTGGGGAAGCTGGCTCAGATTGTACAACAATGATGTCCTGCTGGTGAACATTTCAAAAAAAAAATACTGCAGTTTACTTAGTATGTTCCATTACCGCTTGAAAGTGCTGGAGAGCTCACTTCTAATTTGTTTCAAAGTTAACTTTCCAGTATGTTTGCTCTGAGAGGTTTTACTCAAGCTAGAATGATGTTTATATGATGTTTATATACCCATACATATTTCATTTTAAAAAGCACTTAAAACTATTTGCAATTGTTTTGGCTAGAAGGACAAAGGAAAGCCCATCAACCTCTGCTTACCCTTAGAAATGTCAAAATCATTTTTAATTCAGTCACAGTAGGCATACTGGTAGATCAGATTTAAGTTTGCAGAAAAGAACTGCCTTCTATACAATGATTTTGAGAAAAAAAACAGCAATGTGACAATTTCAGCAATGGCTGCTCGCAGACTTCGACACTGAAATTCCAACTCTTGATGATTTTAAAGATAAAGATCTCTGGAAAACAATTCCAGAGAACCATAAAAGCAGAACTGAAGCAATCTGAATGATTTCTCATCTACTGCTTGTTCAGTAGCACACACATTTTCCAGGTGAAAACAGGAATTTCCTCCAGAGTTTGAGTAACCACTAGTGGAAACAGAGATGAAGCAACAGTACTGGAAGGTGAAAGTCTCTAGTTGAGTGTTCTTTGAAATATGTGTTTTCATAAGCACTGGGGGTCCCCAGCCTAGCCCAAGGTTTATAAACTATATAGTGTGTGTATATATATATATATTTAATGCAATTGAAAAGTGCAATCCACTTATATATCCCATTTAAGTAAGACTAAACCCATGTTTCAATAACAAACACTGCTAACCTTATAAAATTCACTCCTTGAGGTTTAGAGAGACTGGCATACAATATTTGGCCCTAAAAGATAAAAAATGTTTTGGGAGTAGGTCAGGTTCCAATGGATTGGCCTGTAACTACAGCTTTCAAATGTTTGTGACCCTAGCTTACTCCTACATCCTCAGCTGCCTTTTCTGACCCACCAGAAAGCTTAGGACAGACTTATTCGTTTCATAACAACACCAAATCTGGGCAAATTTGTGAGGCAAACAAAATAGGCTTATTTCCAACATAAAGAGATAAAATATAGCTCAATCGTTCTTATGCGATCCAGTGCCAGTGCTTGTTATTTATTGCTTACAGTACTTACAGTTGAACTTGATTCCCATTTTAAAGAAACAACAGCTTTTTGTTAGTTATTTTTAAATTAAATGCTCTGTGCATGCATAGTTAAAAATTAAGCAGCTAACAGCTACAAAAGAAATAACACAGAAAGCGGAAACAACCAAAGGGAAGGATGGATGCATTATATACAAACCTCTCTTCTCTTGCTTGTCTTAGTTCTTCTCTTTTGTCTAAATAATCACGGCTAAAAGAAGAGTTGTAAGAAGTTGCACAGGAAACCAGAAGAATAAAGTCAGTAACAGAAGTATATAAATATATGTATATATGTATTTATATGTATATACACAGTAGGAGAATCCAAGAGCAGTACAGAGACTAATTGAAGACAAAAAGGCTGTTTCCAAGAAAAATAAAATTGAACTTTGTTTTCTGAAAAAATGCTGAAAAGTATGCATGCATACTTAGCATGTCAAGGCCATATGTATGTACACACCGAGCATGTAGTTTGAAAGTTTTAAAGAATTAATGAGTTTGAAGTACATACTGAAACCTGCTAACTGGAATTAGAGAAAATGGGATGATCATGAAGAGAAGGACCATTAGAGACTATTCAAAATTGCTAATCTGCTCCATCTCAAATGCTCTGAAACAGTGACTACTGGAATCTGGCAGGCTAAACCAAGGCACGAGGTAGAGAGCATCTGCCCTGGTTCTGAGGCACCTTTTCTAAATGTTATTGCACCACAGTTGGAAACTGATCTGGCTGGACCTTTTGAATTATCTAGTAGGTTAGTTCTTTGTTCTTAAAATGTATATTGAGAATATCGGATAGATTACATCATTATTTAATTTTCTCCCTGAGTTTTACATATAAAGCTTGGTCTATCTGAGCTGCCCATCCCACTGCTCCTCAAGCAATTTATATATTTAACTTCTGCCAAGTCAACTTTGCTGGATTGTGGGCACTGTAATTTCAGGTAGGAGTGTCAAATCTGCAGATGTTTTTAGTGTAAAATTAGTTGGGAACTCAGAGAGCAGCAAAACCCACTGAATATCCAGTCTATCTCAAAATCACAAAGATAATTCTTTACAGTACATTTTTAGTATTTTACTGAATCTCATGGACAAAATTGATGAGATCATATCTCTTAGCTTCTTTTGCAGTCTAACCAGAAGAATTTTCAAAATTCTTCAATTTACGCAAGAAGCATCACTGTTTCTCTTTGCATTGTGTTTTTGAATGAACTATTCTTCTAGAACACCAATAACTATCAAACATTTGCTGGTAATTGCTCTTTTAAGTTACCACTAACATGTAATAGATATATTATTGTTTCAAGTTATCTCCACATACCTCAGAATTTGGTTATATCTCCACTACATTTTAAAATATTCTTTACAATTACAATAGCAATGGGAATAACCTCAGGAAAAAAAAAAAAAAAAAGAAAAAAGAAAAAAGACACTAGGATATTTTTTTCAGCAGAAAATGGCAGTAATGGTTACACTATTCTTTCTCCTTTAACTATTTTCACCCAGCTGAAAAATAACACTTGTACTTTAGGACATAGAGTTCTATAAGTGCCATGGAAACAAAGGTCCATTTACAGAGAAAAATATGCATTATGCAAAGCATTGCTTTTGCTAGCAATAGCTAATGAAGCATTTTAACACCTTTCCCCCTCAAAACAGCTTGCATAACTCATGTTGCTCTCTTTTAAATTGTCTCCAATTTGTCAATAATGGTGCCAGAACCTAAGGAAACATTCTTGAAGCAGACTTGGAAAGAATGAGATAACAGATGAGTCATGATGGTAAATCCAGTACTGCTCACAAGTTTAAAGATTGTGAATTGGAAGTGTTATTTTTAATCGAAAATACAATTTCAGAGTCGCCAGCCAAACTGATGATTTGATAATGCAATCCCAAAAGAACTATTATGAAACTGTCTGTGATTATTTGCTGTGCCTTTGTCCCTCTCCTGCTAGACTGTTTAATCAACTGTGGGATGCTGCCTGCCTGCAAAGATTGGCAGCTTTAGAGACCCACTACTCAAATAAAAATTTTAACTACAGATGAGCCAGGAACTCAAATCTTGAAAATGAAAACATTAGGCATTCAAAATTAACTGTCTCAAGTACATATGATCAGTTTCTTATTCTAGACTAATAATGGGATGAAGATGTGTGTATATATATATATATATATGTATACTTTAAATGTTTTTCTGACTTTAAGGAAGCTCCTTCAGTGACAGGACAAGCACTGTAGCCAGCCTTTAGTGAAATGTGCCAACCTGGTTTTCAAACATCCATCTGCCAAATATCCTGGTGGTTTTTTGGTCCGGGAGTTTCCTTTTTGAAAGATGATGTTTTCTATCCATGACAACCTGCAGCAGCCTGATGATATCACTCAGAGGGATAGTTTTTGGAAGAGGCTTGAAGACTGAGACCTGATTTCTGTTTCTGTTTGTTGGGAGAACTTGGGTAGCTGCTGGCTCCCAAAGATCCTATTATGGTACTCTTCCACCTTCTCTCCTCTCATTTTCTTCTAAACGAGCTATCCTCTGGAGCCAGGAGAATACCTCCTTCAAATAACCAACCACTGGTAAGCTATCCTCTTTTCAAATTGTCAAAATGACAAAGATCATTTCCACTTCTTACTCAAGAGATGACTGTACTAAAACAAGCTTGCATGCTAATAAACAAACTCACAGGAAACCTGTGCCATCTTTTCTATAAATATCAACTCTCAGACTACAAAATATTTATCCTGCTATTCTTTAGATTAGCACAATACTAATTCTCAACAAATATTACTTAATTAATCCTAAGGAAGCACATGTTGGGGTCCCACAGCATATGACATGACCTCAGATAAGAAAATGGAGGTCCTGTATTCAGCTTCCACCTTTACTCCTGAGATTTGATCACTGTTTGAGCAGTAATTTCGAGAATTATTTTCTCTCAGTTGCTTTTTCCAGGGAAAAGAGATGTAAACTCAAAAAATGGGGGAAAAACTGTAGCAACCCACAAACTACCATATATTTTGAGAAGGCAAAATGCTTTGCAAAACACATAAACAAAAAGAGGTCTCAGTGCTGTCCCGTTCTCCACTTCCTCATGCCTTCTGTTCCTTACTTCTCAATTCCTTATTGAGATTATACTTTGAGAGGGGGTATAGTATATGACTAATCTGGGCCTATGCAGATATTCAGACAATGAAATTAGCTTGGCAAATTGTTGGCTAAAAAAAATTACTAATTTACTAAATGCTGAAATTCAGGATTATAGATTTAATATGGCAGTCCTTAAGATACTTATGTCAAGAAAAGTATCTAAATAATTAGAAAAGCAGGTACATGCAAACTATTCATGAAATCAATTATTTTGTCATTATCTAAATGACTTACAACTTATCACACATTAAGGCAACAGATCAATAGGAAATACATTTCTTACTTGAATTTGTTTCTTTCTTCACGTTCTATCCTTTGCAATCTTTCTTCTCTCTCCTGACGTCGTCTTTCTCTTTCTGCTGCCAAGGACTCTTGGTGCTGTCGAAAAGATGATGTAAGGAGACCGCCCAAAGCTGGTCTGCAGAAACAGAAAATATTTCTCAGCACCACTTTTATCGATCATGCTGACAAAAATTAGTAGCAATCATTTAGCAAGTAACATAACTCCAACGAACAGAATGACATGGCAAAAATCACAAAGTCAAAACTCCAACCGAGTATGTTCTTGACAAATTGATTTTTGATGCTCTGATGAACTTAAGAGCTGTGCATAGAGGTAGTGCTGTGCATAGAGGTAGATTTATTGCTAAATTTTTGAAGCACAAGTAAAGTACCCTTAAGAATCTGTCAGCGTATTTCAAATGCAATATTGTCTAAATCAGATTTTTACTTTTCTAATGCTGCTAACTGAAAAGCTTAATCGTGTAGTGGGATTTTGAAATTTGGGGGGGAAAAAAAAGTTGGTAGAATTTTCTAGTACTTTCCAAACATGTGAAGCAACAACGTTATAAACAGTCATGTCAAACACCTGAGTATTCTCTATTCAGAAAAACAAAAAATAAAAGGACATCTCAGAACTGCGCTTAGCAATTTGAACGCTCTCTTAAAGCAGTGGCTTATTTTTCCTTCCTAAACTCCATTATCACAATTTCCTTGCTGCAGGTGCTGCAAGAGCAAAATGAATCACATATAGAAAGATAGTGATACCATACACAGTGAGAGCATAGTTAGTTACCACAGTCAGGCATTAAGGTGGTTACCCAAGGCAGAATTTAGTCTACTCAAACCAGTCTCAAAAGTTGCTTATCTGACCTGCTTTAAAAGTCTCAAGGGCTAGAGCTGCCAAGGGCCTTGGTTTCCATTGCTTAATTATCCTTAGCAGCATAAAGGCTTCTCTTATGTATCTCAAACCTAAACTCCTTTCTGGCTATTTAGACTCAGTTTTTCTGGCTTTAAAACAACTTTAATCAGCAAATACTCCTCAAATAATAGCATGTATTTACACTTGCAGCTTGGCTAAGACAGATTTTATTTTTATTTAATTCATTTTAACTATACAAAATTATTTGTCTAAGAGGACAATTGCCCTTATACATCTTTTTACCAAAAGGGCAGGATTGGTCTACAGCCTCTCATGTGACAACAGACTTACCTCAGCATAAACATGCTTTTTAAACATGCCTCTGTTAGACAGAAGAAATCTATATTGTTTCAGGGCAGATTTCCACAGATGTAAAACCATACATATTGATAGAATTAGATTGATAAAACAAACAAACACAGCCTGCGTAGACAGGTTTCTTCATATTAGCCTAGCATGAATATTGCAAGGAAAGAAACAGAAGTTCCCTTTTTAGAAAAACAAAACAAAACAACAAAACAAAACAAACCTCTAACATAAGGCTCCCAAAGGAGCAATACAAACCCCGACTAAATTTTCATCACTGCTAGGCAGCCAGACCATTTCCCTTACCTCTCTATTATTTTCCATGGCTGCACAATATAGGCATTTATTGTAATGGCACCAATTCACCAGTGAATATAGGGGAAGAAAACAACATCCCAGCAAAACTCTTTTCTCTGGATGTCTATGTTTATGCAAGCAGGAATCCCACAAACAGAGCCATTTTACCCCCACTGGCAGCATGGCTGGGTGAATAGTGTTTCAATAATTCCAAGAAATTGAATTTCAATATGTCATAGCCCATCTGCATAAACATTATATAAGATGGTATAAAACTCAATATTCTGTAGGCCTCATTTCTGGCAGTCATCCAGAACTGCAGTATCAATGTTGGATCACACTCAAAACCGTAAAAATCTCCAGTATACCTCATTACTATGAAAAGAAGAAAAAAATCCCCAGTGAAGTGTGTGTTTTAAAATACAAATATTTAAAATTTGTTCTAATATTCATATATTTATAGCATCCTACAAGAAAAAAGGCTGGCAACAGGAACAGCGGCATCACTGTATTAAGATTTAAAAGGTGGAGCTCCAGCCTGGTGGTATTGTGACAAAAATATGATAACAGTGTTGAGAATATGCTTATGGCTTGCTTTAGAAAGTGGAGAAGTGTACAGTGTCTCTACACAAAAAGCTCTGGAAGTTAACTAGAATAGACAGCAAATGATGAGTTCCTATCAAATCCATACTCATCTCTGTTTCATGTATTGACTTGCATACACATAAATGCATACAGACTTTACATTACACACTTACAAAGCACACTTTAGATTACATCCCATGCATCCTTGAAGGATGACATCTCCGTTCAGAGTCAAATGAAGTTAGGACTTAGTAAAACTTGAAGGAAAATTAAGGGAAAGGATGAGATGATCCTGAGAGACACAGTGAGGATGAGGGCCTCATCCTCATCCTTTGTGACTGTAATTGTACATGGGACCTAACAGGTTGAAGACTGTGCATTCTAAGCTCTTGGCAGCTCAGCAGTAAATGCAAATTCTTATGCATGGGATTACAGGGAAATCAAATGGAGATACAGGATTCTAAACTAGCCCTAGTACTAAAATGTCTCCAGATGCCAAAACACCTTCTTTGGAGGTTTGATCTAGCAGATCCTGGCTGGTATTTTCATCTGTTTAAAATCTGCAGCTGTATGAACAGCAGCTTCACAATTTACACAGGAGATTTACAGTCATATAAGCAGAAAAAAAAGCCAACATCTAAGAAACTACTAAAAATAATGTGCCATTAGCTTGCCACCTCCTGAAAACTGCTCAAATCTATAAAAACCAGTCAACTGCAACTGCAGCTGAGGAGCCTTTATTATTTAACAAGTTCTAGTCTTAATTTTCTACATGTGAATTAACTAAAATGGAAAGAAAGAGGTGTTATATTCAGAACGCGCAAGCCCAAAAAAGAGTCAGAAGGCCAAGCAAACTGTAAGCTCTATTCTTTAGATATTCTCAGAGATTACTTCTGAAAAGGAATTTGTCTCTATCTTGTTGGTCTGTAGTATCAGTTTTTCTACTTGCACTTCAGTCACAATAATGCTCAAAGGGAACACTTTCTATAAAGAGCTCACAGTTTAATCACAAATGGGATTTGCAACTGCCAGATTAGTTGGTGGAAATGCTTAGGCTAAGTCATTACAAAATGTTGGCATTTTGGCACTGTTTGAAGTGTGATGGCACTTTCAGGTCTCAGGAAAGTTTGGGTCTCTCTGTTGTAGGCTGCATTTTAAAAATGGGCAAGTAAGTAGTAACAAAAGCCAAAAACCAAATCTGGCATGGTTTCAAAGGGGCTGCAATGTTTTAAAGGAAAACTATGGGAATACTCAATAAAAGCATAATAGAGTGATGACTCATAAAACTTTATATATAAGAGTTATAGTTACTATATGTCAGCATTTTAATGTGGGTGTCATATGTTACCAAATAATAATATTTGCTCAATTCTACAATACAATCCAGAAGGAACCAAATTCTAACAGCTATTCTTAGTCCTGTAGCAAACTAAAAGCTCTTAGAAATGGACTGCTAATATGAAAATATTAAGGATAGCTTTATTAAGCCTGCTGTTAAAATCAGCAGAAGCTAAACAAAGGACAATTATTACATTCTCATTCAAAAAAAACCCACACAGCAAGAATACATTTGTAAGTCTAGGGATTTCTGAATAAAACTCCACCGCACAGCATTGGGAAATAGGGACAAGAAGGACAGTGATTACTTCTTGTTGGAAGAGGACAGGGAAGAGGGGGAAAAAAAGGTGGAAAAAGAAAGGGCATATACCTAAAGCTGGGGGAACAAAGCAAAAATACCACACACTAAAACTCTTTCAAAAGCAAACTGCTGAATTGACCTACAATCTTCAACACAACAATGAATTTATAACTATAACTTAAAGAAAGGATAGTGAGACACAAGATATGTCACACTTTTTTTGCAAGTACTTGCACTTTTTGACAATATTCTGCTGCAGACTAGATAAAAAATACACTATATGTTGTTTAAGTGAATAAGAGACCTGAGGTATGATATTCCTGTTGAAAATTCAAGAAAGTGTTTCTGTCTTATTCTAAGCCTTTTTAATACAGCAAAATTGGAATTATCTACCTCAAGTGTTCTTCATTTAAGTCAGCTTTGAAATACTCTTCTTTTGTGGCTATATTTCCCCTGCAAGGTTGCTTTTTTTTAAAGTCACTAAATGGTTCTGTGTATCCATAGCAAGAAGACAAATGTATATATTGATAGTTGAAAAAAAAAATGAACAATGACTTAAGAGAGGCAATCCCCTTATCATACAGGTAATATTCAGGATTTTCTTTTAACAACAGCCAGAATCATCAATAATCTTAGTAAAGATGCACTAATTAGTTGGGGTTCTGAAGGCTGCTGCTCCAGCAGTTCTGGGAACCTTACAAGGAGGGAATCCCAGCAGTCAGCTCCGAGTCTAAACCAGGGCCCAAGTAGCTCTAAATGTCTCTCTGCTTTAAGACAATAAATCCGCCGTTGAGCTCAGAGACATAAGAAGAGGCAGTGCTGCCAAGAGCCACATTGCGTTTTACAGTTAAAGCCACTCTCCTGGCGTTATGATTCTCTCCATGACATGGCAAACTCCGAAGTGTGTTGATACAAGAATTTGCAAACAGACTAAACATTACTCAGGGAATCTTTACGAAACTCCTCTCAAAAATAAACAAAAAATTGAGAGATAAAGCTATTGGCTAATAGTTCCTTTGAGAAAGAAACCTGAGAATTGCTGCAAGGCGAAGTGATTAACGTCAGACTTTTAGCTGGCCCGCAGGCTGCAGAATAACAAAGTGATAACAAGAGGCCATTGCTGTGTAGAACCAGGACAGCGTGTGAGGATTTTATACGTGGATGATACTCTTTGGCAGCTTTCACACCATGTTTCTATCTTGGACCAGAACAGAGGCTTATGGACAGCTTCAGACCTAATGCGAGTCTCAGAACAATTGGAGGCTGCACTGGACACTGCAGGCACCTACACTGCCACTCGTCCTACCCAAAAACTGGGTGTTTAGCCAGGACTCTGTTTCAAAAGGATATAATAAAAATAGAGAGAAGGTAGTAAAAGTAGAAAGACCATAAAGAGAAGGAAAAGGAAATTGTTCATGGGTGAAGCAACTGTGCAATGGGTTTTGTTTCTTTCATAGGCTGCTTTCTTTTCCTTGGCGTTTGACATTTGCAGTTAAGATAACTTCATGGTGAAAATTACTGAAAGAAAGTTTCTTGGCATGTTCCCATAACTCTTTTTTTTTTTTAATTATCCATCTAAGAAACTTTGTTCAGCAGCACATCCCTGGTGGTATAGTCAATTACAGGAACATTGAGTTTTAGTAAAAGATCTAAGCAAAAAGCTGTCTCAGAGATTTTCTTTTCATTTTAAGAGATACAAGTCTGAAGAAGAACCAGACTGCCAAAATCACTGTTTCAGGCACCCAGAGAGGGGACAATACTCAAAAGAAAATGATTTACAGACTTTTGCTTCACTTCTGTTTAGGTTTCTGGCATGCTTTTTAAAGTATCATTAAACTCAGTGAATAAAAAAATGTGCATAATCTAGTCCTGATAAGCTTAATGTGTCTGTCTGTACATGTTGTAAAAATACACATGAAGGTTCTCTTGAAGTATGAAATGTGTGGTACACATACCTCAAAAGACATTTAGGAGGATGGAGTTGATCACTCAGGGTTCACGGCCATGTGCTTTATGGGAGCTCAAGGTCATAAAAGAGGGAAGGTGGAAGACAGGCAATGAACTGTGACACATTTCTTCTTCCTTACCCTGTTTTCTAATAGTCTGATAAAGTTGGAAGGTGCATCAAACAGGAATAATTTGCAAGTGTCATAAAGGCCCTTCCCAAGCTTGGAGACTTGGAAGAACTGCAGAAAGACCAAGCAGAGATGGAGTCTAGGCTCATCTTGCTTGGGCATAAGGACCCAGAAGTGTCTCGCACACTGCACTTTCTGGTAGATCATTTAGCAGACAGAGGCAGGGGAACTATGATTTCCTGCTATCAAGCCCAGTGGGAACTGTCAGGACTAGTCAGCATGGATTCACTAAAGGGAAGTTGTGTTTGATGAACCTGAGAGTCTTCCACAATGGGGTGATTGGCTGGCTGGATGATAGGAAAGTTGTGGATTTTGCCTGCCTTGACTTTAGCAAGACTTTCGACAGAGTTTCCCGTAATATCCTCCCAGGAAACTTCTGGAAGTGTGGACTGGACGTGAGGACAGTGAGGTGGATTGAGGACTGGTTGGATGGCAGAGCACAGAGGGTCGTGATAAATGGAGCCAAGTCTAGTTAGAGGCCTGTGGCCAGTGGTGTACCCCAAAGATCAGCACTGGGCACAATGCTGTTCAACTTGTTCATCATTGACTTGGACAAGGGGACCGAGTGCACCCTCAGCAAGTTTGCAGACACAAAACTGGGTGGAGTGGCCGACACTCCAGAGGGCTGTGTTGCCATTCAGAGGCACCTGGACAGGTTGGAGAGTCTGGCAGAGAGGAAACTCATGAGGTTCTACAAGGACAAGTGCAGGAATAGCCCCAGGCACCAGTACAGATTAGAGACTGACCTGCTGGAAAGCAGCTCCGCAGAGAAGGATTTGGGAGTCCTGGTTCACAAGAAGTTAACCATGAGTCAGCAATGTGCTCTTGTGGGCAAGAAGGCCAATGGGATCCTGGCCTGCATTAGGAGGAGTGTTTCCAGCAGGTCAAGGGAGGTGATGCTGGCCCTCTACTGAGCTCTGGTGAGGCCACACCTGGAGTCCTGTGTGCAGTTCTGGGCTCCCCAGTACAAGAGGGACGTGGAGCTTTTAGAGGGGGTCTAGTGTAGAGCAACAAAGATGATCAAGGGACTGCAGCATCTACAGTATGAGGAAAGATTAAAAAGGCTGGGCCTGTTTAGCCTAGAGATGACTGAGAGGAAATCTGATTAATATGTATATACCTGAGGAATGATTGTAGGGAGGAGGGGGCCAAATTTTTCTCAGATGTGGCCAGTGACAGGACAAAGGGTAATGGGTTCAAATTGAAACACAGGAAGTTCCATCTCCATGTGTGGAAGAACTTTCCTGTGAGGGTGACAGAGCCCTGGAACAGGCTGCCCACAGAGGTTGTGGAGTCTCTTTCTTTGGAGATCTTCAAAACCCACCTGGGCAAGTGGATGTCACTTTGTGCCACATGCTCTAGGTGTCCCTGCTTGAGAAGGGGTGTTGGACTAGATGATCTCTCTGGAGGTCCCTTCCAACATTAACCATTCTGTGATTCTGTGTAATGCATCAGAAGAATCCTACTTTGGCAAACATACCAGTGGGAAACAAAAGATATTTTGCTGGCAATGGAATGAATTAAATCTGCTGGAGAATGAGGAAGCCCTGGCCTCAAAATTTAGACCTCCTTCAGCACCTCCTCTAATTATGGTTGCAAAAAAGACACATGTACTTCAACTGAACAGACAGTGAGACGTTGTAAAGCTTTGCAAGTAATGAGGTTGGTACCCCAAGTTTTCAGTGACACACAGTAACTATAGATTTCAGTCTGCAGTTTTCAGTTTTATACACCAAAATAGATAGTGAATCTGAGAAGGTGATCTTTGGCTACTCAGAAATATCCTAGATATATGCACCCAAGATGAGGACGTCTAGAAGAGTCTTTAAAATATCTTTTTCCCCGAGACAAGAAGGCAATCTAGAGCTACAAAAAAAAAGCATTTTTCTCCTAGTAAGCTCCAACAACATATGAGATTATGAAATTGAGATTGGTAAATCTTTTCCATTTGAGAATGGGGAAGAGAATTATTTCGCCATCAGTCACAAAACAGGAGTAGTATATTTAAAGAGCAAAATACTCTTTGTCAAGCTAAAACTGGAGGTTAGGGGTACACCTTCTGTGCCTTAGGAGCAAGCTTCCCAGGGCTATGAAAGAACCAGTATCCTCTTTTATTTCTCAATAAGCTTCTGAACAGAAAGTGTCCGGTAATCTGCCATCCTCCAGCAGGATTCCTGTTGCAGCAATACGTATTTTAGAAATATGTCTCTCCACAGAAGACTCAGAGAAATGAGAGGGAAAGACCAATATTACAAAAGGCCACAGCTGAATTTAGAAACCAAAAGTCAAGTAAGTCTTTCTTCTGACATACAATCACAAACATATAACATTATATGTACTTAAAAGAACAAAAGCTAGTTACTTTTGCACTGAATTACATTGCTCTTCTCGGTGCCTCCTGATCTTAGCCAAACAGAGTTTTAAAAGTATGAATGTCAACATGTCAAACGCACTGCTGCTTTCCACCTAAGTTGTAGTTGTTTACTAAGGCAAAATGCAGCCAAAGTTTTGAAAGGCCTGCCAGGTCAACCCAGTGGAGCATGAATCATTCTGATCATTCTGTCAGACACTGCTCTAAATGGTCCTTCCTTCCTTCCTTCCTTCCTTCCTTCCTTCCTTCCCTCCTTCCCTCCTTCCTTTCCTTCCTTTCCTTCCTTCCTTTCCTTCCTTCCTTCCTTCCTTCCTTCCTTCCTTCCTTCCTTCCTTCCTTCCTTCCTTCCTTCCTTCCTTCCCTCCTTCCCTCCTTCCTTTCCTTCCTTTCCTTCCTTTCCTTCCTTTCCTTCCTTTCCTTCCTTCCTTTCCTTCCTTTCCTTCCTTCCTTCCTTCCTTTCCT
>PTEX01000437.1:34992-202733 GCA_003342815.1 Eudromia elegans | reverse complement strand
TCCTTCCCTCCTTCCTTCCTTCCTTCCTTCCCTCCTTCCTTCCTTCCTTCCTTTTCATTTGCTAAGGTCAGATAAATAGTACCAGGAACTGTATGTGAAGCTCTTCCCTATATGATAAAAGATGGGGCTCTTTCTATGAAGTCCTTGGATAACTGACACCGAAGCTGAAAGCAGAAAATACACCTTGGAGCTAGCGATAGATACACATCTGCTTCTTATCAAGTGTCTTCCTCTCTGTCTGTCACCAGGAGATAGAAAATAGTGTTTACATAATGTAACGCAAACACCATGAAAAGTTTCACAATATTTTCCACTTACTAGGTGGTAATGAATGTAATATGCATTCTACCATCTACTGTCTTAACGAGCAAAATACTATCCATAGATGTCTGCATGTGTATCTCTGCACTTCAAATATTTCAGGACAACAAAGTAAAAGCATGTGTTTGCCCTTCTTCAAAATAGGCATGTCCTCAGACATGCTACTGGTCGTCTGGATCAGCAATACACTGAGAAATAACAATGTGATGCAAAATGGCAGTAGAAACCCCAAACCTACAAATTTCATTATCTTTCAAGAAACAACCACATTTATTCTGCAGGCAACACATGCATTTTTCACACCCCTTGGAGACTCATAAACAAAACCCATCAGCCCACAGCATCTCCAAAATAAGAATGCGTAAATACTAGGGAGTTCAGCCACCATGAATAGCAAGTCACAAATTTAAGTGAAAGAGATTTTACCATGTGAAGTTGAAAGAGGTAAATGCAGTCTGAAGCAGAGACAGAGGTGCAACTCCAAGGACTGTGTTCACACACTTAGACACGTAAAAGAGCTCTGCCTGTTGAAGGCAAGAGTGTTTTCCAATTTTACAGAGAAAAGCAGAACAAAATGTAATGGCTGGAAGATGTAGCTAGACAAAATTGCCTTCAAAATGCGAAATATTTTCCTAGCAGTGATGATGAATACTGGAATATTTTCCAGGAGAAGTCACGCACTATCATTAAAACAAGGGAAGGTACGGTGCACTTTCATTTAGCTTCTGTGAGACACATTATGGTTCAGAATAGATGATTACAGAGCTCTCCTCTGGCCTTATTATCTATGAATCTGCAAATTTTACAGCTTCATCCTGTGGGGCCAAGGCATTTTGGCTCCCAACCAGCAACACACTTACGCACATGTTGAAATGAAAGCTCACTTCCTTTACTGGCTCTGGGCCAGCATGATCAGCCTCCTGCAGCAAGCAGAGTCCCAACTATCTTTAGCTATCTCAATATTGACCACTTTGGGCATCCTTTTCTGCAGAAGCCATCAGAGGCTTAGGAGAGCTGAGGCTTGATTAGCTACAGTTTTGAACGCAATTGGATGTCTGTATTTCTTGCTTACTTGGCACCTATTTTTCTAATGCAAAATCAGGTAAAAATGCCTGGTTAGATTTTTTTTCGATTTAAGTTGGTAAAAATTTAAATCAGATTTGGAATGACAAACAAAGTAAAGTTGCTATAAAAAAATGATAAATAGAAATTAACTTTTGCCAAAGTTATTTATTCACTGGAGAAAAAGGATGAAATCAATACTTGTGGCTGGAAATACTTAACACACTGAAAGAGTCTATCTTTACTCATTCTGAATAGTGGACTAAAAAAAAAAGCGATGTGATAGGTAGTTTTAAACACATATACATACACAAACATATACACATGTATTTCTATACCTATGTAAAAATATCTAAATGCCACTAAGAAAATTAATTGGAATACAGTATAGTAACAAAAAAATCCCAGGAAAATAGTCCTCAGCTCAGAAACAACGACTGAAGATGGAATTTTTACGAATCAGAGGCCAATTTGTCAACATATAATAACGCGGCAATCATTTGTTCCAATTGGAAAATCTTCAAAATTAAATTATCTTGACAGTACATACGATTAAGAACTTCTATATACAATTAAAAAAATTTACATTTCCTCTTAAATTCTGCACAACATCCTTTGATGCTGTCATTTACATTCAAGCAATAGTGGTCACTTAAATTTTGGCATTCCCAAACTATTACTAAGTAGAGATTCTTTCAAGTATCCATAACATCCTCCTTCCTCCTAAGTGTCTTACGTAATTCACCATAGTACTTTGATTGGTCAAGGATTGGTTTTGCTGTTGTGTTTTTTCTTTCTTTTTTCTTTTTTCATTTTAGTGTGATGATAGTTGATAGGTCAGTGAGAGTCTCCTCTACTCGTAGCAAGAAACTTTTTGCCCTTGATTAAATATGTAGTATAAGATGTATTTTTGAGGAAGAACAAAATTATGGATTAGGAAATTCTGAGCTAAGCACAGATTTCCAAGATCTTATTTTTGATTTAAGCTAACTGAAAGTAGATGAATCTAAAACGATTTTAAAAAATGAATATAAATAAAATGTGCTCCAATTCACCTTCTAATAGAACAGCATTAGCATAATACAACGTTGTTTTATCCATTTTAAGTGGACTCAAAGGTGGAATGAGAATAACCTTTAGCATTCTAGAGAAAATAACCTTTAACACCAATGCTGAGCAGCAATTTGAGAACGAGAGCGAAAATGAGGATTTCTAGCTTCTTGTGCATTCTCTTCCCATTACTGTGAAGATCTGGCTAGAAGATATTCCTAATAGTGATTCAGAGCTACGTAAATTATTTCTCCTTTAACCTCTGTCCAAAGCAACTATGTCAAAACACTGACTAAAACACAGACCTGTCCGATTTGGTCTCCTGAGGTGGTGACAGAGTTGTCCCATAATGAGAAGTGGGTGTCGTAGGGGCACTCAGTCCAGAGTAAGGTCGTGGAGAAGGGTAAGAGCTGCTGCCATAGCTATTGTACCTGGAGGTGAGAAAAACAGTAGAAAGGGAGAAGCAGAAAGGGAGACAAGATATAGTCAGCAAACAGGCATGTTTAGGGTGTGGGAATTCTGCCATATCCCAGAACTTCCCAGACATCCAACTTCTGAAAATTTTCCTCTAACCCAGCTTCAAGATATGGAGCCTGCCATCTCCTTGTAATATAAGCCATGCCATGGAAATACTTGATTTGAATACTAAGCTATTGGTACGGAGCTTAATGAGAGATTAGAATGGTCCTCTTAAGCGACTATTTTGAGTAGAAATACTTAAATTACTGCTCATCTACTCAGATTTATTCACTGGTTTGGGAGCTGATACTCAGTCATTAAAAAAGGGACTGAAAGGGACATGTCAGCAGTATTTGTTCCCAGTGAAATTAAAGGGCAGCATGCTGCAGGCATCATCTGTACATGGGCACACATGATTTGTGAATGTTTGCATCACAAATGAAAACCATCCACATTCTTTTCAATTAAAGTGGGCAGTATATATTTGCTCTCTCCTCCTCCAACATATGTCATAGCTTATGTGTTGTACCCTAGAATGTCTGTAAAAAATCATCTCCATGGTTAAAAAGACATATTTCCGGAAACATGGCTTTAGGAATTTCTAGAAGCCATTTGCTCTATTAAAAAAAGCAAAAAGCAAAAAACAACAATAAAAAAGACCTTACTTCAATGTGAGTTTGCTGATCAAAGAGAAATTGCTTCCAGAACTCTCAGAATGGGCCACCTCCCTAGGGTCTCTTATAGCAATTTTTTTCATCCTGATCTTGTAGTGAATAGAAAAGGCAATAGTATTGCTTTGTTGGGCCTTTTAGCCATCACATTTAAATGGCTTCTCAAGGAGACATAGAGATGCCTGATCTCGAAAAATTTTAACCTTTTTTTTCACATAAAAATATCATTTTCCTGCCTGGGAAGTGTTTGGTGCTCTGTTGGTAGTCCACATGGCCAATTCATCCAAATGACAAAAGTCAATTCAAGAAAAATGAAAGTTTCTCTTCACTCAGCAATTTTACTTGAAAATGCTGGCTGGTTTTCCTTGAACTCCATTTAACACACTCATTTAGTCATGCAAAATTTCATTCAAACTATTAGGCTTCATTCCTGAGGGTACAACGGCATTGCTGACTGCCAAGGCTGGCATAGTTTTCAGTTAGGAGTTATACGCACACACACGTGCGCATACACACACATACACACACACACATGGGCGTGCGTGTGTGGAAGGAATCATGCTCTATACAGAAACCCTCTTATCCATTATGCTTCCTTTTCCCTTCTTCTGAACCCTGAAAAAACTGACACAGTGCAGAATGTTGTTTCAGAGCAGGGAATTTCTATGAGGCCAAAGCTAAGATATCCACAATTAAAAATGGGAAAACACACCTTCTATAGGCTCAGAGTAATGAATATTAGCAAAACTAAATTTAGAGAGACTTGCATGGGTGTGGCATCCCTCAAAATCAAATTAAGAGGGCAAAAGAGAAGCTAGGACAGTAGAAAGCCAAAACCTGTGCATCAGCTTAAGTCTGCATCCTATATACTGTATTTTTCTCTCTTCTGCTGGTTTTCACTTCCATTTTCCCATCATGTCGGATGTATCAATGCAAGCTATGTGGGACTTGTACCACAAACCTTTTTTTTTTTTTTTTAAATGAATACATTTCTGCTTAACATGCACAAGCTTTGCTCTCCTTTTTCTCCAAATAAACCCAACACAATACTCCCTCACATCACACCTTCCATCCTATATGATAAAGAAAAGCACAGAGATAGAGAGAGGAAAAAGCAAATCACTGCAGACATACTGAATTCTGTAGGGGAAGGGGGTATTTTATAATTTGCTTATATGTTCTTTCCAAAAAGTGTAACTGTAACAGTAGCAGTAATGAGATGGCAGTAAAGGAGTGGGAAAGGCCTAAGAGAAAATAGGAAATATGCAGGAAAATGTGAATTTGGAGAGATCCCAAAGTTCTAAAAAAGATATCTAATCTAAGTCCTTTATCAACAGTTATTTGGATTCAGATGCTTCTCAGAGAAATGAGAAAAGAGTAGAAAATAAACACCCACCTATTAGAAGAGAAAGATCAAAAATTAAAAGTATCAAAGGAATCAAAATATTTTTTCGCATGCAGAAATTCAGAAGGAATGCTGGAGAAAGGAAGAAATAAATATGTTCGTAATATATGTGTAGATTTATAACATCGAGAAGGGCGGCTAAAATCCATCAGCTTTTTAAGATAATTTTCTAGCATTAATTTCTATCTATTGTTGTATGTCTTATTGCAAAAGAGACTGTGAGACCAAACAAAAAGATTTACATGTTTGCAAATGATTAGGACAGGAAAACTTAAAATTAGAATTAAAAGTCAAATGTATGAGTTGATGAATATAACCATACATTGCAGAGGGAAATCTGTGTATTTCAAGTGCTGTATGTGCTTTGTAGGGTTTAATCTAAATTTTTGTTACAAGCACAAGCTGAACTAACGTGTATCAGGGATAGGCCACGTAATCTAACAGCAAATTCAAGATCTGGCAGTTCAGCCTTTGAAGCCAGGATTTCACCTTTGAATTCCATGTGCTGATCTGATTGCTCTCAGTTCTGTATCAGAAGAATTCCATTAATTTTCAAGAAATCATGACTGCAAATTGCACTGTTGTAAATGAGAATAAAATAATGTTCCTACACATTTTCTCCCAAATGACACATTGTTTATCTACTGCTGTACAGAGGAGGACAGGTTACTTATTAATTGTAGAACTTGAGAACTATCAGAATGAAATATAGACAACAAAGGCAATGGGAGAGTATCAATCAAATAAAAATATAGGCTTACATGACTAAAACTAATACAATATGTTGTGGAAATAATACAACACAGAAACCACTTTATTACCACTATAAAACTCTCAAAAGATGTTATTCATTCATCCAAAAATTAATGTCAGCTGCATAAAATCTACCTGTTTTCCCTCATCACCTCTGCTTCCTTTTCTTTCAGAGATGCTGAAGTTTCTTCAAAGTCATATGAGAAGAGGTGAAAAGGAGTGTGTGGTACATAAGGTAGTTTCTCTACTGTTGGAGATGCCTTTGGAGTAATGGATGCTGATGAATTTTGGGAAGAGTTTAGCAAAACTCCCGCAGGTGAAGATGGTGACGAATGAACAGAATTTTGATGAGTGACAGGTGAATCAGGTACAGAAGAGCGGCTGCTGGAAGAGCTCTTAGCTCTAGAGCAGGGGAGAGGCCTTTCAGATGGAGAAAATGCACTTGAGACGGTTGAAGCATCAGAGCACTGTGAAAAGTTCTCATTCGTAAACTCGTGGGCAGCTGGGACCCTCCTGCAGGAGGAAAAAGTTGTGAGGAAGGGAAGACAGGGGCAGAGAGAAATAGGGAAATGAGAGATCAATAGATTATAGTGTTTGGGGAAAAATAAAGGTTCAGAGAGGCAACTAAAAAAAAAAACGATAAATGCAGATAATCTCTTTTTTCTTGTTTTTCTTCCTTTGTGTGTGTGTCTTTTTTTTTTTTTTAATTAAAAATTGTCAAATCTTTGTATCCTGGTAGGATTTTTCGTGTGGTCAGAAATAGTAAGAGAAGGGAGGGATTCAGCTAAAAGGAATGCATGGGATTTAATCTACAGACTAAGAACTCTGAGTTTGAATTTTGATTGGAAGTTTATTTTCATAAACTTCTTCACATCCATTTTCTGCACTGTCTTCATGCAGCCTGTTAGATGGGAAGCACAAGCAGTCTCAACACTCTTTATGATGTGGCAAACAGAACAGAGATATCTTAATACACTGTCTGAGGACAGCTGAAGGCCAGGTGTTGTATTCTCATCTTCCCTACATACTATCATCTATCAATTTGATCTTTTACTAAAAACCCAGAAACACTCATTCACTAAAGATGAAAATGAAAAGTGCCAAATCAGCATTCTTCTGTCAAAATTAAGGCTTAAAGCTCATTTGAAAACAATATCTTACCGAGTTGTTTGCTAAGGTGTGAAGCTACTAAATTATCTGAGTCTTCATAACATTTGATCACTGTGCTAGTGTTAGATGAAGACCATTAGAGTTATCTGTACATTTAGTACAACAAAAATTGTGCCTGTCTTGCTCTAATGCAGGTATGTGCTGTTGAACTACAAAAGGAAGAACAGCAGGACAGATGCAAAGTCCTGGGATGCAAACTCCTGGCTACCTCCGCCATTGCCAGCATAGGCGCTGCCATGGGCTCTGGACTGCGTCGTTGGGTTGCTGCAGGCAACTGCTTTGATTGTCCCTGCACCATCTCTGCCTCCACATACACAGTGTGCAAACAACTGGACCTTCTCTTTGAGATTGCCATAGAGTCACAGAGTATATTATTCAATAGGATATACAAGATCATACATAGGATATAATAAAATTAATCATTAAGTGTATATACACCCAGAAGAGAAAGGCATAGGGCAGGCTGAAAAACTTCATCAATTTTTGCCAGATGTGCATGGCAGCAAGCCAGACTATTCCCATCCTGCCTGACAGGATCTAAAATAAAAGGCCAGATTACCTACCATTTTTGCTATACTCCAGTGACAGTGAAAGAAGATATTTAGGAAAGTCATCTGAGTATCTACCACCTCAAAATGACTATACTTTTAAATGAATGATGGCCTATAAGCACATTATGCCCTGTATATGGCTTTTATATTCTGTTTTTCACAATATTTAGTATATTCATCTGATATACTGTCTTAACTTTGACTTTTAAGCTTTTGGATTTGAGGAAATCATCACTTAATTTTGAAATTCTAGGCAACCTTGGCTAGATTTGCAGACTGGAATATATTAACAACAACAGTACAGTATTTTCTTTGGAATTTGCACATTAAACAGTTTCCTTTCTTCCTTCCATGCTGCATAGTATCTGCATGAATGTGGTTGATTAAAAAAAAAAAATCCAATCTCATTTGCTGAGTTGCAAAGCCAAACAATTTAACTGAAATCAAATGGCTGTCTGGAAAGAAGACTGTATTTCCTTTTTACCAATTTATTACGATAAAGTTGCCAGACGCCAAATCCATATATTCCTCAGGAATAAATGGAAAAATTTACATGAGAGTATTCTTTTGATAGCTGGTCTGTTTATATCCGTATATACACACGTGCATAAATGTATGAAATGATATATGTCTAACAGCTTTATTTCTAGGTAGTTCTCGCTTATTTAAAAAAAAAAAATCAGATGTAATACTCAAAAAGTGGCAATCTTCTCCAAATTGACAGATATTATTAATGAGGTTATAGCAAAAAACACAGATAACAGTAAAACTCTAAAAAACTAAGCAATAGCCTAACTCAACAAAGCATTGTGACATTTCAGCATTGCTCTAGCTAAAAAGATAGGCCTAAGCCATGCTTCAAAAAAAGTTAGGCTCTCTGCTAAATGTCTTTAAGGTGTGTGATTGTTACTCATTTTGTACTAAAATAATCAAGAGTGAGCGAATGCAAACAGTTCTTTGTGCACTGGGCAGATAAACGTGTTTCCATTAGCATACACACGATAGCAAATCAAATAAATTTCCTGGAAGGTGGCTGAAACAGAAAGCTGGAAATGTGAGTTAAGAGGAGTGGTGAGGATCTACAGAGCCAAGGAAAGGTGCAGGGATGACACTGAGTCCTGGTACCTGGCTTTGACCTGCCTACCGGCCTCTTCCTCCCCCTCATCCTCAGTATTGGGTTCTGTAACTGGCTGCTCTTCTTCCTCTTCTTCAGACTCTTCCTCTCTGAGGTCAAATCAAGGAAAGAGGCACGCAGTGGAATGGAAAGAGAGGAGGTGGGAGAGAAAATGATGTTATCATCGGAAAAAAAATACAGTGAAGCTAGAAGTGGAGGGCAAGGAGAGGAGCTGCAACAGTAGGCAAACAGCCATCTGCATCTTCCTGGTAGGTGGGCACAAAGGGTGATTAAAGATAAATGAATTTTACAATCTCCCTACATGTTTTATTATTACTTTTTAAGATAACAAAATTTGTTTTACCATTTTTTTTGTGGAGCTCAGCTTTATTTGTGCTGCACTACTACCTGCATAGACAATAATTGAAAGGACTCATGACAATACCAGTGTATAGGTTATAAGGTATTAGGCCATTCTGGTTTGACTTAAAGCACAGTATAGGCTGAATTAAGCTAGCACTTGACATCACACTTTTAAATTAACAGCTGAACCAGAAAATAGAATGGGGTGAAACATTAAGTTAGAAATAACAGAAAGACTAAACTAGTTCAGGACTATTTGCAAATAACATTATTTTAGGTATTGGATGCCAATACATTAGCACTGTCAATGCAGGCTCTGGTTCAGCAGTCTGGCAGAAAAAAATAGAAGTAAAACATAAAGCCTCTATAACCTACAAATCACGTAAGTTAAAACAAAACTATATGAAGCCAAAAGAGAAGACTACATTGTCCGCCTCCATTTCCTCCCATTTATACCATTTGTTCCCCAAACCAATGGAGTCACGGAAAATTCAGAAAATATTTTATCTTTTGGGGCTTGTTTTTCAGTTGCCATTCACAGAATCACAGAATGGTTAAGGTTGGAAGAGACCTCTAGAGATCATCCAGTCCAACCTCACTGATCAAGCAGGCACCCCGAGAGCACGTGGCACAGGGTGGCATCCAGGCGGGTTTGGAAGATCTCCAGAGAGGGAGACTCCTCAACCTCTCTGGGCAGCCTGTTCCAGGGCTCTGTCATCATCATTGTAAAGAAGTTCTTCCTCACATGGAGATGGGAATTCTTGTGTTTCAATTTGAACCCATTATCCCTTGTCCTGTTGTTGGTCCAGTTCTCAATTGATTTAATGACGAATAAGATCGGTATGTTCCATGTGTTCCATGCAAAAAGAAAAAAAAAAAAAAAAAGGCCAGATGTAATTTAAACATTTTCCTGCAAGCTGCCTTCTTTTCTGTAAACCCAATGAGATGTTGTGTGTGTTTTCCACCTTTAAAATCAGCACATTTCCACATCATAAGAAAAAAGAATATTGATAATGTGACATCATGATGCCATTGAGTGTTATGCAAAGGGTCTAATCCAATCCAATTTTTGCATTTGCATGAAATTATATAAGTTTAAACTTATATAGCTACTTATTAGTAGCTATGCTTGTATATACGTAGAACTTATTAGCTACTGCTAATAGGAATTACTCAGGGACCACCCTGTTCTCAGCTACCATGGAGAGGCTTCAGAATTTGTGCCATCAAATTTCCTTGCCTCCTCTCAAATGTCTCTATAGGCCCAGAATTGCAACCAAATTGCTCACTGGATATGATGGATATTACAAATCTGAAAAGATTCTTTGAGTTATGTATTTGTTCACCTAAGTGAACAGCACCAGGGAAGGGAGTTTAATGTGAATGTGTGGCAACTTTATATGGTAGGAGTTGAGCTGAGAACTATCTGTGTTACATACGGCAAGGGAAGATAGGGAGAGAGGAGAAAGCCTTCAAACCCAAAGAGGAGGAACTCATGGAAAGGATCACCTCAGAACACAGCACCATGAGCTCCCTACACCAGCACTGAGGGACACTGTGGGATGTTTGCCTTGAGATCTTATCATCTGATTTTAAATCTTGTAATTATAACCTTGAATTCTTTAGGATTTGGATGGTGAGGCTTTTATTTACCAGCAATGAAAGCTGTTCTCTTCCACAAATTTCAAAGCTTTTGTACTCATTATTTATTATAATAGATTATTTAATTGGTACCTAAAGCCCGAACGCAACAGTCATTTTGCCTAGAAAAAAAAAAAATGTTTGTAAATATATATATGGACTTAGTAGTCTAAATTTAGAAACTCATTTCAGATAATGCTGACCTTCTATATAAAAAGCATATAGCAAGTGAAGCATATATTACTGATGAGCTATAATGAACTGAAATACAGTGTTCTCATTTTTACTGGTTTGCAAAGCATTGTTCTAATTCATCATTGGGGAAATCTGTCTCTCATACAACTCAGTTAAAAATATGAAATCTTTCTAAATTTAGCATATATATGATAGGCTGTTTAAAATTAGAGTTTATGGACAGTCGTGCAGCAAAAATAGAAAAAAAAAAAAAGAAAGAGAAACTAAAAGCCTCCTTCTCACTTAAACTGGAAGGCCTAATTTTCTTTAAAGAAACAGAAAACGAAGCAGCCCATAATATTGCAATAAAAATGCTCAGATTAAGGCTAGTTCCTTGCATATCAGTTCAAAAGTGAACCTGAACACTAAGCTGTGATGTGGGCCATCAATAAAACATTTTGCTTAGGTACTAGCATTTCCTTAAATCAATGGGATGGACAGTAAGAAGCAAGTATAGGTACTGAAACATACATTGACTCACAGAATTCTTCAGTACAAAATGAAGGTGTTGCATGCATAGCAGAGCATCTGACTCAGTAGACATGCAGCTCCAAGGCTGCTGATAGCCAACAGCTCTGCTTTTTACACAAGAGAGACCAAATTCTCAGATCTGGGATGGAAAGAGTCATGAAGACCAGTATTTTTAAACTCTCACCAGAAAAATTAAATCTATACAGTCACATGACCCACCTACTTCTGTGATAGAGAGTGGAAGTTAACAGAAGCCTTCACTTCCCTACCAATATCTAGTAGCGGTGCATTAGCTCTGTGGGCCATCTTCCAACTCTAACCGTAGGATTAATTTTAGAGGTTTCAGATAATTCTCTTCTTAGGCCAATCTCTTTGATTTCCAAATCACAGGGCTAGAAGAAGCTCTCTTCCCCTATTAATCTTAACCCTAGACATACAGTACACACCCAACACTGAGGTGGGAAGGGGCAGAGGAAGGAGCAGCATCTCTGTGAGATGCCCAGAGGCACAGAGGCTGGAACAGTCTCCTGCTGCCTGTGGGAGCCATGCTTGGCCACAGGCAACTCACACAGTAGAATATAAATGACACGCTTAGGGGAGATCCTTGAGTTCTTGTAAAGGCCTTTTCAGCAACTAAGCTCACAGTTTTGGACCTCTGAACTGTGCACTGAAATCAGATCAGATTCAGATCAGATCAGAGAGGTAAGCTCTCTGTTAGAAGAGCTACTTTTCAACAGAAGGAATGGGGGTGGCCATTTGTCTGTACCATTAGAAAATAGATATAGTATTCATGGTGGGAGGGGAAAAAAAAAGTGATCTGCTAGATAAATCTTTCTCAAAATGTAGAAAAAGAAAAGCTCCACTTCAAGATTTACTAAAACAGGAAAACACCAACTAAAACAGATGCTATTATAACAAATGTAATACTGCTGGTCAGACAGATGTTCAAACAGAACAGCAGACACATTTCGGAATTCATCCACATCCTTCAGTAGTATGTTTATTTTTGAGTGAAATGAAGAAGGAATGATATGGCAGAAGTCATTTTCACTCTCATATATACGTAGAGATTTGATCAACAGTAGCTAATAGTAACAGATTAAGAAAAATGATTCACAGAGAGCTTTTCAATTAAACTAGCTTGAAGAAGTCAGTATGTTTTTCAGTAGCACTCAGCAACTTATCTTGTTTAGTAAAAGGCAAATATTTATGCTGAGGTGGGGAGGGACGCCTTCAGCTAATTCTGAAGGACCTACTATATTCAACTAACACTAAACCCATCACTTGGTTATCTAAGTTCTATGATGAAAGCAGATTAGGAAGATTTCAACAAAAGCTTTAAAGTGGTGAAAGTAGATTTTAGATCAACCAATGTGTTTATTTTCATTTTTAAAATGGATTACCACTACCTACATAAAAATAAAACAAAACAAAATACTCAAGCCTTGAAAAAGTGCATCATGAGCAACAGCAGCTGAGCAAACATATAAGGTACGGTTGCTACTCATTTGTTTTCAGTGGGAAGAAAACAAAAGTTTGATGTAGAAGCATTTATAGCCCTTTAAAATACGTTTATGTTTAAAAGGATTCTAAAAAGTGTTGTTTATGGACAGAGAATCATCAGAGCATCAAAATGAAATCGAGGCGAGGGCTTTAACATGGAAGGATTATCTCTGCTCCTTTTTTTAAGCAAAAAGACTTAAAGGACACTATCAAACCTGTTGATACCAAAAGGCTGCTTTAGATTGCATAAAGATAAACAATAGACTTTCAGATTGATAATAGAGCAATAGAGATAATAATCAAGGGAAGCATCTACATGTTTAATTGAATGCTGGAGCAAGGTCCATAAAGTGCTAAGGATCATACCTTTTTAATGGCAAGATATTCTTTAGATCATTTTAATCCAGAATAGCTACTAATAGCTCCTAACAGCTATTCAGAAGAGCACTAAAGTCTAAATATAAAGCAATTGCAAAGGGGACAATTTTCATTATAGACATTTTGGTTTGCCTACATACATAGGTTTGCATACATAGCCTAACGAGACAAGAGTGGATTAAATGATCTCCCTTTGGTGTCTGATTCTGTAGGGCTCATCTAATCTTAATAAAAAGTCTCACTGAATATTTCTTCAATTTTGCAAGTTATTAGGCAAGGTCCAACAATTAGTCAAGTCTTTCTAGATCACCCACAGAGTGAAATACCATGAAATTCCTAAGAAAAGAGAACACCAGACTCCCATGACAAAAGGGGCTTTTAAACTATATTGTGAACTAGAAAGCAAAGAACTGGGAAACTCAACCTATGTGAGTTCTGGAAATCAGAAATGTCAACATATGTGCAGTTAATTACTGATGAGGTCTTTTTTTTTTCTTGCTCTCTAATTAAGACAAATGCTTTTCAATACAGTTTCTTGAAATTACTTTCATTTAAACTTTGACTGCCTTCCTGAGGACCAGCTACTGAACAGCACTTCAGGTCACACTCAGTGAAGTAACATGACCATTAGCTATTCCTACAATATTATTTTCATTGAAATAGTACATTTGATTTCAAGATGTTTACATTACTTTCAAGGGTTTTTTTTCATTCAAACACCTGATCTATTTTCCCTCTTGCACGGCACTTGGAAAGCTGCTTCTCTGAACTCCTTACAGGTGAACAAATAGAAAATAAAAAATGTTCTATTGAGGAGAGATCTTTACAAGTCATGGTGATTGTCATTTTATTTTCTTTTGCAATGATTTCCCATTGTCTTCAATTTATGTCTAAAATTCCACTTCCATAGATTAGCGAGCATAATTCACTGCTGACTTCCTAAGCCCCTGTAAAACAAACAAATGCTTCTTCTGCTGTTGTTCTTACACTGACAGAACCCATTCAACTAGTTTTTCACTCAGCGGTAAACACCAAAAAAACATTAGTGGTAAGAAGATGAAAACACAAGATGCATAGTTTATGCATAGCAGCTGATTTAGACAGCCTTAAAATGTGACATACTGCATAGAAAGGAAAAACATAGAATCATAGCATTTTAGAATGGTTAAGGTTGGAAGGGACCTCTAGAGATTATCTAGTCCAAATCCCCTGATCAAGCAGGGTCTCCTAGAGCATGTGGCACAGGGTGATGTCCAGGCGGGTTTTGAAGATCTCCAGAGAAGGAGACTCCACCACCTCTCTGGGCAGCCTGCTTCAGGGCTCTGTCATCCCCAACAGTAAAAAAGTTCTTTCTCATCTGGAGATGGAACTTCCTGTGTTTCAACTTATGCCTGTTACCCCTTGTCCTATCAATGGCCACCAATGAGAAGAGTTTGGCCCCCTCCTCCATACCTTCACCCCTCTGGGATTTGTGCATATTAATCAGATCTCCTCTCAGTCTTATTTCCTCCTGGCAGGCTAAAGTGACCCAGCTCATTTAGTCTTTGCTCATACAGTAGATGCTCCAGTACCTTAATTATCTTTGTCACTCTACGCTAGACCCCCTCTAAAAGCTCCATGTCTCTCTTGTACTGGGGAGCCGAGAACTGCACACAGTTCACACAGACTGGCCACTCTCCAGAAGAGTTTGCAGGCCAGGATCCCATTGGCTTTCTTGGCCACAAGGACACATTGCTGCCTCATGGTTAACTTGTTGTTAATCCGGACTCCCAAATCCCGCTCCATGGAGCTGCTCCAGCTCCAGCAGGTCCAGCCTTAATCTGTACTGGTGCCTGGGGTTATTCCTTCCCAGGTGCAGGACCCTGTACTTGTCCTTGTAACATTGTGATACTGGCAGGACCAAGCAAGGACTTCAGGAGTCCCAGCTCTCTGATGACTCAAACAGCATTGCTATCTTTACACCTATATGAGCAGAGGCAGTAAAGAATCATGATATATAGAGATTTTAGGAGTAATAAATACTGAAAACATATATAGACTGAGAGAATAAATGGTGATTTTAGAGCTTGGAACTGCATATTGGTAGACACTTCAAGGTCACTCTTATTGCCCCTACTTCAAAGAGAAGGTTCTGGTAATGGTAATATGCCAAAATATTGTCTTTTTTCTTCTTCCTGTCACATCATATGTGTAAAAATCCTTAAACACTGTGTCTCTAAGACCCATAGTCTGGCGAATAAGATGCCAGCCTGGACCACAGGAGACAAGGATTCAAATCCTGCTTCAGTGTTATGCTTTCTCAGGTAGCTCAAAAAAGCTAAATATATAGTGAAAAAATAATTAAGCTAAGTCGCATTATGTTTCATATTCTGGGTTAAGTCACGGTATTTTTTTTCTTCTCTTTTGAAATTCAGGCAGAAAAATCTACCCATTGCTTTTACAGCAAAAGCCAGTGCTGACTACTGGACTCTGCCTGTTTCCTGAGCATAAAACATTTCCCTTCAGTAACTCCACAGTGAACAGTATTCTTACTACCAAAGTGGAGGTTTCTAGTGAGGTATTTTAATTCAGATAAAAACTGGTGAACAGTAATAGAGTAGTACATAAGATATTCATCAAATTGTAGCTTTTTTCATTTTTTTTAATTACCAGGGTATTAATGGCCAGTACCTATCTGACATGAATAAAATCTGTTTATGGTATGGATATGAAAGAAAATATCATATAATCAGTTTCATTCACACCTTTCCCTCCATTGCATTCCTTCCAGATCACTCTAAGATTGTCTTATAAAATCTTAACCTCACATGTGTCTTAACCTTATGTGTCTTAACCTCACATAATATTTTATTTTTATTCACCCTCCTTCTAAATCTGCTTGACTTCATATTCAGATTAACCTTCCCTGTAATATGGCAAATGAGAGAAACAAATGTGTCCTCTTTGGCCAAACCTAAAATAGCAGAACCTGAACCTGCGTCAGGTCTCATTCTCCCAACTTCGCTGTTTCATACCTATCTCTATTCATATTCCAGATGATAACCCTAAGAGATGCAAAAAACACCAATCCTAGTCTCACCTTAAGGTGTCCGAAAAGATGGAAATAACAATAATAATTAAAAAAAAAAGAAATCTCAGCTGTATTTGGGACAAACTACCCTTGCAGGCCTGGCTCTACATGAAGCAATTTCAATTATCAGTTGATGAAGTACAATAGCGAAAACAAGGTCTGTGCAGTTAGACAGAAATTTATCAAGAATCTCAAGTTAAGCAGAAAAAGATTCTTAACATAAGAGGCTCAGCTGTGTTCACTGTTTTCTGGGAAAACCAAAATATAGCTAGTCATGATTTCTTTCTGAACACTCTTCAAGCATCAGAGGTATGTCTTTTTTTTTCTAAAAAGCAGTTCCTTATGACTTCACAGCACACTTTAGCCTTATTTAGGCAGCAGTTTTCCTAATTTTTTTAGAATTTTATAAAGTGTGTGAAAGCCCTTGGCCTCAGTGCACGTTGCCCAGCTAGCCAGAGACTTGCACAAAACTTGGGAATTTCTGGAACTACTCTTTGCTCAGAGAAAAAGTCCTAAGAGCCTTCCAGATAAGACTCTGTATTTCTAATGAGTCTTTAACTTCACAAGTTTTAATAATTTAGCATCCATTCAAAGACTTTATGGGGCAAATGGCACCTTGTTTCCTAGGTCCTTCCTTAGGATCTAGTATAAAAACTACATATACTTAGGTACACAGCTCACTGTTTGCACTTCTCTATCTCCTGTTCCATCACAAAAAGATGCTTCTCCTGAAGGTCAATTATTTTCAGAATAAAAAATTCTGGAAGGTTCAGGTGAACCCCAGCAGTCAACTCTTCTTTATGCTTTTTTATACTTATGGTCTAAAGATAGCTTGTTACATCCAGCTTCTGCAGTTAAATGAAGATGCAGACTTCTCTTTGAGAGGCCTCTTAAACACCAGTTAGCTCTTCTGCATGCTAGGCTTCAAATACATCAACAACAATAGTATGTCTTCCTGAAGGCTTGCTTACCTCCAATTGAACTAGTAGAGTGACTCACCTTAGTGAATTATTTTGTGTTATTTTTTAACTTTTTTTTGGTGATGTAAAGCAAATTAAAGCCAGGGAAAAGAGTAAAAAAAAGAAGACTAAAATAGAAGGAGTCTGGTAAAGTGAGAATACAACTAATATGTAAAGCCCTCTACAAAACTTGGACAGATCTCTTCATGCAAAATGATGATTAAAGCTGTCAAGGTAAATCTACTAGATGCTTCTGTGAGTTTGTTTGCTAAATCCGTCTGGCGCAATTCTAATGGGACACCATGGGAGGGAAAAGGGGAATGTCCTTGGTGCAATATTGATCAAAGGGAAGGACACAGCCAAATAGGAAACAGATTCACTTGAAAAGTAGTTGTTTCTGGTTCACTGCTGTGTATGCAAGGGCCACCTGTTCCATTAAGACAGAACCAAGAGTTTCCCAGCTCCTTGCCTTTTGTTCTCTCTAATTAGCCATAATAAGGACCTAAAGAATGACAACAATTTGTTAACACTTATATAATCCTGCATACAGCAAAAGCATAAACGAAGTGTCAGTTCCACTCTTCACATTTTTACCTGACTCTATCCTTTGTGGGGAGGGAATTAAAGATAGCTTTAAAAAATAAATTTAGACCAGTACAGAAAATTTTAAGAAGTGCCTACAGCAAAGCATTTAAGATGCCACAGGTTAACAGGACTGATGTTGCCCTGAGGTTTTATGGTATTCAATGCCTTTATGGGAAAGAAATAAATTTTCAGCAAAGCAAACGTGGTGGTAGTCAGACAAGGGATAACATCTAAAGGTATGCTGTAGCACCTACATATCATTTCAACCACCTGTAGAATCATAGAATCATAGAATCATAGAATGGCTAGGGTTGGAAGGGACCTGTAGAGGTCATCTAGTCCAACCCCCCTGCACACGCAGGGTCCCCTASAGCATGTGGCACAGGGTGATGTCCAGGCGGGTTTTGAAGATCTCCAGAGAAGGAGACTCCACCACCTCTCTAGGCAGCCTGTTCCAGTGCTCTGTCACCCACACTGTTAAGAAGTTCTTTCTTAAGTTCCTGTGGAACTTTTGGTGCCTCAATTTGTGGCCGTTTCCTCTAGTTCTATCACTGGCCACCACTGAGAAGAGGCCAGCCCCCTCCTCCTCACTCCCCGTCTTGAGATATTTATATACATTAATCAGGTCCCCTCTCAGTCTTCTCTTCTCCAGGCTGAAGAGGCCCAGCTCTCTCAGCCTTTGCTCATAGGGCAGATGTTCCAGGCCCCTAATCATCTTTGTRGCYCTGYRCKGSACTCTCTCTAGCAGCTCCACATCCCTCCTGCACTGGGGAGCCCAGAACTGCACACAGTACTCGAGGTGCGGCCTCACCAAGGCTGAGTAGAGGGGCAGAATCACCTCCCTCGACCWGCTGGAGACGTTCTTCTTAATGCACCCCAGGATCCCATTGGCCTTCTTGGCCACGAGGGCACACTGCTGCCTCATGGTCAACTTGTCATCCACCATGACGCCCAGGTCCCTTTCTGCGGGGCTGCTCTCCAGAGAGGGACCTGGGCGTTATGGTGGACGACAAGTTGACCATAATTAACCTTAATTAATAGTTATTATCCTGTAACCTGTTATTAACCTGTAACCTGTTATTAACCTGTAACCTTAATTAATAGTTATTATCAATGTACTTATTTTTTTATTTGTTCTGTAACAGACACATAAGGCTGGGCTTTACTCTCCATGAAAACTCCTTTAACACAAAGCAGATTTTAGTCTTTATTTGTTTTGAACCACAGGCAGCAAAGCAATACATTTACTTTGGAAGAAGGTTGCCAAATGGATGGAAAAGGCCTGTAAGATTTCCTTTTAGTTGCCCGTATCATTTATAATGAAATTTTCCCAGCTCAAAATCCAAAGGCTGCTCTCAATTAGCCTAGCAGAAATCAGAGCAACTCCATTGACTTCAGAGAACTTTTCTGGGTACAGAGCATTGTGAGACAGAACAGAATTGGGTCAATATTGTCTTTTCTTTGCTTTACCAGCATCAAGGATTTTTCTCTTTTTGGATGACTTATCATTTGACACAAAGCAGATGACTGTGGACAACCTGTTTGATGTGGTAAACAAAAGCAAAGCAACTGCCAAACCAGCTGATGGAGTCAGAAAAAAAACATGAACACTGTGGGAAGGAAAATGATGAGGAAGAACTTGAACCTTCCATTCATTTTGGTAGCAAAGTTCAAAAATAACCAAGAATATTGCCTAAAAGAAAATTCAGCTCTGTGTAAGAATGTGATTTTAATTGCTAATCACATCCATCAGAATAATTCCACTGAACTTAAAGGTATTAATACACTGTAAAACAAGACAGAAATTTGCAGCCACACACAAAACAGAGACATACAGAATCACAGAATCACAGAATCTTTAGGGTTGAAGAGATCTCTAGAGATTATCTAGTCCAACCCCCCTGCTCCAGCAGGCACACCTAGAGCACGGGGCACAGGTTGGCATCCAGGCAGGTTTGGAAGATCTCCAGAGAATGAGACTCCCCAACCTCTCTGGGCAGCCTGTTCCAGGGCTCTGTCACCCGCATAGTAAAGAAATTCCTTCTCATCCAGAGATGAAACCTCCTATGCCTCAGCTTAAAACCACTGCACCTTGTCCTATCACCAGCCACTAAGGAAAAGGGTTTAGCCCCTTCCTCCCTACAGTCATACCTCAGGAATTTGTAGCTGTTGATTAGGTCCCCTCTCATCTTTCTCTTCCTTAAGCTAAACAGGCCCAGCTCGTTTAACCTCTCCTCATAAACTCTCCTCATACCATCAGGAGCAGCGCAGTAAAATGAGCATGAATACTGTTAAATGTTTCCCCATGGTAAAGAATATGCAGCAAAGAAGCCTCCAATTGAAGAGACTGATACCTCTTTGCTCAGAATATTTTTCAACTAAATACAGCACAGAAAAAAATTACTGCAGTCTTGCAGTCTTCGTCCCTTCCTTGGAAAGGACTAGGGTTATGATTCTAAAGGAAGTCAATAGTGAAAGACATCTGCCCGTCTCGGATGAACAAAAGATATTTTCAGTTTACGGACACGATAATTAGCTTTGATCCATTTTTACATAACCCTCACTACAACAGTAATAAGAGAAGCAGAGTGGCTCACATAAGCATGTAATTTGACAAAAGCAGATGATATCTGCATCATATTTTTAACATAGTTTAAAAAATGAAATTACAAAATTTCATTCTAAATTGCAGTAAGGCCTAAACTTAAAACACTGCATTAAAATCCTTTAAATCCGAAAATATTGCAACACTGATCATGCTCTCTGATTTGTAAACTTAATAATTCCAGCAGTAAAACAATGTAGCAATTAGGTGTTTTTTCCACCTAAAGTTAATTCAAACTTTAGAACTGTGCAACAATATCACGAACAGTTGAGGTTGGAAGGGATCTCCAGAGATCATCTAGTCCAACCCGCCCTGCTCAAGAATCATTTGGCATTGCTGTTGTCCTGTGTTTAAGTCTGAATAAATAGAAGCCACAAAGTTTTCCCTTTAGTTGTTTTTGCTCCCAGCTTAATTATCAAGTGTGGTGCTACTATTTTATTCACCTGCATTATTTCATTGAAATTTGAGAGCATAAAATTCAGCATAAAATCTGCATCTTTGTGCACCAAAAGGTGTTTTGTGGTCCTTAATGATCATATTGCTTTGCTAGCTACAATACTTCCTATCTTTAGTAGTAACTACCTATTATTCAGCTAGTACTCTCTTTAAACATTCCCCTCTTACATACATTCATAATCAATGTCTCCTTCTTTAAAGAGGCAGATGAATAAAACAGAGGTTCCAGATGTAGTTTTGTTTTTCAATACACCTGAACATCAATAAATGAAAATTTAATTTCTTTCCTAGAAGAGATTCCAAGCATGACTGCAATATGAAATTAAAATTACTACATTTCTTTGCTTCACATTCTGTCAGCCTCAAGGGACATACAGAGTAGGACTGCCTATTTTTTTTCCCAGAAAATAATACTAACTGAAATTATGATATATTAGTCAAAAAATATTTCAAAGAACTTGCAAAGATCATCTGCCACATTTCTATGACCCCATTACTAACAAATTTATTAAAAATTAGCAAAGAATTACTGCAAAATAAATCTAATAAGCAAACACTAATAATGAGAAAATGTAATAAGAAATGGTAGAAGTGTGTGTCCCTCATAACTCAAGTATTTGTTTGCAACAATAGAACCAACTATGTTTGCAAAGTTGAAGCATTACCCCATTTCTAATCCAAACTCATCACTTCAACATGCCAATGATGTCTGCTGCATATCCATCAAGACAGACTCCCAGTCCCATTAGTATGCCATGAGAAGGAGGCCAAAACCATGCAAGAGGCACTGCACGCTAAAATCCCAGTTGTACTCACACTGAAGCCACCTCAAACTCAGCCTCAAATGTACTGTCATCCTCGTCATCAGCCTGCAAGACCATAGGGCGCTTGGCCGCCAGCTCACTACAGACCCGGCCAATAGAAAGTGATGGAAAACAAGCATGAATGTATTGCCAAATGCAAAGATAAGTCTTTATGTCGTATACAGCACTCATCTACTATTTTAAATTAACCAGAGTTATATTTTCATATTGCTTGAATCCATTCAACTTTAGTCAATTGGGTTTGCTTTGCAAGATGGTCTGCTTTACATTAAAATGTGTGACTTTAAGGCTCTTAGTTTACATCTAGTGCTACCCAGCAGAAATCCTCAAAACACTTCCAAAATATTATGATTGATACAGGAAATGTTCTTCATAGAGGATGCTTTGACTTTGCAAATTGCACCTCTAAGCCACTGCATGATGGACATCTGGTCAGCTTTAGGTACCTGCAGCCCACATATCTACATCTAAGCTAATCAGCCAGACTCCCTTTATGGTCAACAGAGAAAAAGAGACAGTTTCAGAGCGTGATTCATACTAGATGAAATTTCAGGCATGTAGAATATGTTAGATAACGGAAAGTCTAGAAGTGCTTTCCACTCTCCACTGACTTCAAAGGAAGGCAAGATGATCAGACATTTAACTTGGGCAAAATTAATTCCAGGCCTCTTGTGTGGTATTCAGACATGCAGAGGATCTGCAGCTCTCATTTTTTTCTAATCACTCATAGCCCAAGCCAACTGTAATGGTATTGGCAATGTAGTATTTCAGACAGCTCCTCAACTAGTCATTACTGTCTCTCTTCCGTTAATTATAAAACATCAGATACATTCAGCACTATAGTGCAGCCTTAAAGGATAATATTTATTCTGGAATGATAATTCCAGAGGAAAGAAGAAAAAAAAAAAAAAAAGAAAAGAACTAACTGTAACATACACAGGACAAATAAATCACACTAATGTGACTATAGTCATGTTAGAGTCTTCTATTATGTTGATATTTTAAATAGAAAATCTGTCACTAGATGAAATTAACCTTGGTTAGTGGCCACATGTGGTTTGGGTTCATTTCCTTGAAGTAGATAGTGCCAAAGAATCTAGATATATAGATAAATCAAGTCACCTACAGAAGTTTCTTTCAACCTTCAATTTTCTTTCATCATTTTTAATACAACAGAAAGAGGTAGAGAAGGAAAGAGAAACAGCTGGCAGATTAGTAAAGTGCACTGAATACAAAGGAAGTAAATAGAGGAAAAGAGATGAGTATTCCTTAGCTTTTCCACTTACTTCTCACTGAGATCTTCAATGCGCTGTCCATGGCCTAGCACGTAAGTGAGGTTCAAATGACTGCACGGGCTTGCAGGGGCTGATAAAGTACTTTTGACATTCTGTACCGAGTGTCTCCGGCTCCGTCGGCGCTCCAGTCCCCGTCGCTCACTAGTGCCTAGACTGGCCCTTCTTCTGTCCTTGCGCCCACTTGGAGGAGGGTCAGCAGTTTCATCTCCGTCCTCATGCTTCAGTGTTGTCTGAGAAGGAGAGAGTGGCAGGACTTTTTATGAGGTTCCTTTAGACATTACAGGTCTTCACAGTTAGGCTTTAAAAGATAACTCGTCACAACACGATGACTGTAAGACACCATTTCTGTAACCAACCATCTAAGTTGCTACCTACTGATTAGTGCAATGTAGCAGCTCTAATAACAGAATTATATACTGACATTCTTTTTAGAAGACTACAGGACCTGTAAACAATAGATTTTTTTTTTTTAATTTAGGACTTAATTTTCAAAGCAGCTGAATAGCACTACAACCTAGCTGCCTTTACTTCTTTTCAAAATACTGTAGTGGAGTCTCTGATGTACTGAAAACAACAGAAAAAATCTCACATGTGTTGGATGACTAAAGATTCAACATGTAGTCAAAAATAGATTTGGGAACACAAGTGGAAATTAAGGTCTATTGAGAACTTATGTTAGAACAGTGCCGTAATTTCTTCTCAGTCAAGAAGGAGATCAACAGTTGTATAGATAACTGAGTCCCACTTAATATCTCTGTTATTACAGATTTCTCTGCAAGGAGAAAGGAAACAAAATAAAACAAAATAAGCTTATTTCTGCGAATTGGCACCACAGTAGAATTACGGAAAAAAAACCAAACCAGCACACTTATCTGCTCTGAGCCACGTAGTTTTTAGGTTAGCGTAACTGCTTTCACATATAATTTCAATGGAAATTCAGTTTTTCCTGTCAGTTTAGATAAGTATAGGCATAACACAAAAGGTGAAGCATGTTGAGAACTGGATGACCATTCTGACTTTTGAGAGAAACTTCTGACCTAGGTTGGGAGCTTATCCGTCATAAATTGCACAGGAGTAGAAGAACCGCCAACACGATACAGTTTGAACAAAAAAAGCCACAAGTCAACCTGAAGGTAAATGACAAAAGACTTTTCCAGCAAAAACAATGAAGTTTTGGGGTAAAAAAATACTGTCGGATCACAAATAAAACACAGCAATGAAAAAAAAAAGTCATTATTACTTGGAAAAAGTAATAATGCTCATTCAAAAAGGGACAGTTATAGTAAATGACTATGTGGGTGAGTAGAAGAGTGGATTAACTTTCTTTTCTTTCTATTAGTCCTCTTATTCTGACAATTCTTCCCAGAAGAGATGCGGGCAGAATGAGGACAGAGGAAGATGTGGTATTTCTGCTTTAATGATAAAAATCTATTTAAGCGAGGAAAAATGGAGTTATTTAGGTAAAGAACAACATTAGCAGAATACAGAGAAGCAATTTACACTGTTACATCTAAATTTAGTCTGTTTATCAAGAAAAACCTTGTACCCATTAAACAATCTGATAATTTCACCATCAGCTCTTTCAAGAAGCACAGAGGGAGCAAAAAAGTGACTTTTAAGTTTAATAATCATTTTTAGAAAGGGATGTTATGAGATAACAACAAAACTAACAGGGAACATGGAACCCTCTGTCATTACCAGGTTCTTAGTTTGGCTTGACTCTTGCAAAGTCCTGCATGTAAGGAGTAATTCTACTGAAGTTATTGAAGTCTATGAAGTGACATGGGTATAGAATAGATGAAGAAAATACAGAATCAGATCAACTGAATTCTTTGTTGGACTTAAATGGAGAGAAAGTAATTTCAGTTTACCACACCAGAACGTGAATTCACATTTACATTATATTAACTTCAGCCTAAACTTTCCCCATCCAACACATCATGAAGTCTGAGAAAGGGTCTAATTATTAAGAAACTGGATATAAATATTCTTTGCATATAAATATTCCAGAAGTGGTTATTTTATACCTATGTGGCGAACTTGGAGTCATTTATTACTCCATTGCTGCAAACCACATGGGAACTGGCCCACTGTAAACTCGTAAACAAGAACGTGCCGAGTACTCAGCTGTGAAGAGGGCAGTATTTGTGAAGCTGAGCTCAGCTGAACATTTCATGAGCTGAATACTTCTGCATATGCCAAGAATTTGTACTTAATTCAGGATGTGTAACTAGCAATCTGAGAAAGTTTTAATTGCAGGCAGAACTGCTTTTAAAGACACTAGTAAATGTCCTTTTTTGCCTTGAAGCAGGCCTCAGGTATAGTATGAAATGCATTTGTATCAAATGCAGTCAGATACTGTAGTAGGTCACATATATGTACATGAATAATACATCTAGCAACCAGATGTTTTTCTTTTAAAATAAAATAGATAACCAAATTTCACCTAGGTTATATTCCCCTCTCCTCTCAGCTTTGAAGTTTGTACAAGCTGTAAGATGCATAAAACAGGGCATGTTATGTTACCTCATAAATGTTAAATTGCTCAACTAAGTCCAAGTCCGTTCCTTTCTTGTTCAAGTGTCTCTGTGAAATAGCTTCAATGCCTAACTCTTCCAGACAGTCCACCACGTCGTAGAAAGAGTCTTGATCTGGCAATCCCGACAGTGTCTAAGAATCAAAGGAAAAACATTTAAATCTGTTTGTTTTGAAAAGAATTAAACAAAGGCTTTTAAAAGCGTGTGCCAAGTGGTGCTATATATGATTTCAATAAAGCGCAAGCTATGATGTGGGATCCGAGACATTGCTGGAAAATAAAAAACAAGTGGCAAAGCTTTTAATAAACAACTCTGTGCATTGTATAAAAACCTGAATAATCGGCAAAACAAATCAATGTTATTATTTCATACAAAAAAAAGTATGAAAAGTGTGGGTCTGTAAATACATAGTTGGATTTTTCCAAGCTTCATTCAACTACAGATTTAAAAAACAGGGAATATGAAAGCATCAAATACAGTGACAAAAGCAAAGAAGTTATTCTCCTAACACACAAGTTGTTCTGTGTTACAGATAGTCTCCTTTCCTCCTTTTCAGCTTAGTAAGTCTTATTAAAGATGACAACTTCTTGACTCCAGCAAAATATCAGAAGAGCTACAAGTCCCTAGTTATGGGGTAAGTTGTCACCAACATTAGAGTTCTTGCCCACTAGAAAATGATTGATGCCAATCTGTAAAAAGTTATTGAACATGAACTTCTGCAACCTAGAGTACCTGGTCTATGTTTAAGAGAAAATACTTTTCCTACCATAATCCAATTTCTCACTTTTTTGAAATTCAGAAACCCAGAAGAAACAGAAGATGCTCTTCTGCAGTCTTGACATGTACTTCAAATATACTACGTCGGAGTAGGAATTGTGATGGAATCAAACCACTACCACAACTGTACTGCAGAGTACCTGGGCATCGGACAGCTTTATGTGTTTTCAGAGTTAACAAAACCACCACTATACTGATGCTTTCTATTCAGCTTGCGCTGAATTTATTATACCATTCCTTTGGATGATTCAGGAATTTGAGTCTAATTCTGCTCTGCACTAATGTTAAGCCAAAATTACTGAATATACAGAGCAAACTACTTGCAGAGTAGCACTTGTTTCACTGAAAAGATCAATCTGTACAGAGCCACTCCTGCAAAATAAGGGACAGTGCAAACTTGAAGTGCAGCAGTTATTCTGGGTCAGCTAACCAAGGAGACATCCACTCTGAGGCAGGCTTCTCTATCCTAATTTTAACTACTCAGTCATCTAGCAGAGGCTACTTACCTGCATTCTCAATAGAGGAGAGAAAGAGCAAGACAAAGACAGAGCATCTGCAAGAGCCAAGCTCTCCACACAGAGATTTCCATTACCTTCCTGAACGTGACTGGATTAATTACGCCTGCAGAGTACTGAGTCATGAAGCACAATATTTCTAAAGTTGCTCAAAGCAGCATAACGGAGAAGATAACAGCTCTTGGGGAGTACTTCCCTACACAGGTTAAGATTTCAGAAGGATTGATCTGACTTTTGTGACTAGCAAGTGATAGGAACAGATAAATCAAATGCCCTGCATGGTTTTAGCACCTCTTTCCAGTGAAATTAAGCACTGCAAAAACATGCATCACAAAGGTGTCTTTGTTGTCATAGTTTTGTTTCTTTCTTTTCTTTTCTTTAAACTGCAGTATTTTTTTCAGTCATTCCCAAACTATAGTCAGAACTAGTGAGGTTCAGTCACAGAACATTGGAACAAGAATGCTCAGAAATACCATACATTAAATGTTAGGGTGGTGATTTCAGGCCCTATTTAAGAAGTCACTTCTCTCCAGGACACTATTTAAGCATACAGTTAAAAATTACTGAACACAGAGCAACTATTCCACAAAAGTGCTAAAAATAGATATCATGCCTGCTTTGCTCTTTCCCAAACTGGCACCTTGCACTGAGTGGAAACCTGAGGATTCAGCAAATGAAGTTGTTAACTGTAAATTCAATGGAGAATGCAAATTCAACAAAATGTAAATTCAAATCTTCATGTAAAAAGTAAACAGCAACTATTCTGACCTGAGTGTCTTCAAGTAGAATAAAATGTGGTCTCACATGTCCAAGGGTAGACAAACAATCATGCCTTTGAGCATATCCTTTCTCTTATTTGAAGTCAGGCAGGCTGTAGTCAGGGCAAATCAATAGCACAAAGTAGTATTAACTGGCAACTCTGCTTGTGCTAGGAGTTTTTTATTGGTTAACATAATTTTTAATCACATAGCAGTGGAAATCCAATTTTCACTGCAAGGATGTTTGCTAGAACTGGGCAATTAAACTCAGTTATAGTATTCAAATATTTTTCCTTTGCACAGTTTGTCATTAAACTCACAGATCAATTTTCAGAGACTAATCCACATATAAAATTCGATTTCCACCGCGACAAAACTGGATGAAAAGGGCACTACTGGTGCCACAACTAGGTCAGTTCAGTCTGACATGGGAGAAAGTCCTTTGCAGTAATTAAACACAAGAGCATGAAATGCTTGCATAAATGGTTGACTAATTCTGATTTGTCCTATCAGAAAACAAGAGTGTGCTTCACCAAGCAGAAAATGGCCACAATCAGCAGAGCACTGGGACCATAAATACGGCAAGTCCCTGCAAAGTCTTTTCTACCTTCCTAAAGTAATCGCTTGAGATCAAAATGATACTCAATTATCAAAATACTCATATAAGTCCCAAGTACTTTCTGTCCTAAAGATTGAAAAAATAGCTAGAGAATTAACTTTCAGCTAGTGAGAGAAGCATATTTAAATCAAACACTATGGTTTACTTGTTGGAATTTATGCTGTGGTACCACTAGTCAGACCAAAAGTGGGATGTTGAATCTGAAACTCTTCAGAATGCAGGTATGTAAAAGAGACATGATTCTGAATGTCTATGTTTAGTCCTACACCTCTGTCCAGCTGCAGTTCCCGAAAACATCCTCAAATTAAGGGAGAGACTGTTATAGGACTTTCATTTGTTTGTTTTGTGGTTTTACAAGACGCTCTGAAGTCCTTATGGGAATGTCTGCTCAGCTGTGAGTTCTGTAATAAGCATCTGTTTTTGCACTGGTGAGCTAAATTAGAACCAATTCCCCTGCCTAAGAGTTATGACATTAATGTATCTTCTTAACCATATTTTGATCAAATTCTAACAGATTTTACCTACCAGTAACAGCAATAATTTCAATGAAAAGAAGGGGAAAAAAAAAAAAAAAAAAGTGGTGAGGCAGTAGGGGCAGAGGAGGAGTGGAATCAGGGGAAGTTCTATAGGACTATAATCATCAAATGTTTTCCTAGATGATTAAGCCTATTAGCATACACAACTGCTAATAGCATAATATTCTTCTCAATATTCAATATTTTGAAACCAGACTTAAATTAGCCCAAGACTAAGCCTAGCTGCGAACTGAAAATTATTAAGTACAGTGTCTTTTGTCATAAACAAAACCCTAATGGCTTAAAGTAATGATGGAGACCATAGGTAGTCTGGCTAATTATGCTAACTGTACCTGTAGAGGTCCAAGTCATAGAAGAAAACTGCTCTGACTACTAAGTATCTGACAGATCAAGCTCTGCTAGAAGTCCCACACAATCAACAGAGATACTATCTATCTATATTTTACACAATATAATGAAATGTATTACGCAGTAAAGAAGCATGTGCAAGGATATTAGGTAAGTTTTCAGTTACTCTTGGATAGGAAGAAGCATCTCTGATGTGCATGTTTTCCTGGGAACTACCACATCTTTTGAAACATCTGGTGCTGGGCCCTATCAGACGCTAAAAAGACCCTTGTTCCAGTGCAGCAGTTCTGATGCACTGAAGTGAGGTCACAGAAAAACAAGGTGCCAGCTCTCATATTAACACCACACCAGCCTGAAACAGCACTTCTCCAACTAAAGCTGAGGGACCACTGGGTAGTATCCTGATTTCTTCATAATAACCAGTGGCCTGGAAGCTGAAAAAATACAGTAAGTGCTATCTGAATATATTAGAAAGTAATGATTTTGACACATCTAATAATAATTCTATTTACCTATTTTATTTTTAAGTTACAGAAATTACAGAGCCACAGAACAGTTGAGGTTGGAAGGGACCTCTAGAGATCATCTAGTCCAAACCCCCTGCTCAAGATTCATTTGGCGTTGCTGTTGCCCATCTTTTAAGTTTGAATGAACTTAAACAATTTCGGCATAGTAATTTGTATTGTATTTATTCTCTGCTATACTTAAAATACAGGTGAAAAGAACAACAGTAATCAAAAAGTTGATATAATGCCACCAGTAAAATCTCAGTTATTAAGAGCTTTTATAGCAAATTTGAAAAAAAAAAAAAACCCCAATAATTAAATTATAGAAGTAAATGGTCAAATGAATTAAATACAACATGGAATTTTCTTTTTATACTTGATGACTGTTTTAATTTTTATAAAGAAAACACAAAAGGTTTAATCTATGTGAACCACAGTAAAACTTCTGTGGAAGTGCCACATGGGAAACTAGTTGTTAAAATGAAGGATGTAGGGATTAGAATAAGAGCTAACAGACCACAGGAACCGAAGGAAGATAAAAACGGTTACACCAGAACTATAAAAAACCCCCAAGGTATCTGTATTGAGACTAGGCTCATTTAAGAGATTCATTAATGTCTAAAATCACAAAAAATAAGAGTAAATTACAGCTAGCATGACTAACAATCTTCACTAAGCATCAGCAGAGAAGATTGAGATGATAAAAGTACCGCAGCAATGGCTGTTGACGAGGTTTTGTATTCAACAGTAGTCTCTAAATCTGTACTTGGAGAGATGGGTGCAGGATTAGGTTTCCTTAAAACAAATCCCTCAAGAAGATTTTATCTGCACTGAAAAAAGTCTGACAACTCCTTGCCTAAAGAAGTGGAAACCATCTAAGCCTTCTTTGTCTTCTCTGTGGGGGAAAAAAATTGCAACTGTGATATGCTGCTTCCTGTTTTCTCTATAATCATGAAAAAAATCCCATTAAAGACATCATGGAGCTGTCCATAAGCCAGATCATAATTATAAATGTGATATTGTGGGATTCTTGTCCTTGATCTTTGTAACTGATCTTTGTAACTTTGTAACTTTGCTGATTTGCCTGTGAGATGCTTTTTCTTTTGTTTGTTTTTAAAGAACTACCTCCTCCTAAAAATAGTTTAAAATGTACTGAAAAAAAACAAACTAAAAGAATAAACTCTAGGATGACAGAGCCAGTACAGAATGAAATATTTTAAAAAATCAGCCATAGGCAACAATAGTGGTACGAACAATTAAGACAATTCTTGTAGAAAGATGATCCAGTATATAAAATGAAGCACAAAATGGAAATGTTAAAAAACAAGTTTAGAGCTGACTCCACTTTAACACCAGTTACAGCCAAAAGCATGAAACAGAGAGGAAAGGCAGCTCTAAATAAAAGTGCCATGTCATCAGTGATGAATCTGGAGCAGGAGAGATCCTCTCAGACATCTTTATTGGGCAATATCAACCATTAATAAAATGGAAAAGAAAACAAAAGACCCCCTCTCAGCCATGTAGAATAGGCTGCCATCCTGATTCATGGTATGTATTGAGAAACTCAGGATCTTTAAAAGAACATAGTGAATAACAATAATATTCTGTAATATTTGACCTATTAAGTACAAGCATAAAAGAAAAAGTTATATTGATTTTCTATCAATATCCTGACTCTTTGTGTTCTTTAAAAGATCTACTTTTAAACTGAGTCCATCTGAAGATTTGTTTAGAATTTGAGGACTAGATGCTAATTATTCAGGACTTTCGGTTAATTAATTTCAACTTTTACAGGCCTTTCACTTCCCTGCTCTTAGCATATGCCAGTACTTGAAACAGTATTTGTGTTTTACTGTGAAATAACTACTTTCAAAAAAGGTTTCCAAAAACTATAAAGAAAGCAGCAAAAAACACCCCAACACACTTTCCCTCTATTTTCATGCAGAAACACTCTTACTAGCACTCAGATCTGTTAAATTCATCATATTTGGTTCACAGTGAAAAGAAATGAGCTGAAGCTGTAAGTCTGTGCACAATACAAGTCTTTATGAATATGTGATCTTTTCACCAGTACCTGCTTGCTTTCCCTCCTTGAACAAGTTGTTGATACCCTTTGTTTAGCCAGGTTTTGTTTTATGCTCTCTTGTCAGCTTTGGGAGAGGAAACACATCACAATATAATTGTGCACAGTATCAAGCAAAATAGCTGCTTCAGCCTCTTGAGCGACAGGTCTTTTTTGTCACATATTCTCAAGAGGGGGGAGTATTATGCAAATATCACCACCACCAGTCACACTGAAGAAAAAAAGAACACCAACCTTATTAACCAATGTCATTGCATAAACCAGCAGCTCAGTATCAACACCATCCTTCTCCTCCAGAATCTCCATGATATTGGACCATGGCTTGACTCCTAGAGAAAAGGTAGAAACCATTGCTGAAGGTGATTAAAATGGAAAGGTGTTGCTTTGACATTTATCTAAGAGGTAGTATAACTGGGATTCAGACAGTCAAGCACAAGACTCGTGGGAAAAGATAATTATTTCTACCTTTCTCTACAGTTAACGGAGAACTAAGTCAATACAGCCAGTGGAAGCTATGAGGCAACCTAAAACAAAGATCTAAAGTATGTCAGAAGGACTTTTCCTGAAAGAATCAATTTCTCTGCCTTAATGATGCAGAAGCTCTATTAACGTATTTTGGTGGACTTCTAAAATCAGATGAAATTGTTTTTACTCCATGTATCATAGGTTGAGAACAAAAAAAAAAAGATAAATTCAACCCAAAAGCTACATGCTATTTTTTTTCGGTGTATTTCTGCATATATCCCTAGTAATATTACAATGTTATACAGCATTAAGATAAATTCCTTTAATTTAAAAAAAAAAAAAAAAAAAAAAAAAAAAGAGAAGCACAGTGAAAAACAGTTTCCCAGAACTAGAGGTTATGTGTGTCAGACAAAAAATATCAAATGAAGAAAAAAAAAAGTTGATTCTTACTCAGATTTAGTGAAAATCTGCTTTACATATCCTTCAAGTATGTTTACCTTCACTTCCTCATTAAGTAAAATCTGTGCTTCTAATATTGACACATTTACTTTAGATTAGCTGATGCCAACAGCAAAGTGGTTTACTTGACATACTGTGCATAAAAGTCAGTCAGGAAAATGCCAGTCAGACTCAGGATAATGTCTTGTGTGCAAGGTACCCTGATAGAATATTTTATTTGGCTAAAAGGCAAATGGATACATTTACTAACAAAAAATGCATAAATATTTTATCTTAGAGAATTAAAGCCATTTGTAAAGTCTATAATTTAGTGTTTTGTTTTGAATAAGGCTAAAGGCAAAACAAACAAATCTAACAAAACAAATCAGAAGTCTAACCCTAACTTAAAGCTACTAAATTTAATTATAGAAGTGCTTGGCAGAAACACTCTGTATTCAAAACAATACAAGTTCAAACAAAACAAGTTCATTGAGAGAAAAATGCAGACTCTTCTAACAAACAGGCTTTATGCCTTCAGCATGATGAAAATAGTGGCACTTTGAGAAAATCAGGCAGTAAACTGTACATGTGTCATTACAGCAACCTACAGCTGACTGATCAGTGACCCTGAAGCCACAGTTACCATCCTGACAGCCATTGCTTATTCATGCTAATACTGTGCAAATGCAGACATCAAATCCCTGCTAACTGAAGATGTCCGTTTTCAAAATGCTGGCAGTGTGCTGTGTGAAAAGTGTCTTATTAATAAGCACACAGCAATATTTCTTCTTATTATTCTCTTTGCCTCCCGTTTTATTAAGACATTTTCTGATCTTTATTGCTGAAAAAATATTAATACTCAATTTTCATTGTTAATGTTGAAAAAGCTTCCTTATCTCAAGCAAAATCAAAGCAGAGAGGATTCATTCTCACACCTCAAAACATATTCATGATCAAACACTAACTGAAGCACATCGTTTGTGTGAAGAACACACTCTGTACCTCTTCACCAGATTCTCTATATTACCAGACATTTTGTGCAACACATGTTCAAAAGACATGTGGAACAAATTCACTGAACTCACAAATTATATATGATCAGCAAGAATGATATCCTCACTACAAAAATGTCTTCCTGTGGTTTCTAGTGAAAATAAAAATGGAAGAAAATAAGAAGGAAAAACAAAATGAGGAAATTATGTGAGTCCGACCTAAAACAATGGCATTTAAAAAAAAATAGTTGCCAATAACATGAAAAATTATTGACTAAATCTACACTGCATTATTCAGCGAAAGTCCTTCTAGGGAAGTATGCTTTTATTTTGCAGACAGTTTTTGTTCTTACTGGCATCTTGTTTTGTTTTTTAAAGACAGTATTCTGATGTTTTGATTCTTTTTCTTGGATGTCTCTATATTTCCTCATTACTGGAATCCCCTTGCTCTTTGCATGCAATGATGACAATTTGCTCTACCTACGCTACTTCTCTGTTTCAGAACATATTTTAAAGTAACTGTTTATTAGGCAAACCAACTAGTGACACAGCCCCATAATAGCCCATTCACCTTTCAAAAACTTTTATTAGGATGTTGCTACTTGCAGTAGACAATTTCCAAAATCCAGCTTTAAATCTGAAATTCTTCATCCACTCCTCAGTTGGTGTCAGTAGGAAGCAATACAATGACTTTTATGGAGCTACTGCAGTTTGTAGTGGATGAAGTCTTTCTTTGGAAATGCTGTTGTCCTTATTGAAATTTCAAGCTGAATAGCCAAGGAATGAGCATCAAATTAGGCGTCAGTCTGTCTGCTGATCCTGGGGATGAGGCAGTTTGGTCTGGAAGGTGCCCCATTAGTATCCTTGGGTTAATACTCCTTGCTTCTTATACTAATGAGAATCTATAGTTTCCAATCTGTAGTCTGGACAGTACAGAGCATGGACAGATCTAGATTGGATATCTACCTTCATCCACTCTTATGCCCTGAAGTTTACTTTTTCAAATACATCTGTTCCTGCAGAATTGCATCTTAAAAGTGAGACTGGAGGCTGGAATCTACTTGTAAAAGCTAATTTCCAATGCAGCATTCCTTGCGCAAGAGGATGTCACAGTCAAAAAGCTCCTGTCAGGCTATGTAGGAAATCTTTGCAAAAGATACCCTAGAAAATCACACACTAAAAAGTTAGTATGAATGAACTAAGTAGTTTCTACTAACTAACTAGAAACTCTTCTAAACTGATAGGCTGCTGAAGTGAAATAAAGATGCTCATATAAGAGATATAAAAAATATGATACATTTTCCCCCTCTACCTTTAAAAAGATATTTGTATTGTGGAAAATATTAAAAACTCTCCAATAACAGATGAGTTTCAAACCTCTGAGGAAACTAACCCAGAGCTTTAAAAGCTCCAGCTTACTATTATCCTTGTTATAGTCAGAATATTAGAAATTTTGAAAAATGTGAGTGTAAAATCTGATTTTTTAAAAGCACATATATTTCTAGTAAAAACACAAGTCCATTTAATGTTCCTATGGTATGAAGTTTGTTTCTGAAAATTAAGTCTAACTAAACTTAAGCATGCTGGTTCTCAGAAAATCCATCCTCTAGCCTATTGTCCCCTCCTGTCCATATTGTGAAAGTCTGATGGTGTGGAAGCCCACCTCTTTTTCCTAAGAGTAGACCGATTTTCTCATCAGGTTAAGACTCCCATGCAGGAGTGGAGGTAAAAATCACAAGAATGTTGAAATAGGCTCACTGCAGGAATGCATCAGAGGCTGGGTATTTTTTTGTGCATGTTCTCCTGCCTTCTACTGGAAAGAAGGAGAATTGTTCAACTGTGTTTCACAGGCTTCCACTGTTAACTATTATCTGGGGTACTTTGATAGGAAGGCTGGAGCCCTGAACATGAAAAACATGGAGGACTAAACACAGAAAATCTAGGACGAGACTACAACATGTGAGGACTGATAGGACCGATGAAAAGAGAAATTGGCTCTACTCATCTCATAGAGCACCTGTTTCTAGTTGTCATAGGATGCTGAAATTCGAATGTTTCCAAACATTCAGTTTTGGAAAGATGCACGAATCTTGTATTCCTGGCTATTTAAACCTGTGTGAACATAAAGCCTTGCACCATGCCTATAGGATTAGCACAGCAATCTAACCAGATGATAAGAGGAAGGAGAAGTAAGACAATTGGTAAGGCAGGCCCTTTACAAATAGTACAGCCACCAGCAGGGCAGCAGAAATGTCATCCATAAACTCAATCACAGGCCATTCATCTTGATACTCAAAAACGCTTGGGGTAAAACAGCCCCAGGGGACTTGGTGAATGCTAATCCCACTGCCCAGATCTGTCTCTGTGCACTTCCACCAAAAAGGCATCAAATTCCTTTGTGGCTGCACAATAAGAAAAAAAAGGAGAGTGGCTGGGGAAAGCAAATTCTAAATGGAAACATAACTAGAAGCTACTTTTTGCTGAGGACCATGCAGTTATTTGCTTATGGGCTGCTTGTATCGGACAGAGCAGGCACTTTCACAGATCTTCGTACATTGGTTTACATATGGATGTGGTCTTACATGGAAACCACAGATGGGATCACTTTGAAACCAGGCTGAGTTATTAGGCAGATCTTTATGTTAATCATGTGCGGTACACATGTTGAGGAATTATGTCATATCCCATCACCTTGTATGTACATGAAATATTGGACTTTTTTCAAAGCAGTGCTAAACTTAATCATATACCTGGGAGATTTATGACCACATTTCAAAAAAAAGGCACATCACTTTTCTTCCTCTTTATTTCCATTACATTAAAGCAGTCATTAAGGGCAGGTGCTTCTCAATTATAAGCCACTAATTCCTAAGTGAAATTTACAAAAATAGGACTTCCACAGCTAAAAGGGGTGTTCTGTTGATAGCCTACAAAAGAAACTAAATATGGAACAAATATTTTTTTTTTGTAGCTAAGCATAATTGCTTATAAAAAAAATGGGTATTTGTGGATAACTTATTTGTGAGAGCTCATGAGACACTGCCAACTCCAAGGTATGGGAAGCTTTGCCTTCCTACTCTTAGAAATCACCTAGCCAGCTTGAAGCATCATTTTTTTTCCCCCACATTTTCTTTGTTGATAGGAAGTTGTTTTATTACTTTAGGGCACTGTAATGTCTGCTTGAGGTTGTTCTACAGCTACAGGAGGGAGGCCACACTGCACATGGTCGTGTGTTCAGGGTCTTTCTTTCTCCTTTTTTTCTTAACGAGATTTAGTAGCATGCAAACAGATGGTAATTTGAACAAGTTGAAAACACAGGGCAAATTCAAAGGAGTGCAGAAATACTAAGACTGGCTTTAAAAATAAATCATTGAACTCACAATTACACGAAAATTGTAACTACACTTCTGCTTATGGCATTGCAAGGCATAAGGATTTTAATTCAAAACAGAAAGCTAACCTGAGGAGTCCACTATTTTGACGTGTTATATTATTTTTGAATTCCCCGTCTGCTACCTTGCATAGGAGTTTTTTTTTTATTATTTTCCCTTTCTGGTAGTGGAGAACAAAATCTGGCCACTTCCTCCTAATTCCCGGCACCACCTTTCACCCACACAACTTCAGCACAGAGGCCACTGTTCTGCAGAGGGGATCTTGCTTTTAACCCCCCTGAGCTGGAGACCACAACAATGACTCTAGCAACCTCAAAACCTCTCCTCAAGGCAAAGAAATGGTTCACATCAGGAGAGGGTGCCCCGGCAGCTTAGCAAGAGCTTTGTGGAAAGAATAAGAAAGGGCCATTTTTTTCTATTTATTTGTAAAAAAACATAATATACATATTCAAGTGTTTTGCATGAGCCTGCTGGGTAACAGATTTCACAGCAGAATATCTGCTCAAGGGCTTTATTTTAATGTAACAACAGATGGTTTCGTTTTTACTATAAAGCCTGTACTATTACTGACCTCGTCTTTCTCTTCAAAGGGATTACACTGATTTGATATAGTTTTCCCTTCTAAGTCAAATTGCCGCTTTCCAGAAGGCAGGGAAAGATAATCTAGCTCATGAGAGCCTCCGAAGTGGGAATAGGGTGCTTGGGGGTGCAGGGAAACAGAGACGGTCACTATAGCATAGAGGGAGACACCTGGGACCATCCAAGTTTTCACTCTTAATTATCCCACTAGAGCTAATACTCAGAAGTATCTTAACTTACATGAATACTTAAAACAAGCTTTTAATTAAGAAATCAAGGGTATGAAGACACAAAACAGATATCATGACAGTAACACTAGCATCACTGGAATCAATAACTAAACTCTTTCTTGACCTCAGAGGTGCTTAGTTTTCACGTCCCCCCTCCAAATAAGGCCACTCACCTCTCTTTTCATCCACTGTAGACACTGCTTGGATCAGCAGGGGTGCGTTGGATTCAGTGTACTCCACAAATACCAGCAGCAGCTTCAGCGCTGTCTTTACCACAAGGCGGAACTGGAGGAGAAGAGGAGAGGAGAGGAGAGGAGAGAGGGCCTCGTCAGTCTGCACAGCACAGTGCTGCCGGGGCACCACGCCCAGCACCACGCAAAATGTGAGGGCATCAAGTTAAGAGCTGCTGGTAGTAGTAGCAGCACACAGACAGAATAGATGAAGCTGTGGAAGGCCGAAAGTAAACAAATGTCGACAGCTGGCTGGAAAGTTCATTTGCTGGGCAGTCCTCATGCAGGTAAGAACCAGAGGTCAACAAATACAAAAGTTTGATAATGCCACAACTAAGAAGAGGTCCAGTGTGCAATCTACACATCCCTCCTTTGGGCTTTTGTCTAAAGTCTGACATATATCTAATCTACTGAACAAAGAACACACATAGCCCTCTATTCCTCAGCAGAGCATTTATTTCCCATTTTCACTATAAGTATTTCATATCTTCACATTCCTGTATGACAGGATGATTATTTTCCTTCACACTTTCTTCTTCTCTTACAATATTACTGCTCAATGGTTAACTGATTAAGTGGAATCGCCATATATGGAACTTGGAAGAAAATGTATTTAACCTCCAACTGTCCCACCATGTCACAAAACATGCAACTTAGTGGAAGTGAGCATTCATCCGCTAAGTTTTCAAACTCATATTTCATTCATTTCAAATTCATTTTGCCATTCTAACTCATTCCCAACTCATTCCTAGGAGTGTGCATTCAGTAAGACTGAACATTGCTGTAACTGACCTACTGAAAAGCTGTAGCCAAGCACTCCCAGTTTTACTCCAGATCTCCCACTCCCAGATCTTCCAGAGAAGATACTGCTACTATGAGATAATATTCAAAGTGCCGAGTAAGATATTTTCAGGTTTATGTTCTGCATGATTGTATGTATGTAAGAAAATTTAATGGAATATTTTGAGTATTAAATGCAAGATAAAAATCAAAGAGGATGACTTTTTAATACACATGACTCTGCATGCCCAGTTGACAGGAATGTTATCAGAAAATTGATCCATGGTTAAACCTGTAATAGTCTCACTCTGAGGTACGGATTTAAAGCCAAATAAAAGAGGATACATCACTGGTCTCTGAAACACCTCTTCTAATCTTCTAGAATGGTCACCCTCTGGAAAAACACGTATTTTGTAAGTTTATCAGCTATTTCTGCTCTCTTGTTCTGCAACAAATCCATCCAACAGCTTTTCAGATTTTTAAAGAGATAGTTACAATAATGCAGTCATTAGTCTCCTCTTTGTCACTAACAGTTTTTAAAATCTAATTTAGGACACATTCATGCACAGATGAGTTGCTCACTGGAAAATTCCTGCCTTTGTCTCATCACATTAAGTTAGTAGGCAGTTTGAAGCAGACACACCTGCTCATTAAAATGTCTCACTCAAAGGAAGGGGGAAAAAAACATTACTGAAGCTACAGAGCTTCAGGGATCTATATAGCTTCTGTCAGTATTAGCTCATTTCCATTCCCTCAGTTTCTCGGTTCCTTGATACTGCTCTCCCATAAGACAAGGAATCACTACCATTTTATAGATGCACTTGAAGACAGTAATAGTCTCTCTATTTTAATAAAGAACTCAAGCATAGCAGGTATAGGCTTGTCAGCCAGTGTGTTCACACTGCAGCTCACCTGAGCTCACTCTAAGCTAACAAACTAAAATGTAGCTTGCTGCTAAACATGGAGTTTACTGTGAACAAATGACCCATCTATTTCCCTAGCTTCTTAGGCTGCTCCCACTTGTGCTGAATTGAGCTTAATGAACTGTGATGACACTACCAGCAATGCAAGATCTTCCATTGTTAAATTTAGATTGTTTCAGACTTGAAGTATCATCAAATCAGCTACTACTTTGCAGGCTGACAGCCAGGAAATCCCAGAGACATACTTGACCAGTTCCCCAAAGATGCTGAGCCTATTCTGCAGCAGTAATACAGTATACAGACTAGTCACATTAAAGGAAATTTGGAGTATGATGAAACAAGGCATAACTGTTCCTTGGAAAAGCAGTGCTGATAAATCGACAAATCACCTCCCTGTGATTGCGCAGGACATTTGCCTGGCCTCCCAATATAACACAGCTTCTGTTCTACAGTGACACTTTTCCCTTAACAATTGAGGTCAATTGTTTAAGAGAAGATATTAATGTCCAGCAAGTCTCTGCTTGCTTTGTAAAGTCACAAAGTCATCAGGTTACTCTAAAAAATTCTAATACTAAGATCCTGTCCAGACAATCATCTGTGTTATGTACTGTCTACAAATCTAACCAACATACTTCCCCTAGAAAGGAAATTTTACTATTGGATATCACTTTTGACGATCCTTAAAACACTAAAGCGTGGTCACAGAGTAACAACAGGATGTATCACTTGCAAGCTAATTTAGAGAGAGGAAATGATGTTAGTGTCTTCTGGCTAAGGACAAAACATAGATATCAATATAAAAGGAAGGAGAAAAATTATTAACATTTTCCCTTTGACTTGTTTTACTTGTTACACAGTGGAGTTTGGCAGCCCCTTCCCATTTTATCTCTTTATATTTAGACAATCGGAAATGTGTTACAGACCCAGCCAAATAGACTACACAACCGACCGCAAAATTAAAGTCCCGAGGAAGGGCTTGTCCCAACTGTTAAATATTTGCTAGGAAAAGCTTAAATGTTTACAAGGAATGCTGTCAAAAGATTCATTAGCTTAGAATCCAAAGCAACATTTTAAAGTACATATTTTAAAATTTAGGAATATTAAAAAAAGAAAAATTCTGTAGTACTCAAAGTTTCACTCAAGGTGATACAGTTGCTTTGGATTCATGTTACTCAAATTTAAATGAGAAATGGGCATTGAATTACTAGCTACAGATTTACTAGGACAAGTCTCATCTAAATGCTGACTCTGTTTCCCAGACCTGATCCTCAATATGCTGATCTGATACACCTAGGTAGAACAGAAAGTAAAGAAATGTGACCAATTTGTGACTAGTGACCAGAAGAAAAAAAAAAAATCCATCTGGCTTGCAGAAGGTGAAAATTCACATGACTTTAAATCTAGTACTGTCTACATTGCATCTGAGTGTTCTCAGAGAATCTGTGATTTTGCATGGTTTCATGTTTCATGATGGGATAAACCGACTGCTTATACAGAAAAGGAGAAGAGATCCTTTTGGAATTGGTCCTGAAGTCAAACTCTAAAGAATCTCATCCCTAGCAAAATGGGCCAGAACTTGGAACAAACTACTATAGAGACTTATTCCAGTAAACCTCCTACTCATGTCCAGAGATTTAAGACAGCCCTTTGGAACTACATTCCAGGATGCTGGGGACAACTCTCCTCAATGTTTGCATGAAGAGGAAGCAAAAGACAGCTGGTTTTAAGATGACAAAGCTTGTCAGCTTCACATGAAAACTTTCTGGCAAAAGTACACAGAAAACCAAGAAGGTTATCTTCTTAACTCAATCTTTTATAGTTGCCTAAAAAATACACCTTAGAATTTTTTAAATAAAATCATTACTATTAAGTGTAACTGACTTTTTTAATACAGGTGTGCAAACATATGCCACATTCTAAGATATATCGCAAAATGTAATATTAAGAAATGCTAGCAAAAAGATCTACTAATTATTCCATATTCTTACTCCATATTCAAGGTTATTATTCCTAGATACAAATGCAAATTTTCCACTTTTACATATATGACATAAAGAGATTAAAAAAGCAAAAGCTTAGTTAGACCCAGAATGTTACAGGATAAATAGAAAGCTAGAATAGGTCATTACCATACAACTAGAAAACACTATACAATACCAGTGTTATATTTCTTACTTGGTCTATGCTCAGTGCCTAAGTATAAATCAAAGCACAACTGGTAGATAAAGGGAAGCACAATGTATCAAATAAATGGTCTTGATCAGCCTAAATTGTCATTAACACTTAAGTGTCTAAGAGTACAAATCTATTTTTACTGGACTTCAACACGCTTGAGGCTACATGTTCATTCTATCAGCAGTTACTATCAATTGTATGTCTTAAAACATCCAAAGACTATCTGTCCTGAGCTTATAATATAAACTCCATGATCAGAAGGCAGATCCTCTTGAGCAGTATAAGGAAGAGAGCAACCAAATCGGCTTTTTGAAAATAGCACTATAATTCCCCAAACACTTCTTAGTCTGTAAACTGAATCAACTGCCCAGCTTGCAATTTTGAGACATAACTGTATCATATCTTTTGGTCAAAGCTCTTCCAAGAAACATTACAGACCACAGGCCTTTTAAATTTCATGTGATAGGAAACTTGAGCTAGAAACAAACACACCAATATCAGACAAACAAACAAAAAACAAGTTAAAACTAGATTAACAGAGAAATCTAGACAGATGCCCAGATCCAACGAACACTCTACACATCCAAGCCGTCTCTTCTTAGGTATGAACAAACCCAATTTCCTCTCCTCATATGTTGTGCTCCAGCCCCTTAACCATATTGGTGGGCCTCCACCGGGCTCACTCCAATATGTGAAAGTGCTCTTGTACTGAGGGGCCAAAAGGGGACTTTTAACATCCAGATGTAATCTTTTGCTATGCTCTCGCTGATTCATCCCTGAATGCCATTGACTTTTGACGTAAGAGCATCCTGCTAACTCAAGTTCAACTTAATACACTTATTCAGAATTAACACACAGAACTAAATGGTGTGATTCTAAGAAGAATATGCATAATTTTCATGGAGTTTTAAATTGAATTACTGGAACTCAAGATGCTTGAAGGATATTCTTAAAGGAAGAATCCCAGGTAAATGAAGACAAGAGGCAGAACAGGAAGAAGTGTGAAAACCATCAGCTAAAATCAGAGTATACGCAGTCCTAACATTAATTATCTTGGGCTTGCAGTATAGCTGCCAAGGCCCTCCAAAATAAGTATGGTGACATGTTTAGTTTATCTATCAAAAAGCTAGATATATATAAACAAAAAGCACTGAGATTCTCACACAGTTTCTTACAATGGGATATGTTCCACGTATTTCTGTCTCTGTTTTGCTGCTCAGATAGAGGACTCGGAACAAACCATAATTTTTCATTATATGCCTCTTGTTAAAACTCATGAGAGCAATAAAATGAAAGTTGCAAAAAAAGAAAAAAAAAAGCTCTGTAGTGCAATAGGGATGAAGAGCATCTTCTAACATTTACATTCAGCTCTTTGGATTCCTGTCATATTTGGTGTTGCTCAGAAAGTGGTGTGGGCCACCTGGTAAAACTACACATATGCATACATGTCTTCTCATGCCTACAAAAAGATCAGCACATTCACCAGAGAAGTTTACCTGGTCATCTTATTTTACATAGCTTTTTCAGACAAACGTGCATTTTATTGCCTTTTTTCCTTCCTCCCTCTCTGGGAGCACATATTATCTTTCTTGGAAGGAGGGTATAGCAAATCTTGTTACCTACCTACAAAATAACACACAGCGGTATGCTTCATGTCTGTCTAGCTCTGTTGTTTCTCAGGAATCAGCATGTCTGTCTACCTGTCTGGCGTTTTTTTTTATTCTCTGAGCTTTGGCAGAGAAGATGGAGATAACTATTTAACACTCAAATTTGAACCTTTTATTTAATAAAAGAAAATGTGCCTGAAAACGAAAGGGAAATGTCTCAAAAATGATTATAAATAATACTGTAGGGCAGAAAGAAGTTGTGACATGAGATCAAATTCTGCTAAAATTCTAATAAAGTAAATGTGGAAGATTTCAGCTATACAAAAACACAGAAGAGAACAATGCTCACTTCCTTTTGGCATGATTCGTCTCAAAATCTTTTCACAGACAAACAGATCTTTAAGTCCTACCAAATGTCCTACCCTTAATGGGTCATCAAGAACATTTGCAACACTACAGGTTGAACTATGCAACTTCCAGGATCAAAACCGACTCTTGTTGGATGAGCTGCAATAAGTCTCACCACTGGAAAAGGAAAGGTTACCGTTTCTGAGGATTGTGCAGTGGCAGGACTGCCTTGCAGGGCCCTCTCTGAATTTGCAAGAGTTTGAACACTGATGTTGCTTTCCAAGTAGATTTTGACTTTGTAGTTGTAAAACCAACAAATTTTTTTTAAAAAATAGTATTTAACATTATATAAAATGCTTGCATTTCTCAATAAATCCTCTATTATTCTTGATATTACAAAAAAACAAACCTGAAGAAGTGACATTTAAATGTTATTTTTGTTATTTGCCTGTTTTCTATTTGCCATCTGTTTACATAGTACAAAAGCCTTTAAGGTCGTGCTTCAACTTCAGCATTACTGAATATGGGAAATAAGAGCTGTCTGTTATGTATTAAAGACATTGCAAGCTTATCTTACTAATAGTCTGGCATCAGGTACCTATATTTTGTGGCAGTTCTCAGAACTGTGCCAATTTCTTTGTTCGCCTTCTTTCCCTGGAAGAGAAAAATCACCTGGAACACTTCTGTCTTTGTTCTCAAACATCTAATCTTGAAATCCTCTGTATAAAAGAGGGTGAGAAAGGGCAACGGGGAAATGTTATGTTCGTATCTCTTTGCAATGCATAGCTTGGGTAGAAATAATGATGCTTATATGAATCAGAACATGTATATATAGCAGGTAAAGGCTAATTTGCATTCAGATTGTCAGTGCTAGCTGCATAGAACAAATCACATGAACGACCTTTGCCAAGGATATTAATTTGCAGCTAAATCAATATGGAAACCTAACCTATGATTTTTCTGACTTTCTGCAACTATGTAATTTCAGTATTTCATGAGTGGCTCACCCATATTTAAGCATCATGTATATGTCTCCGTTGCAGCTAACATCCTGCTGGAGGTTTTTCATGTCTGCGTGATACAGAACAACTTTTCTGATTCCAGCCAGCCGAGAACTCTGGAACTGTGGGCATCATCTCTGAAATGAAGACTAAAACTCATTTATTTCAGAAGGAGTTTAGGCTTGGCTATATATAGTAAAGAACTGAAACTTTAACCGCAAGGACAAATAGATTTGTAAATGACTCATAATCTAATAATTAAATGATCCATGTGCTATATCCAGTAATATTTCAGTAAGAATGAGTGAGATGCCATGTATGTGTTTTAAGCACTGGGATTTTTATTGAAATATATTAAAAATTACACTAGCCTCTATTTTAGTATTCAGCTATTTTCTCTCAAATTTTCAAAGAATGATGCTCAAGAAAAAGCAAAGAAACCGTTCGGTGCTTTGCAGGTACAGAAACAGTAAAAGGGACACGCTGATCCTATGTGCTGGTAGTCATTTACTATTTGACCACTTGGTCAAGATGCCCTCTCTAGCTGTGCCACATCTCTCCCAGTGGTAGAATGTAAATAACATTATTTGTCCTGCTGCTAATTGTGCACAATTTCACTGAAACTGAAAATCTTATGGTGCAAGATGCTCCAAAATTGTCAGGTAAGCAATAGCCTTTTAAATTCAGAATGTCCCTTTAAGCTTTAATCTGTGTATAGCATACAGCGGTAGGAATGGCAGAGAAATGCATGCATTTACAATTCTTAAAATTAAATTTCTCTGAAGTTTGCAAATGGTCTGGATAATGATTACAAGGTCTGCACACTGTTATATACGTGGGGTATATCTGCCATTTATCTGTGGAGAGATTTCTGATATCCAGAGAAAGAAGAGAGAAATTCATCTGGCTTACCAGCAAAACAAGAGATGAGCAAGCAGTGATAAGCTCAACAAGAGATTTTAGGCCAATTAGCCCTCCGATGAATACATGCAATTCTAATGGGAGCTTTAAAGGAATATTGGTGGCAAAAACTGGCTGTGGTAGATCGTTTTTACTGAACTAACAAGTTCAGCTATGTTTTCTGTGCAGCAATCACTGTGTCACACAGACAAGACTTGACAAACTTTGATGAGAAGCTTTACAGAGCCTTCAAGGAGAGAGCAAAAGCTACAGGGATTTTCATATGTTTCCCTCTCCTCTCCTTTGAAATAACAATGCTGACCTTCCCATGAAGTGATTTTCTTGTCCCATTTAATTGTCTAAAATATGTCTTTTTTTCTTATTTTACAGTACGATGGGTCTAAGACCAGTCACAGCTTTACAGGATAAAATATGAAGTGAGAGAAGTCTTTTCTCTCGCTATCCTCCAAACAAACAAACAAAAATCTCTGTCCATTGAGAACTCCTTTTTTTTTTTACCTTTTCTTTTTAATAGAAAACTACATACAATTATTCAGCCAAGAAAAGAGGACCCGTAGGTTACTTGAAATTAAAACATCAAAGTGCCCTTCAGTTTTGGGTGACTTAAGCAGGAAAGTATCTTGAGATGGTGCTGTCACACCCTCATCACGGCCCTAACCATAGAGCTAGTAAGTATTCCCTGATTTTGCATGTCTTTCCCTTTTGCTCTTTCAGAAGTTGCTGAAACAGAAGAGTTTGGTTTCAATTAAGACTTTCAAGTTTTTTTTTCCACTGCAAAACACAAACCAAAAATATTTCCAGACCAGGTAATATGCTTCACTTGTAAGGACTTATATTAGGATTTCTCACTTTTGCTCTCCTCAAATGGTACAACTTCACTATATTTATGTTTTTATTGACCCTTCCAAAATGTAGTGTTTTTTTCAGGTATATGAACACCCTCAGTACAAGCAGACTTCTCTTCTGTATCTGAGTAAGGACTGTGAGTGTATTATCTTAGATAAAGTATAAAATGTTTGGCTTGAGAGGAATTGCAGTAACATGAGAGGCAATTTCTGCTTAAACTCATGCCAGCATGTAATGTGCTACCAAACAGCTTTTGATAAGGAAAATACATTTTTTTTCTTCTAAAAATATGCACCTCTATATATAGCAAGTGTTTTCTAGCTTTTTCACACTAGTGAAGCCTGCTCCACTCACTTGAAAACATAACCTTTCTTTGGCCCATACGAAACCAGACTTTTGGGAAAAAAAAAAAAAAGGAAAAAGAAAAAAAAAGAAGAAGTACTATAAAATATTTAGAGTCATTCGATTGCAACCTAGCACCTGGAAGCATATCATCTGACTAGTCGATTTTTTGGTAGTTTCTGCAAGTGCATGGCCTTGCTTTATTGACCCAGCTACAGTAGTTGAACAGCATGTTCCAGTATTAAGCAAGCGTCACAATTCTATTAAATAAAGCATGCATTTCTGATGAACAGAATGAATAAAAACTGACCTTTTCTTTCTTGAACTCTATGCTGAATCTTCTGCAACAGACACCTGGCAGCAGTGACAGTTCATGTTTTGATATTACACAGAAAAATAGATAATAAATAAGATATGAAATGACTGGTAACTATAATTCTTTACAACAGATGAAGTTGCAAACTAAAATTAAACAATAAGTATCATTATCCTGATTGCAAGAACTGTGTACAACAAAGTATGAAAAAATATGATTAATTTTGCCTTAAAAGAAAAAAAGAAAGAAAAACGGGCATTTCAGGCAGAGCTTTCCCATCATCCCTCTACACTAATGGATGAGATGAGCCTTGAACTATGCTGTCCTGAGCTGCTGTTCATTAGGCTGAACCTCTGGCAACAGGAAAGGCTGGGAAAATGGCAGTTTCAACAGCAACTTTTCCTTGGGCAGGGCCAAGTTGATATTTCCTTAGCTACATTCCAAAAATTGGAAGAGGAAAAGAGGTTTCATGACCTAAATCTGCAGACTGGCTTTCTCTTGATTCCCCTTTCTGGAATCCCCTTCACAGCATATTGCTCTAGCTTTTCTTATGCAGCTCTAAGTTTGAGTTGGAACGTATCCAACGTCATTTGTGGGAAATGTTTAGAGCTTAATAAGGTAGGGAGCTTAGTATAACTTAGACTTAGCATAAGTAAATGATACAGTATAGCATAGGGCATGGCGCTCAGAAGATGTCGCGATGTCACGGAAAGACAGGAAGGAGGCGTGTAGCTTAGGAATGATTGAAGAGGACATATAAGGCAATAAGTAAAAGAATTGTAGTMATGGTTTTAGAAGAATATGGATCTATGGCCTATCAAAACTCACTCTTCTCTTAGCATAACTGCAGGCTGTCTTGACATGACTGCAGGCTGTGCTGATTCCACTGCGCTACAAGGACTCTGAGAATTAGGAGATAAAGACGCTGGGAACGGAGCAGCCAGGAGCTGGGAGTGCTGAGGCTGCAAGGACACTCAGAGCAGAGAAGTAAAGAAATAGCACTGTGGAGCGAGCGGAGGAGTGGGAACCAACTTCAAACGTGGGACTGAGTGAGCTCAACAAGATAAGAGCCGGACCAACTGTAGCTTAATTATAAGGATGCATGCCTTTAGCCAATCATTATGTTAGTGTGCGCGTGAACAGTAGTATGTAACCAATCTCAAGTCAGAAGCGAGCTTCTGCTTTCAGCCTGAGTATATATGCAAAAGTTAAGCAATAAACGCCATTTGCTGCATCCTCATATTGGTGTCTGTGCTCAATGGCACTGAGGTGGGGGGGAACCTCAGCCCAGTCCGGCAACCGAGCGAGGCTTGCCGATGCAAGTCGGCAACAGTCATTCAACGTCACTTAACATAGTCAAGACAAAAGTCTTTAAAATTTAAAGAGAAGGGGTTTAGATAACCTGCTAAAAGTTCAAAATATTAAGGTATATGTGTTTTACTTATCTCACACTTTTGATTTAAGTATCTGAAAATCATTTTCAGATAATGAAGCCATAAAAGTTCTATGAGGCAGGCAGGTGGCTCTCAGCAGTGACCTGCCCATGAAAGTCATCATTGTTGAAGTATAAGGCTTCACTCATTATTAAATAGAAGAAAACAGAAACAATAAAACTATCACTACCTTCTCCAGCAATCTCCTTACAAAACTGAACCCACTTAAACACAACAGCCATGAAGAACACTTCATTTTTGCTCATGTTCCCTTAGGTGACTATGTTGTCCCACTGCTCATTTGCTGAATACTTCTTCCCTATAATTATGAGGCTTCCTTTTTGATTTCAGACATGTTTGGCAGCAATGGCAACCTAAATTCCCACCCAAATTGATAAACATGGGGAAAAAAAAAAAAAAAGAAAAAAGAGAAAGAAAGAGAGACAACCAAATTGTTGCTCCTTTCAGTGAAAAGGACTTTCCTACTCAGTATAAGAGGGATCCAAGTAGAACATTAATTCACACACAGCTTTAAACCAGGCAGAGCATAATCTGTTGTTTGCATGTAGCTGGACAGGTGTGGGCAACTACACAACTGCACATGAGGCATAGGAGAGAGAAAGCAAGAGAGGAGGGGGAATAGGATAGCAAAGTCCATTATTAGTTCTATTGTTCACAATTCAGCTTGTTAGAGCTAGAAGCTTTGACTATGTCCTCTTTAAAAAATACAAAGCTTGAGGGCTTTAGGGGAAAAGAATACTTGAGCCCCTAAGTACAGTGGAAAATTGCTCTGTTATTATTCTGTGGTTTTATGGATGTAAAATTTGTTCTTTTCAACAGTTCCACTAAGATATACTCCTATTAAAAGTCAAAACTATGGCTGGGTTTAAATAACTTCACCTGAAAACTCCTGTAGATTTAATGCCATGGTTGGCTGTCCTTTTCTGACACTGTACAATCTCATAGAAAAGTACTTCAAAAATACAAAACAAAAACACAAAACCAAAGCAAGCTAAATATAAACTGTATAGAAGTGTTTAAAGATAACATATTAATAGAGATTCCAAACATATTCACTATACCATCTCTTTTTTCAAGAAAAAAATATTAACAAGTTATCCTTTCTAATGCATCCTATAAAGCAAAATACTAATCGTTTGAACTACTGAAATAAAAAAACTAATAAGAAATAAAAAAACTAATAAAAAAAATAAGAATACTTATACACACAAAACCATGGAAGAAAAACAAGATAAGTGTTTCTCCAAAGAACAGCTAATAAACAGAAACCAGAGAAAGGCTATATATTTCACTTACTACTAGAGCCATAAGACTATTTGTACTTCTTTGCGTAGAGACTGAAGATTTACTTCTACTCTTAAACTTCTGAATGCTATCAGGCACCAGAAAGAAATCTTGAATCAATGGTTTGACTGCAAAACCAGACCTGCTTGTTTATCCTTAGATTACTTGCCAAATTAAGTTAATGAATAAAGTTGCTTTGTGAGAACCATGTATACACATTTAAAGTGGTTGCATTTTCCCATCAATCAACCATTTGTGAAAGCTTTCCCAGTCTTAAAACAGTTCATAATGTCTTTTCCTTAGGCCATATCCAAGCGTTCTAGTTTTCACACCCTCATGAAAATACTTTCCAGCCATGAGAGTGCTCACTTGCTAGTATGACAAAATTACACATTAAAATATATATGTGTGTGTATTATATATATATTTTATAAAAGGTTGACTTAAGAATGGAATTAAATTGAATTCAATCTGCAGGAAAATTCCCACTTTGGCTGAATATATTTTTAGTTAAATAACAACTCTGTTTACTGCAAAAGTAATTTAGACAGGTTTCTAAATACCTTATGTTACATACAAAATCTCTAGTAAAGTGAGTTTTTATTCCCTTCTTCCAACCGTTACCTTACGTAAGATTCAAGAGAAGAAGCACTTAGCACTTGAAGAAAAAGAATTCTAACTTCTAAAAACCTTACTTTTTTGGGATGGATATCTTTTCTGAATTGATTCTCATGCACAAAAGACAACTAAAAAGATAATGTGTGTTGAATCCATACAATATCCATACATTTAATTTGTCCTGAACATTAGCTTGCTGCAGATGTCGTAGCCGAGCCGCTCTCCATCATCTTTGAAAGGTCCTGGAGAATGGGGGAGGTGCCGGAGGACTGGAGGAAAGCCAATGTCACCCCGGTCTTCAAAAAAGGTAAGGAGGAGGACCCAGGCAACTACAGGCTGGTGAGCCTGACCTCTTTTCCTGGAAAGGCGATGAAGCAGCTCATCCTGGCTGCTGTCTCCAGGCACATAAAGGAGAAGAAGGTGCTCAGGAGTAGCCAGCATAGATTCACCAAGGGGAACTCATGCTTGACTAACTTGATAGCCTTCTACAATGGGGTGACTAGATGGATAGATGAGGGCAGAGTGGTGGATGTCATCTATCTGGACTGCAGCAAGGCTTTTGACACCGTCAAGTTTTCTCAAGCATTTAAAAAATACCAAGTGGTTTGCAGAATTACTGGTGACATCAGAAGTCAGACACCAAGGGCAGCATTGCACGTGAGGCTTCCGGTTGAGCTGGATTCAATGCCTAACTATGATCTCCTGACTCACAGTGCTTCCGGTTTGGATATTCTAAACCACACCTTCTGAGCAGCTGCTTATTTTCAACTCTTATAAACAGGAATGTCAGATGACATCTTATGAACACTCAGGCTGCTAACCTTTTTAACTGGTCTGATCAAAAAGGGCTCATTCACATCAGATCAGATTCTTACCTCACCCCAAGGTTTGTTCCTAATGCTTATTTAAAGTGCTGCATATACAAGTTGCTGTATGACTATACACGTTCTCAGCCATAAGCCTCACATTTACAATCTTACTGCATTCCCTGCATGCAAGTGTAAGCCAGTATAGCTCACATGCGCTGAGATACAAGCTACTGCTTGCTTGATGTACATGAAGATGCTCATACAGATTAGGTACAACAGAATAAATCACTGTGATCCAGCTCTGTCTTTCTTCCTTGGTGATAACATATTCACACAGCCACTTTGCTGGTTATACAACAGATGTAAAGTAAATACACACGAAAGGCAGTCCTCAAGCTTGACCACAGAAGAGTACTTTAAGCCCCACAGGAAAGTACTTTAACTTAAACTTTCATATTAATAAACCTCTGACAACACCAACTCGCAAAATCTGGGTTTCAGTGTCTCATCAATACAACAGCAACAACAATCTTAGGGTTGCTTTTGGTCTGGTTTGGTAGCAGGGATGGAACAGTTAGAAACGCTTCCTACCTAGTAGACTTGAAACATATCTGTGCTAAATACTCAAGGCTCGGAAATTCATTTTCTCAACTGACAGAGTCAGCAAGGCTTCTGAGCTTACACATTTGTGTGTGTGCAAGCCTTTCTGATGCCTGCTTTCTGGGACATCTGGATGTGCAGCTCTGTGAGCCCTCACTTAGCCACCAAGAGAACAGGGCAGATGCAGGACTACAGAACATCCTCTCAACTCGCTTGAGAAGCGGATATTTTTGACAAACATGTGTCTTTAAAAGCACCCAGCAATGACATAACGAGGTAACTAAGATCAAACTGCTGCCTTCTGTCATGACAAAACCGCTTGTACATTCCTGGGAGTACATGAAGTACTACAGCAAGGTTTCCAAACAACTGTGGAAGTTCATAGTGCAGTAACCATGCCCAAGGCAGGGGGCAGTTGGCAGAGTCACGCAGGTGAGTTCCCATCCCGCCTCACTTACTGCTTCTCAGTGGCCTGCTCTGACCTACAGAACGAAACATACCTGACCAAGCCACTGCATAATCAGATGTGCCTTTATTGAGACATTAATGTGCATTTCAGTTTCATTATCGTCAAAATTATTCCAAATCTGGGACTTGTATAAATTTTAGCCAAGTAATCACCACAGTCATTCAAAGAACTGGAGCCATGAAGGCACGAGATCGTAGATTTGACTTGCCTTATAGCTCACTCTGGGTCATTGTTTCAGTTTGTTAGACCTGACACATAAGGAAAGGGGGAGAGAACAGTAAAAGACGTAAAAAAGGCATCCCTAAAACCCTTTCTTATTCCTGAAGTAACCACAACAGATTACCACCTATACTTTCACTTTCTTCTCAAAGTCAGGGTTAACTGCAATAAAAATCAACAAATAAAATGATGCCCTAATAGGGGAAGCAGTTCATAAAAGCAGTAAAATAAACCACTGCATAAAATGATCCTTTGTATTGCAGAAAGCCAAAATGAAATATGCTATGGTAGCTATGTAACATAGATGGGAATGGTTCCTATATATTTAGCCAAAAGCAAATCTAATTGAGATTTGACCCTTTCAACACAGTATAGTACCATTTTTGAAGAGTAACACTCCTGGCTTTACTTTACTTTTGCCTTACTTTTACAAAACATTTCAGGTTAGTCTCTCACAATACTGGACAAAGCACTTTTTTACTTGACCATTCATATGATTCCATAAGAGAGATCAGAAGCACCATGGAGAAACTGTGTATAAACCATGGATTGAAAGATACTGCTACAGAGATGGTGGACATAGCTGATGAAAGTGGTTCTCTATTTTCCAAGGTACTGCCTATGCATGTTTCCAAAAGAAAAAAGTCTCAAGATACATGCAAATCATAATATTTCAGGTGTCCGCATATGGATTTAGTTGTATAGTTCTTTGCTACAAAGAATAATTAAAATAATAAGAGAAGTTTTTGTTTGTTTCTTTGTTTTTCCCAATGCTACAGAGGAAGAGCTCTGATAGTCCTCTGCTTTAACCAGGAAAATAAGATCTCAGAATCTGAAAGGGAATGGCTTTCAGTCTTGCTGCCAGAGATTTTCCTCTACTACCACTGAGTGGAAAAGCAAAACTGCCCACATGCAAAATGCCAAACTAAAAATCTTTGTAAGTACAGAATATCCTACAACTCTTTCCAATTACAGTCTACTTTTTTCCCCAGCTTGTGCCCACAATACAGTCCACAGGAAGACCAGGGCTGCTGTAGCTAATTACAATTACAACTATTATTGTAACTATACAATTATAACTAATGACTACTAATCACATGTTACACTCAAAAAAAAATGCCTCTTTAATTGCACTCCTAAATATATCCTGCCAGGATCTAGACAACTTCCCACAAGTCTGCATATTTCTAGAGCTTTTTATATCCACCTGCTTAGGATAGTCAGCTAAAGGTTGAAATGAAATCTGGATCCTGTATGGAAGCTGTAATGGAACAAGAGTAATGCTCTTAGGAAAGCGGAGAGTAACAGCTACTTTTAAAACCAGAAGCTAGCTCTTTTAGCACCACTTCTCTCAGTCACACCCTGTTCAGTGGCCTCCGGCAATACCCTTCAGCAGGCTTTAGCGTTTGGGGCCCTAGCAGCTTGGGCTAATATCAGTAAGAGTGTAAGTAAATCCTAATGCAGTTGAAAATGCCCTGCTCTGATGATACAGTTTCCATTGGTGACTCATGCTAGACATTAGCTGGAGTAGACAGCACACAGCCTTGCATGGCATTATACTTTCAGCCCAGTAACATTTCCCTCAAGTCTGTCATTTGGCTCAGTTTATTCATGCCCATCTGAGCCTAGTACTGTCTGCTAGGTGGCACTGTGGGATGGTTTTTGTAGAGGCAGGGAAAATGTTTTCCCCAATTTCTCATTGCTCACTGATTTTCTCATTTCTTTTCTTGTTTACTCTTTGCTGTAAAGAGTATGCTGATTCTCTAGAAGAGTCAGAGAAATGTTTGTGCCTGAAGTGTTGATATTTGTGCAGGGAAACAACCTCGGATAAGGGCAGGAGGTATTAATATCTACTCTGAAGATTTCTAGATTCGCATTCTCCTTTGGTTCTAGAGATATAGGATATTCAAACAAACTTATTTCTTTTCTTTTTTATCTTTATTTTCTTTTTGACCAAATGAGATTTAAAATTAAAAGACACTGGCAAATTGGCTGGATGGCTTAAAAGGAGAGGGTAAATCTGAAACTATGTGAAAGCCCAATGATGAGTGAAATATTGACCTTCTCCCCCACCCAACGGCAAATCGCTTCCTCAGGGGAAAATTTTAGAGACAATCCCTTGTAAGAGAAGAAAACCAGAAGGATGCCTTTATGCCCTTTGGCCTTGCTTTTTGACTTTCTTCTTCTTCTATCAGAGCAGTAGTAACTACAGCTCTGTATCCTAACTACAGCAGACCAGGGCTGTAGTACTCAGACCAGTTCAAACACACTGAGCTAACAACCTGGAGGCAAACACAAGGCTATGACCCTTATTTGTCCATCTAGAGATGTCCATCTGTTCCACATAATGTTGTGTCAATTTAGCCAAAAGATGATGAATAATCCTACACACCCTTCTGAGCAAAAAGGATTAAAAAAAGAAGAAAAGCCAAACACACACACAAAAAAAACCCCAAACAAATAAAGAAATTATTAAATGTAATATTAAATCAGGTAAGCAGGTGGTGATTTCAGGTAAATCTTGCATTTGGCTTGCAGATCTGAAGATCTTGTCTGGTAGAGCATGAACATCAAATCTGAGGAGATGTGGCTGCGGGCAAGCTGGACCATGAGGGAGAAGACAGAAAGGAGAAATGATCTGAGCACATAGCATGGCAAGCCAGTGAGACTCCTCCAAAGTTTCACGAGGGGAGACAGAGGTAAAAACACAACAAAACAGAATCCTGTTCATTCTTTCTTAAAGGAAAATAGGGTCAGCAGAAACTCAACTCTCAGAAGGTTTGATTACTCAATCATTTTGGAGCAATTTCATACATCACTACCGGCTCAGATTTCTTGTCTTAGCTGACTCTTTGCCTCCAGATTTTGCAAGTAAGCTTGTGTTTTGGAAAGTTCTGTCAGGAAAGTGCTCAAACTGCAAACTGGGGAGGAGTTGCTATTCCTCTGCAAAATCTGAACAATGAGGTGTTTTGACAGCCACACATTTAAATCTAAAGTGCAGTGGACCCAAAACACTTCTAAGGAGGATGCTTTAGTATGTTATTACTCAGCTAAAGAAGGAAGCAGCTACTTGATGCTGAAAATAAAACAAATATTGTTACAGTCTTTTAATGCAAAGAGGAAATGGAAAAAAACCCCAAAGAACCCATCTATAAAAGTTCTACATTGGCTGAGGTACTGGACTTATTTTTTGTTTTGAAAAAAAACATGTTTATATTGAGTAATTTTTTTAAGGGGATCTTCAAGAAGAAAGAGTGAGAGGAAGCACTTGAGTCCCTTTTTGAATAGCTACAAAGAAGCCCAGAAGATGGACAGATAATACACAGACAGACTAGACAGGTAAATCTAGTAACAATGCATTTCAGTGTATCATGTAATCAGCTAATGAATCAGGTGGTGTGCTGGTAATCATTTTGAAGCAGTTTTATGATCTAAACTGTCTGAAATAGAGTACTTTGGGAAAAAATAAGAAAAAGATATGAGAGTAGAGAGTCCTTCTTTTGATCTTGATACTGATCTTCTCAAAAGAAATCAAAGTCCATACATTTTACCAGACAGTTTCCTTCCTAAGAACTATATCATACAGCCAAAGAGATCGAGGTAAAATCTAACAGGTGACCTTGATGAGGTCCTAGGGCAACAACCTTGTGAGGTAACTTTACGGACTCATGCTGGCTGCGACTCAGATTTCCTTGCATGCACTACATGCTTAATGTAAAGCCATCACCTGGTTTCTATTTTGACATAGTATGTTTTTAAATATTGATCAAGTATCTTTAGCTAGTAACTATTGCTTTAAAAAAATGACTATCTAAATAAAGGAATGACAAGCATTTGTGAAAAATGCCAGAAAGAAAGACATGGTAACAATTAGTATTATGTTCAACTTTCACCTATGCATCTGTCTTTAACACATATAATCCGTCCCTCACCATTCTTCCCCTAGGGCTATAAAATCCAAATATGGTTTTCCAGATGAGACACAGAGGTGCAAAGGGATTCAGAGACTGGCTCAAGAATGTGCTTGGAGTCCACATTCAAGCCAGTTCTCCCGATCTTGGGGGCTTCCTCCCTAGTTGCTGAAGTAGTCTTCGAGCCAAAGCTAAAAGCAAAACACTGATAAATTAATCACTGTGCAGGCTAAAATGTCCCAAGTCCGGCTTACATGCTGGAATGTTGGAAAAATGCTGGATATCAGCTTCTTTCCTGTAATCAGGATGCTACTACTGCACATATATTGGCCATAAGAACAACGATTAATTTAACTGGAAAAAGACAATGTTTGCTTTGAACAAACACCAAACACCATTGCTGTCTGGAGGACTTTACTAGCTACAAAAAGCTAGGATGTTTAGGAAAAAAAAAAAAAAAAAGATTAATCAGCAAACTTCTTCAGAAAAAGGAAGACCCTATAAGCTTCACATCTGTAGACACAAAGTACACAGTGGATTCAATTCATATTTTTAAAGATGTCTGATATCCTTATACAGTCAAATATCTGAACCAAATTTGTGTGAAATTTCTGTTGCTGTTTCCTCATAAGTTGTAATTACATTTCTGCAAAATGCATATTCTCTTAAAAAAAAAAAAAGATAAACCCCAACAATAAGGTAGATCTCAGAATTCTTTAATAACATCTCAGTAATCACCAAAATAGTGGAGGGAAGAAGAAGCAACTTGGTCTAAATCTTCAAAAGGTTATTACAATGGTGAGGAAAATGAAGTGATTAACAAGAGCACCTTATCCACATCTTATAAACTACTTACACCATACTTATCAGAGAATGACTTACCTTGGAGTATTACGATAAACATGTAAGGTAAATCCAAATGTATAACAAATCCAAATGTATAACAAATGTATAATGTAAATCCAAACATATAACATCATATAGTTGGACAGTGATACTACTGGGTGGACAATGTGAAGGGAGAATGATTATAACAAAAGATGGGAAAAATAAAGTGTTGCCCTGGGAAGCATGAGCTGCATTATTTGTACATACATATTTCAAATACTGAATGAGATAAAAGGAACTATATCACTTCATTTTCACTGAAGAGCCAAGCTAAGAAACCTGTACTTGATAGCCCTTCAACAACTGACTATGTACCAAAAGTGTTTTTCCCCAGCTCTTCATTGAAGCTTTCTAACAGTCCACCTGCCCTCTGACAAGCATCATAGCTGCTACCAAGATATATTCCTCAATCACCTAAGAACAACAAAAAAACCCAAGTAACCTTGCATACTGAAGCATCATGCACCAGAATTCATGAGACAGTATTCAAGTAGAGATTCAGACAAAACTGCATATTTTAATTTTAAAACCTGTTATTAAAATACAGCTTATTAAACTCCTTACTTAGGACTAAACACTACTTCTACAATACAAAATTGTAAATTACTAATCTAAAAAGATATGGAATAAAGTCAGCAATGTGTTTTACATTGGTTAGGTTGATTTCTGTGTTTAGATATGCATAAATGTCTCAGCGAAGCACAATTTTTGCATTTCATGGTCTGCATTGTAAGTTTGGATTATAACCGACTGTTTTTTATCCTCAAAGCAACTTTCTTGGAGTTCTTCACTCTTTTCTATCTGATCATGAATGGTTACAAGCTTGCTATTCTTCTCATTTAGGCAATCAGTTTAATAATAAAAGACCCTCCAGCCTAGTAGGGCTTCAGGCATGCTAGAAAAACAAGTAGGCTCCATTTGGGTTATTCATATGCTGCTGCAATAGAGACAAACTTCTGTTCTACCTCCCCTTTCACAGGAAGCCTGGACAAATGTCTGTTAGAAATACCAATAGCTAACAATTGCTCATAAATGTGAATAATAATATATACGTCACTCTGAACTTGTTTAATCAAAGGGACCAAAACAATTGCAAAAGCTACTATTGATTTTATGATGATTTTCCTTTGTTTCACTAATACTAACTCTAGCATAACATTTACTTGCTTTTTTCCTTCTTCATGCCTTTCTTGTACAATACATCTGTTTATCAGTACAAAAGTATGGCATATACTTACACGTATTTCACTTGTAACTACCAGGACATTGTCACGTACACATATTAATAAGAGGAGTCTGAGCAAAAAGTTGAGCCTGTAGGCTAGTCACACCATTGGTGGTTAAATGTCGTATTTTCTCATTCTCCACCTGAAATGAGATGAAATCTGATCTCTATCACAATGATGGGCTGGGGAGGAGCAGTGTGTTTTTTGCATGGTCATAATCTGCAAGAGTTCACTTCGAGCGCTACTAGAAAAATGTGTATAAATGCCTTCAAAATATTCAGTGAATGAGCTATAGAAAGATATATTGCTGCATGACTGTACTACTGCAAATGGATTTTGATTTGCAAATGCATTTGATGGAATGACTTTGAACCTCACCTGTAAATTTGGTAAAACAGAGCAGCAAACTGTTGTCTGCTATGTAGGATAGTCCAAAGTGAGTATAATGTAGTCTGTACTGGCTGGCTTATTCCAAATTTATTGGAACATCCTGATCCTTATCTTCAAAGCACTGACTAAATACAACTCAAAATAAACTAGGTTCATGCAACAGCACAGCAACACATTGTGACTGAGACACTTGGAAAGGCTTTCCATTGGTTTCAGCAAGTGTTGGCTCAAGCTCTCAAAAGGCAGGAAGTAGGAAGGTTAAGTTCCTATAAATCCTGGGGTTTGTTTCTGCCTCACACAACCATACAACAATGCCTAAATGCATCTCAGACTGAATTTAAGAACCACATCCTAAGCTGATATTCACAGTTTTGCTGTGCTCAGAACAGTTGTGCCCTTTCCCTAAAGCTCAAGATCCTAGTGATGGTACAGGCAATGGCTGAGACCGTTGCTTGAGGAGCTGTCTAGGTAACATTCTCCACTTTGCTCCAAATCCTTTCTGGTAGGCCAAGAAGCCTGAGAAGCTGAAAGACTGACACCTCATGGATATTTCTACCTATAACAGACTTGGAAAAGCAGAATGAAAACATTGATATATCTGAGTTTCAGCTGCATGCAAGAGCCTCCATGTCATGTATGTAGCTCATGCAGTAGCTACATACGAAGTGCCATTTGTTAAGGGCTGCAAAGAAGTTCATTAATCATTGAGAGAGCATGTTAAAATAAGTCTCTGAGATGAATAATTTGTTCTGAATGCCTAATGCTTTTGGTAGGCAAGCTTCTCTAGATCATCTTCCATGCGCATCAGGAATAATTCACATGATAATGCTACAGCATAATTGCTAAGCATGTACCACTTCATCAGCTAGGCAGTGTTAATTCAGGATAGGCCATCTACAGGCATACAAAATATTTTATCAGAAAATGAGATATAAATATATTAGCTTTACAAGAACCTCATCAAGAGATTTTACTATCCAATCTCTGGTGGTGACTTAACATGTTTCGGGCTTCAGTACTACTCAAGATCCTATTTTTAGGCCTATTCATATCTTTTAACTCCCTTTCAACTGTAACTTTCTCCAGGACTATAAATTACATGTTGTTATGTATTTTCAGATCCACTTAAACATCTATTTGTGTAAGTTCTGATGAGAAATTTCTAGAGAAAAAGAAAAGACCAAGTTCAAATCATAAGGAGAGCAGGGAATACCATGTGACTTCAGTTGTGCACATGTGTAAGCGATCTGTAGAATAAAAAACAATTTAATCAAGTACTTAAATTAGGTATTTATCTCTATATACTTTAAATGCTTTGCTTGTAAAAATAAGGTTAGTACTGTATGTGACTAAGAATATTGTGTCAAAATGTGTCAAAATTCTTCTGAAGTAAACTAAAAGCAGTGTTAATGTAGTGATGTTTCAGTGTATTGGGAAAATGGAACTGTATTCTTTCAGAAACACATTTTTTGTTTTGAAATAAACAAATTCTTACACTAAACCTTTTTTTTTCTTAAGTGGTTTATTTTTTCTTTTGCCTTGAGGGTTTTTTTTTGTGTGTGTTGGTTTGCATTATATTTAAAATACTGGAAAAGCCCTCACATAACGGCAAAGGAAGCAAAAGATTCACCCAGGGCACAGGGACAGTTTGCTAGTTAAAAATCACATTTAACTTTGAAATATTAGACTCAGACAGAAGCAAAGCAGAAAAAAAATTAAAACAATATGTGAGATAGGAATCTTTAATCAACCTTGTTGTATCAGCCCAAGCCTAGCATTCCATCCGGTCTTCTGGGGTTACCCAGTACCACTTTGAAAATGGATTACTTTCCACCAAAAGTAATGCCAAAAAGGGGCTTTAGTTCTCCTGTGGGAAATTCGAACGGCCTGGATCATCAAATGGGAAAAAATAATCATTATCAGTAGCAATCAGAAATGGGGGCAGTGGGGGAAGGTGAAGCCATACCGCAGTTCTGGAACACTTCATGCCTTACACGTGCAGCTGAAGACCAGTGCAAAGCAGCAAAAGCCTGATGGTTTGTGATGTCGAAGAGCTTTTGCTTCCTCTAGTGGGCAACGTGCACACCTTGCTTTGCTCCAGAGCTTTTGCTCAGATATACTTTGCTCTAAACACACAGAAACTAATCCTGAGGAGGCACTGAAATGGGGTAGGCCTTTAGATACTTTTCTATTAACAATTCAGGTAAACACATGCATTTGGAAGTTATTAACCTGTGCACGTTAGCACAGGTGAAAAAAATACACTAAAAGGACTCAGCAAAGCTGAGCACATGTCTTTAACCTGCGGTCTCTTGTTCTTTGTAGAAGAAATTTCCTAATGCTCCCTGCTCTCCATATCACCCGAGAGACTCCACCAGGGAGCATCCAACAAGGAGCTCTGTGGTGCCAGCTGCCAGTGTGAGTGTAAATCCCAGGCTCCTCTAAAACCAGGCTAAAAATAACTTGCAATGTGACATAAAAACTTATTTCTAACCTCAGCAACACCAAATAATCAGCTGGCAGGAGCCGCTAGAAAGTGGTAGAGTACCATTTTGCAGATGTTACAAAGCTGAACCAAGATTTACAGTACTGCAGTTATGGCAAGACTCTTAATAAGTTAGTTTATGTATTTATTCTTTTTTTTTTTTTTTAATTAACAAATTTTGAAAGCAGTGTTAGGTAGAATTCACTGACTTTTTTTTTTTCCTCCTCAGGGCAGAGAGGCTTAAATCAAAATATCTTGAATCAATGTTCCAGGCTACCAATGAATGAGAAAGGAAAACTTGGTTGACATAGATATTTCCTATATAGACAACGTTCAGCCTTATCAGATCCCACTTTTTTACTAGTGCAGTAGTACACTGCTGACTTCAGTTACGGATTCAAAATCCGTTGAACCCAACAAAGTGCAACCATACACCTACAATTAAGTACATACTTAAATGCTTTGTTCAATTGCTGAACTGTGGTTTCTATAATTAATGATGAAATAGTAGTGATATATATTTAAATTCGGAGTATGTGCTAAATGCTCTATGCCAGGAATCTATGAGCAGCTGATGTTTGGAAAGGGATCTACAGCCAGCCTGCAGAAAGGAAATCCTATTGCCACAGTCACATGGTCGCTGGACATGTCTTGCAAGGGAAGGCAGCAGTCCTATGAGTTTGAGGTTTGGTGCCAGATGCTCTTCCCTTTAAATAGCATGGCAGAATAACAGCGCTGTTCTTATTTACAGTGTAGCACCCTTTTCTGCCACTAACAAATGTGAAGATTAATCTAAGATTAACCTCCTCCCCTCTTTTCAGTTCCTCACCCTGACACCAGAGGTGCAATTACCGAGTGAAAGAATAGCGGTATCAATGCAGCCACCGCTGCTCCAATTTCAACCATCTCCCTAGTTCAGAGCAAATTTTCACAACACATTGTTAAAATTACCAAGCAACGTCTGGTAAAACATCTTTGATCTTTTGAGCGTTAAACTCACAGAAGAATTAACAAGAGTGCAGAATATAATGGCAACCATTGAGACTGGCCTTCTTTAAATCATTTATGTTCCTTTTTTGGGCCGATTTTCACTTTTAATTCTCTCTCCCATCCCCCTGTCTCTGTGCAGAAGCATCAGTGAGCGCAAAGAGTGAACTTGGAGGCAAGGGCCAAAAGAATAGCTGCTGCACACCTGAATGTGACAAACCTTAAGGTCTTCTGCTATATGTCTGTCCTGGTATGGAAAAGCACATGCAGTAGTATACTAACCTAGGTAAGTAACAGTACAGGGTCAGAACCACTATAAAATTTGTCAGAAAAAAATCTGTAGCAGAACAGATTCAAACACCTCTACTGCTGAGTGTATTAAATCTCTTCAGAATTTTTAAGAAAAAACAAAGTGTCCAGCCACAGTGGCAGCAGCTGCATAATTGTATTCCTTCTGTTTCTTCTTAAAGGGATCTGTCCTCATACTTAATTGACAATTTTACTATTCATGTTTGTCCTGCAGCTTTCCCCTTCGTAGCTGCAGAGAAAGAACCAGCAGAGCAGGGCTGCAAATCAGACTATAGATATGTTGCAAATTCCACGTATTCAATTTTCACAGAAAGTCAAAGCTACCCTTAAGGCCATAAAGCAGCTGTCGCACCACGCATTCTGAGAGTAAGCTTGTCATACCTTCAATTAAGTTTTGGCACACAGATGGAGACTCAGATCTCTTCCAACACAGTCAAATAATAATGAAAAAGTAACTTTGATGCTACCTAAAACCCAACTATTTAAAGGCCATTGCCTGCATTCCTTAGCTGCAAGCACAGAGCCAGGATATGGAGATAATCACTTGGGCTTACTATGGGGGAGGGAGACAGGAGCTTAAGGAGAGTTAAAATGCTTTGGTCAGGAAAAACTAGACAGAATTTAATGTTCAAGGTAATAATGCAGCCATGTTTCTTTTTCTTTTTTCCTTTTTTTGCTTGCTTCTCCCATCTGCTCCATAGAAACTGAGGGTCCATACAAAGCAAACCACTTCTCTCTATTTTGGCACTTTTTTTTCAATTGTGGCTAACTTTCCATGTTTCATGAGGGCAAAATGCCCAGTGTAATACCTGACCAATAGCAGAACATATTATGTGGGAGAAAATCTTCTCCAAAACAAGCACCACTCATTTAATCATGCCCCCTATGCTTGGGATTTGATAACCATAATTATCACCTTCTTTTTACTTATCAACCAATATCACTAGTCATTCCAGAATAAATCAGTTCTTGTAAGATTGCAGTATCTATTTTTTTACTTAATTTTCCGCAGCAGTAAAAATTGCACATTGCAGCAAGTATTCTGCAGTGTGCTACAAAAAGTCCATGTGACACTAGGCTCTCTCTTTTGTTATGAGAAGTATTTCAAGTGGGAAAAAAAAACCAAAATAAAATAAAAAGCAACAATACTCCTATGACCTTATGTCACTACATTATCCAGGGACTATTTCCTGGTATTTCTAATTATGGATTCACCTCCACCAGTTATGGAAGAGAAGTTGTTAGTAACATAAAGTCTTCAGCTATTCTGTTATTCAGGTCTGTCCTAAGCAGGTCTAGATGACAGGAGTCCCTGTAGAGTCCCTAGTTTGAGATAAAACACATGGCAAAATAATATAATTATGGTTCTATTTGGGGTAGAGTATTAAAATTTATCTTCTGTTTCCTTCTCAGCCTCCAGGATAGATGTCCTTAAAAAATACGTTATGCAATATATAACCTACTGCTCCACTGTGTCAGACAACCTGAGTAATCTATTTTGATACAGGTCTTCAGTTGTTGCCTCCTTGAACACAGGGTTGAGCGCAGTATGCTCTGTTGACAGGCACCAGGCTTCATCTTTCTGTGCCCTTTTGGCACAAGCTTCTGGCCCTATGTTGAGTTCTATAAACTCTTCTCCTCCTTTTGTCAAGTTGTATGGAAAAGAAATTATAGAAAACAATTTGCATTTATTTGGAGGAGAAAAAAAGCAAGACAAAATAGACAATAGATCCCATTTTCAAATAGCATCCTGGAAACTACAACTGCTAGAAAACAGTAATTTTCTTCATTGGCAACTGCAATGACAGCAGAGACAGTAACATGGGCTACTCCTTGATTTTATAAACAAAGTATGTGTCAACAGCATAAAATACTGTAAAAGAAATAACAGTCAAGTGTGCCTAGCTTTCTCTGAAAAGCTGTGTAATCATATAGAGCCTAAGACAGTGTGTTTAAACCATAAATGCATATATAATACAAATAAAATCCATTTAAAAGCAGTGCAAACAAGAATACAGAAGCATGTCTTACCTTTGACCCAATAAGAGTGTATAGCCACTGGATAGTTTCATTGTGATTTATTAGTCCGTTCATACCATCAACATACAGCATGATTTGGCCTAAAGCTATTGTAAAGAAAAGAGAAAGAAAATATAATCAGACCTGGTGAATATTTTTTATGGTGCTAATCAGCAGTGACAATGTACTGTCAGCAGCGTTTTCCACAGACACAGAGAACTGAACTAACACAAGATTTTGGGCAAGATTCTGCTGGATGATATCCCTGAGTAACTGCAGTAACCTTTGTGAGTTCTTCAGGGTGAGGTCAGTGAAAATTTCATCCAATGGCAAACAAAGGCACTTGCTCTTTTCTAAAAGATGTTAAGAGTGTATTTTCTGCAAACTCTGAAAATCACCTGTTGTACAGAGGTTATTATCATTAATATGAAAATAGTTCCAACTTCTTCACTTGTACATACTGTGAACCAATACTTTTCACCTTTTGTTTCAGCACTACGTAATGTTTGGAATCAATATATTTGGAGTAGATTGACTGTTTTGCTGAATTTTAGTAACATGAAATAAAATTAGAGCAATTAACACAAACGAGTATAGCAAATTTCCACCAGTGCACAGTGATCTCTTGCAAATAGCTATATTTTTCACATCAGTGATAAAGTAAAACCAAACATGAATAATAAAACATCTTTATCCATTTATTCTAAAGTGCTTAAAATAATATTTCAAATCACGTTAATAAAATATTTCATAGCCACAACTCCATAGATTGCAATCCTGCAATACGAGACTTTCTAAAGACAACAGCTATCAAATCCTTTTTGACTGATAAGGAGAGACATTTTTCATAAGGATTATGAAAAGGGGATTAGCAAAATTCATCTCCCATCTTCAGAACTTTTCCCTGTTAGATCTTCCACTTTATAGCAAGAGATCAAAGCATAATTGGATGAAAAAGAGGTCACTGATATAACACCTTTCAGCATGGCCCGTTGGCATAACAGCTCAATTATATAACACACAGCCTGACATGTCACAAGTACACCACTTTCCAGCGAGGGGCCCACAGGGTGAAGAAAATGATGATGTTATTGGTATCTTCCAAACACATTCCAAACATTTGCTAATTTTTGCATAGGTTGTGCAAAGTACGCTTTGTTTTTTTAACTCCAGGGATTTTTTTTTTTTTCCCGAAGAAATGAATGGCAAGCACTTAGGTTCAGCCCTATAGCCAGGCTGCTACATTTTACTTTTAACCTCTATACAGTAAATGAAGACAGAGTAAAAGGAGAGGGAGTGCTATATCAAGGAGATAACTATCTTAAGCAGGCTGCATGTCTCTCCTCAGGAAGCAATCATTCACTAGGCTCCTAACAACACATGGCTAGGCTGAATCAAATTAGGCAAGACGGACACAGGCCTGAGCGTTAAGGTAAAATCAGTGACACAGTCAGTCAGTGAGAAGAGATAAGAACTACCCTCGCTGTATAAATGGCTTCTTTATAGCATTTCCTTGCAAGAATTAGAAAGAGAAGAACATTGCTCTCCACTAGTAATCAGAGAAAGTTTTTAATTCTTGTTTTTACTTCCTTTCAATACTAAAGACATTTGGCCTTTGATCAGAATGAGATCAAGCCATGATAAAGTCACCCAAGCACTTCTTTTCCCCTCTCTGCTCCAAATTCTTTGGTTGGGGGTAAAGGAATTTTATTTAAATTTGAAACAAATGTGAAACAAATTTTACTCTTGGCACATGCTTTCCAAATTAATATAGAAATCAAAGACAGCAAGGAGTCTGCTATTAAAGGAAAAACACGGACAAAGTAGAAAACTATTCCATTCCCTATGTTTAAGAATAGTGAGCCTGGATGCTTACTTGAGATATGGGCTACATTACTTTTCAGCTTCTTAAAGGTGACTATAACAACTGTAGGTAAAGGGCAAAATCGCAGACTGGATATTGCTGACAATTTTTGTTGGATATCACTAATCTTGTCCCCCTCTCCCAATCCTTCCCACTTTTTCTGTTGCTATCAGATGCTGTCTCAATATCCCAAGTATCCCGGTGATCTGCATCTTTATAGCAACAGGATCATTCTTTCGGAACTAGGTGGAGGATTACTTACATGTGAAAGAAGCTACTGCTACCATGTAAAATAGCACTCAGTAAAAAGTTTCACAGAATGCCAAGAAAATTTTATGCAAAAGAGACATTTGCCATAGAGCTACACTGTCCACACATAAGTCATGCCTACACTGATTTTCTGCCACACTTGGCACTACCTGCTACAGTCAGACCTTGGAACGGAGCTTCATATTGTTATTTCCTGTCTTTGTGGTCAGAAAAAAAGAAAGCAAGACACGATAGGGTTGAGGAAGAATAAGTATGTAGAAAGCTGCTATGTTATAAACTCTTAGCAAATGAAAAGGACTGAATTCCATAAGAAGAGTTCAAGAAAAGCATTATTTTTTCAAATCATGTCCAATGCCTGTGCTTACAAAAAGTACCATCTAGCAACCACATAACACTGGAGCGAAAGATATCATGAAAACACCAGCACAGGGGAAAGGCCAGTGGAGCCGGTGAGCTCTCAGCCCACCTGAGATGCCTGAGTCTGACCTAGTGGGGCATACTAGCGTTGCACTAGATGGAGATGGCAGATCAGTCACAGGGCCCTACGCGTCATTTTATATTCTCTGCAGCTTTTCTACATCTAGCCTACCTCTTAGCCCATGGCCATATTTTGCTAAAAAGGCTATAGTTAGAGTGTAAACTCTGTGTACTCCCAACATGTGTATGTATGCATGAACATGCACACACAAGTACCATGCAACTCCTCAGTAAGAAAGAGCAGGGTTATTTGTGATGCAATCCGAGGTTGCTCAAAAGGCCTACCTGGTTCAAAATCAGTGAAGTAGCCATTTGCACATGCCTTCAACCAAACTCTTTTTCTCACTGAAAAATGAGATGGCTATTTAATCCATTTAATCGTATCTCTTGGCTTACTGGAATTCTCATTGGAAGTATATCAATAATCTACTTGCATTAGGAAAGCTTGCTATTGTACAAGAGAGAGTTGGGAAAGAGAGGTTAAATATGGAGCAGACTTGATTTGGAATGCCTTTGTTCCCAGCACCCTTGTCAAACCCTTAATCTTATGTGAAAGCAGGTTGTGACTTTAGCAATAGCTGTTTTCAAGGAGAACACTGCTGTATTTCTTAGCATAGGCTTAGGTTAGAAAAAGGCAGATCTGCCAGAAACTTCAAAGATTGCTGTGGTTTTAAGAAAATCTCTTAAAACTTCTCAGTCTTGGCACTGACATGCTCTTGGGCTCATTTTTTTTAATGTAAAATTAATGAGACCAAAAGAGGAAAAATGCTAGCACACAGCATTTTCACACACATTATCACATTATCGCAAGATACATACCTTATCATAAGCTGTAAACCACTTACATATTCATGAGTCAAATAAATGCCAACAAGAGAATCCTGTCATTCATTGCGTGAAGAGTTTTTCACCTATTGTCACCACTGTAAAAATATAGTCTCCTTGGGGCACAGTAAATTCTTCTACAAGAAAACACCTTTCTACCTCATTTAATGAGACATAAAGGGTCTATCTGATTGCCTTCACTCTATTTGTAGTACAGGACACCAAAAGGGCATACTCCAACAAAGATGATCTCCTGATCAAGGATACAATTTCAGCATCTGTCTAGCGAAGGAAAACATGAGGAAAAAAATCTGCTATCTACTATTATATTATAAAGATGATTATGACGGAAAAACTGCCTCAGAATTTCTTTCTACATGTTTGTGCACTAGAGAGAGAGGCAAGAACACAGCTCGGAAGTGGGACTACCTTAAACAAACCTGAAATCTACAGCTTGGTCCTGACACTTGATGTCAGGAGGTTCTAGGTTGGCTGATAACACATTTCAAAGGCAGTGCTTGCACACTAAACCATCAAGCAATTTGAAAACAAACAGAAACATACTAAGACTTCCTGCTTCCAATGGGTGCATCAGACAAAACTGATAACCTGGTCTCTGCACTTCTCCTGAAAACAATCTGATTAAGCAACACTTGCGCCAATCCCAAGGTGCAAGACAAGGCTGGGATCACCTACAATTTTTTGGAATTTTCTTTCGTATTGTTACTAGTGATATGCTTACTTTTCATTTCAGTGCAAAAATCTGCTATACATACACTTAATTTATACTTCTTTCTTAAAATACACTTCTTTACTCCTGCCAAAGATATCAGGAATGTCATTCAAGAAATCAGAAGACAATTTTATTTTTGCCCACCAATGCAGTACTACTTTTGCTTATCCAAGTTTATTTAAAACCCAACTCTTCGTGTAATATTCCCTTTTAGTTTCTATTCATTTATTCTATCTTTTATCATAGACATTATGGTTGAAAAATGGTAAGAAATTAACTTTCAGAACGTTATTAATCAGCTACTTGACTGAGACCTGAACTTTGTCACAAAAACCACAAGTTGCAAACTAACACGGCATAGCGTTTCATAGAGACCTACATATCTTGCATTGTTAATGCAAAGCATAACATTCTACATGAGCTGACTCTGATAACCATCCAGCATTTAGCTTTACATAATAAGGCTTAAAAGGACATGGAATCTGCAGCCTGCTAGTTTCAGATCCAATATATTACTCAGTGATCAGATATTTTCGGAGTTCTGCAGTTTACAGGATAGTTTATTGTTTTTTTAACAGGTTTTTTTTTTAATTTAATTTTTGATGGCCAGTGGTACAAAGATACAGCAAAACTTTCTTTCTAGGCTGTAAATAAGTGAAAAAAAGTGACAAGCAGACTTTCCCTCTGGGCTAGGGGCTCAAGCCATGCCACTTGTCAGAAGTCACCTCTACACAAGGCGGACCAAAGGGGTAGCCTGAGCACGCCCTCCTGCACAGGCCTGTTGCATGCTACAACTTGCACTTAACAGCATCTTTTTCAACAAAAAATTTGTATCCAGCTCACAAAGAAAAATTTTTAGTGCCACCTTGTTATTGCTCCCTTCCACCTACGTGTGCACATTTAGCAATATCTTTAGCCACAGTGATACCCAGTGAAGAGCTGCCCTTTCACTACCAAAAAAGAGGGCCGCAAGCTGTCTATGGTAGAGTTGGAGCAAGGCTTCCAGTGATGCTGAGGAAACTCATCCAAGATTCCAAACTTCCAACAACCTAGCAGGAAAGGACCCAAGAGCTGTCCCCAAGGAAACAATCACTGGTAAAAAATCAATAAATTGGACCCAGAGAGCACAACTCATTGCAGTGTTAGACTGCTGCTCTGCAGGATGGTCACGTTTCACTGATCCATTTACAGATGGAAAACAAAAGCTAACACCAGTTCTTATCCTTTTTTCCTCTCAAAATTTAGAAGTACCTTTTTCCTCAAAAATTTAGGAATAGCAACTCATATTGCTAGGTTTTGCGAAAGATATAAGCCAAATTTGATGGGGTTTGATGGGATGATTTATCTATAAATACAGATTCCTGCTAATAAATCCAACAGAAGTATATATATATATATCTATATGTAATTTTTTTTTTTATTTCTCTGGATCCAGATGTGTTATTAAATGTGTTATTAAAAAAGTATTTATGTGTTATTAAAAAAGTATAGCATGATTTATTAATGATGAATGCCAGAAAAAAATGCTATGAGAAAAAGATTTTTTTGGGAAAAAAGTAAAAAGAGAGATTAAAAAAAAAGAGGTTAACTAAATGGATATTAAAATACAACTATTCATCACTGCTCCTCCATGAGGCAAAAATGCCATGAATTCTGAAGAAAACAAACATACAAGGTTATAGAGAGAAATGATTTAGGGCAGGTGCTTCACTGAATCAACATAGGCTGAAACTTTAAATAAATGTTCTTTCACAGTGTGTATGAAGATGCGCTTTTCTTTAGGGCTTAGGTTTCTGCTGCATTTGAAGTACTGTCTGTGGAGACCCTGGTCCAGAGAACCCTATTTCCAAGGAGCATTACATTACAAGAACAAGTTTCCTCTGAGGTGATGTATTTTACAAAAGCATTAGTTAAATTCAGGACATTGCCTGTGTAATTGCTTCAAGATTTATTCCAGTCAATGTACACCTGAGAGGTCAAGCTGCCACTAAGTCCCTTTTCTGATGCTGCAGTGTAAGAGGAAGTAGTTTGGTGGAGGGCTGAAATTAAGTTCAGTTTTAAACCCTGCTAACACAGTTCACACATCAGTAAAATTCTGAAAGTAGCAGGATCATCTTTAATTTCATGTTTTAAGTGTTTTATAAAGGATTTACACTGAGGCAACTGAGTGCCTTACAATACCCCTAAAACTGAACCACAGACACGCTGAGGCTGGTAGGGACCTCTGGGACCTCAACTACCCTGCTCAAAGTGCAGTCAGGTATAGCAGATTGCTCCAGATTGCATCCAATTAGGTGTGGAATACAGATGAAGGCTTTAGAGCCTCACTGGACAACCTGTTCCCACACAGTAATTTTTCTTTTTCTTCTGCTCAAACAGTATTTTCTGCATTTCTGTTTGTGTCCATTGTCTCTCATCTTTCACTGGTCACCATTCAGTCTAGCTCCATCTTCTTTACTCTCTCCCAATCATGTATTTACTCCATTCCATTAAATTTGAATAAAATTAAATCACAAATAATTTAAATTCCGGAGTGAGCCCAGAGATAAGTAAACTGAGCTAGAAGTCAGAAAATAATGGTTTTTGCTTTGTTTGGTTTGGTTTATTTTGAATTAAATTCAAGGTTAAGCTAAGGAAATTCAGCTAGATTCCCAGTAAAGCAAGTCATAGTTAAAAAAGCAGTGGCCCTAAGTAACATAGTTCAGTAGGTAAGATGCAAGGAAAATGACCTTAACAATTCTATTTGGCAGCCAGTTGAGTAATTTAGTCTGGCAATGTGCTAGATGTGATGGATTTCAAGGACTTCCCCTCCCCATTAATCATCACAAACGTAAGCCTTCTGTCTGTGTACACAACACTAATCCTCACTTTGAAGGCACAAAGAGAGAAACACAAATCAACATTTGCAGAATGGAAAAAAAAAAAAATCTGCAGTTCCCTTCCTTGAAATCCTTGGAAGTCTGTTTGTGAGGCCCTACAGGTGCTAGCTGTCTTTTATCAATCATTATCAATTACACGCAGTGCAATGGTCTAGAATTCCAGCATCCTCTCCAAATGCCAAAAAACTAAGCCGAGAGAATGCACACAGCCTTAATATCGAAAAACACAGGAGAGACAGGGGTTTGGAAATCAAAGTGCAAGCACAATTCAGTTATCGCAATAACTGTCAGACTTCACAAGCACTTGTACCTGAGGCACAGAAAATCCCAAGGGGACAAATTAAACTTTATTATATTTTTTTTCCAGTTCTATGCAAGTAGCAACATAATTTGCTAAAGCCAGGTATTTGTCAGGTAAAGTCAGGCTTTACCTGTCAGGCAGAAGTCAGGTAAAGTCAGGCAATGATTACCAAAAAAAGCAATAAAAGTCATGGGGTTTCTGCCTTATGTGAAAAGTAAAGAAAATGAAGGGGTAACACAGCTGGACTGCTTAAAACAAATGGACTAGCACATATGGAAGTATAAAAGCATTCACATACTGAACATTTTTAGTTCTCAACAGCACTTCTTGTTAGGACAACAGTAAACCTTCCAGACTGTCATTTCTGAAGTGAACAAATGATGAATTTTCCTTGATTACTTTTCTATTTTTCCTTATTTCCCAATATTTACATTTTTCACATTTCCAAGTATTAACATTTTGCTAAACAAAAAGAAAGATCCACTGGAAGCTGAAAGCTGGAAGCACAAAACTCTCCAGCACTACTGGCTAATTACAAAAATAAGAGAAAAGGAGACATTGTTGGGAAAGTTGAATTCTTCATCACTGCTCTACCCAAATAGCATGTAGCAAAGCGTAAATCATGATTAATGATGTCATGTCGTCACATAGTGCCATCATCAGCACTACTACACCAAATCGCAGTATTTTTTTTTTTTTTTAAAGCTCACCTTCTTTCTTCAAGGTGCAATTCTGGGCAGTTAAAAACAAAACAGTTTGGGACCTGAAATAGGAGCATTGCAATTGGATAAAAAGGCTAAACACACTTCAAAAACTTAGAACTAGAACTTTGGCAGGGAGGCTTACATAAAGTCAAAATTATTTCAATGGGCATGTAAAGTTATTTCTGCAAAGATCAAAAGCTGCTCTCCAGAAATCAAGCACTATGGCATTTGCTTTATAATCATGGGCCTTAAAAACAACACATGCTATAATCTTGAAGAGCAGAGGTACACGAGAGGAAAGATGAGTTAAGGAAAGTGAATCACTGAAAACAGCTGATTTCACAGCACTTTCCACAGAGGGTTTTGCAGGAAGCAAAATTAGCAAGCGTGCTGCCAGAAGGTACACTTAGGTACCTTGCCAGCTTTCAGTTTTCAGTCAAATTGAAACACTGTTTATTCTAACTGGTTATGAAAAGCATCCTTGGGGAAGAGTATGCGGAGAACAAAAATACATTTCTTCAGCTTTCTCTCTTTAAACTTTGTGACTCTTACATTGTTTCTTCATATGACAATCCATTTCTCCAAATGCACTGTTGCATAAAGAATGAGATTGTATGTGAAAGTTTCCCAATACAAGAAGAAAAATTATTCTGAGAAACCGGGTATAACACCCTACATAGGTGCCGTTTTCAGCACTTCTCAAATATTTGTTGCTAAACTGATATGAACTACAACATACTAAGCCAGAAAGGTCTTTCTTCACAGTGAGAAATGCACCCAGTAAACAGCCCAGAAATATTAAGGTTGTTTTGAGGACACTTGGGTAGTATCTGAAACATTAACAACAAAAAGGTAGAGAAGGTTTGCTTCACATAATTATCATTTTCAACATATATTAAAGATTTCCATGAAGCTTTCGTCGCTTTGAAACCAACTGAACTAAATTAAAATAATAAGATGCCTGTTTAGATGCTTCCACCATTTCTATTAAGCCACAGTAAATTCATATCCTAAGATTTCAAAGCAAACCAAAGGTTAGAAGTACGGCTTTCTTACATTGTCCAAAGGACCTTATTGCAATGTGTGGGCTACAAAAGCTTCAAATGAAATGGCATGAAAATAAAGCTTAGCTGAATCAAAATATCTACACCTTTGTCTAGGGATATAAAATGATTTTACGAAAAATTGCATCGTTTTTTTTTTCTTTTCTTTTCATCGTACTGCCTGAAAAACAAAACAAAACAAAAACACACACATACACCTCAGTAGTGGGCATATCCTAATTGGGCTACACTAGTTCTTTCCATCATGTCACTGTGACAGAGAGCAAAACTGAACTCCTGGTATATGTATACTTTGCAGGTATTTATCATTCTTACGCTCAGCTTGTCTCTAAAATTTTGTACAGCCTGCACCCTGCAGTAATGTGTGTGCCATTAAAGAACTCACTTTCATTTCCCAGATTCATGCTTGTTAGGGCAAAACAATGAAAGGCTCTATTCTTTAAGTACTGGCTAAACAAAATCAAAGTCAGCACTAGAAAGCAAACTGATATAACACTTCATTAAATGTGCTTTTTATTCTTTTTGCTTCAATTGTGTCTGCTATGTGAAATTTAGGGTTGAGGCTCATTTTCAATCTCACAGTTAAGAATGTGCTCAGGTCACAAATGGGCGAAATGCTTTTCACCCATTTGAAGTGGACTTCTCATGAGAAAAAGGTGCAGGGAGACTGCCCCTTTTAAGCAGGGAGACTGCACTCCTCCAAAATATTGTTAAAAATGTTGTTTTGTGTCTCTACTCATTCATCGCAGATAATGAGCAAAGATTCCTCCCAAATTAACTGTAATTCTCTTCTAATCCCCCTATTCTTGTTTCCTTCACTGCCCTGACACTGAGAACTCCTTTCAAGGCTCAATCCCACCTTCTTATAGGGACTCAAGGCTATTGTTCTAAAGAAGAAATGCAGCCAAATCTTTTTCAGCAGTGTCATGTTCAGACTTCTCTTTTTTCCTCTTAAAGGAATTTAAACAGGTTAATATCTAAGCAGAATGCATACCAATTACATATCTTGTTGGAGTTTTTCTTTTTAAAATTCACAGGCAAAGATCTACTAACAAAGATGCAATATATCCCAAATGTCAAGTGATTATCAGGAAAGCAGTTACAAATTTTTACTTTATGTTCTTACCAGATAGGGAGTTAATAAAATACATTCAGAATGAAATAAAAATATTTTGGGCAACAAGCTTCATTGGATCTAAAAAATGTGATATGTGTCATGTGTAACCAGTTTTTATACATTTGGAGGCAGGTAGGAAATAGGAAACATGAAGACAAAGGTGGTGTGTTTATCAAAGTTTGAAAGTCTAATTTTTGTACTTGCCGTTGTTTTAATTCCATGATGCCAACAGTATCATGCCTCAATAGCCACTACAGCATTGGCATGAATGAAAGCCTGTTTCTATGAGTATATGAGGGCCAATGCTCCATTATCAAGAGGAACATAAGACTGAAAATCCCTGAAGAAGATGATGAAGAGGCAATCTGAGGGGAGCAGTTTAGCAGCTGTTGCTATTAAGCATGTCACCACACTATTTCAGAAAGTAAAGTGAAATAAACTCACAAAATACCTACACATATCTAATGCATCTGTAGCATCGTTAATACAAAATTGATACAGATCCAGCATGGGTAACTAACAATTTCTGAAAGTGTTTACTTAAAAAGTTAGAGGAACACCAGGAATACAAAAATTAAGCACTCAAAACTAAAAAATAGACAGAATTACTCAAATCACTGCGGAAACGTTCATTCAGCCTACTTTGTACAAAAATTTAATATTTCAAAACCAGCTTCAAGAAACATTATTTTTAAGCTTTGAGCACTACCTCATTCAAAGCAAGGGCTGGAAAATATCGTTGAAAAAGCACATTCCCAATGTGTGGTCCTAGGATTTTTTTACTGCAAACCTCCTCTGAAGACAGAATATTTCATTTCCTGCAGGGTTTTTTATAACGCACACAATCTACTGAGTGCTTCAAAGATCTGAATACATTTTCTGCATAACATACCTATGACATAACGAAATTCTTCCAGTCTATAAAAGAGCTTCCACTAGCTTCAGATGCCACATTTGAGACACTCAATGATCTGATTTTTTCGAGGCTGTTTCTTGTTGCAGTACCTTGATAATTCAGCTGATAAGAAGATTACAGCAGAGCTGGAGACACCATCCATCTCTTGATGGGGGTACTCCTTAAAATTAATCATAAAACCATCTTTTTCTTTTCTGCATTTTAAAGACTCACTGGCTTTCTCACTGCCTCAGCAGAAAGAGGAACATTCCGGTTTACAAACCTTGTCCTTCATAATTTCACACTTTTTCAAGTACTGCCTTTCACTGAAAGGATCAGTGTTCTTCACAAAGAGATCACTAGCTCTAGGGCTGTTAATTTTGGCTTGCAGTTGTAACTGGGAATTATTTTTTCATTAATTTCATTCTTTCTGATACCTTAAGGCAAAAAAGTGTATTCTTTCACAGACCATAAAGTCTAAATAATGAGGCTAAATGATTAAACATCTGAGTTCCTCTGTTTCATCAGTGAAGAAAATGGAGTGGAACTGAAATGTACAGTGTTCCACAGCCAGACCCAAAGAAATTTATATTAACATAAAGTATAAATGAAACAGAAGAGCCTGAAAGCCAGTAATTCACATTTTGTGGTCAAATAGCAGAAAAAAAATGTAAACAGTAGTTATCAGTTAAACAAGGACAGCTGCTTGCTACTACATAAGAAAAATCTCAAAGAGCTTTACAAAATCAACACTGCTGTAATAGAGCTGATTTAAATTTGTTAAAAAAAAATCACAACCCACTGCATAATAAACGTTACTAAATGGTCTTACATCTTTCCAGCAGTGTGTTGAGGTGCCAAACTACTGCTCTCTGTGAACCTCCGAGAGCTCAATTTTTGCATATTCACTTGTGAGAGTCCTTCTAAGCTAGTTATATAAATTAAGTGCCTAACATCCGTTCAACCCAAACGACCTTACAAAAAGAAATAAAGCATTAGGTGCTGAAGGAAACAATAAGCACTGCCAGTACAAGTGCTCAGAAGAGCCCACTATTCTATCCCATCCTCCATAATCTCATTTCAAGTTTAACGTACAGAACGGCTCACAGCCAGGATTGTTATCCAAACTACATAAATCTCCAGAGAAACTCTCCAGGTTCTATAACCCTGTCCTTACAAAACCTTCCCATATGTTCGCACTGCTGCTTTTCATCCAGAAAGGACTAGTAGATAGCTATAATTTCCTATGAAATGTGCTTATAAAAGGAGGACTGCTCGTCCTTTCAACATGTTTATGAAATAAAATTCAGAAAAGCAAATGAGTTCCTAAATCCGAAATGAGCCTCAATGACTAAAGCGACACAGTCCTCCATATGGCTGCGGTTGCCTTGGAAACAGAGGCAATTCCCTTATACTCTGAATACCCTTATACCCTGAATTCCTGAGCCGGGTCAGAGGCAGAGAACTGCATTTACCGCCTTGCAACCTATTTTAGGCAGCTAGGGCAGCCTGTAAAGTAAACATGTTAATACCTTGGGAAGGTCAGGTTGAGGAATGGGAACATTAGCAAGGCAATCAATTTGAGAATTTTTTTCTCCCCTGGGTTGACCACACACATAAAGCTCTTTTGCCCTAGTTTCCTCCCTTCCTTTCTCCACCTTACACAATGCAACACACCAAATTTGGAGTTTGTGCTGACATTCTGAACTGAAATTTTCAGAAGGTGAGAGATGGATTTTCTGGAGCTCTGGGCATGTCATCTTTTTTTTCAGGATTACTTCCAGCATGTTATTTTATTTATATGTTGCCAAAAGAAATACTTTAGAGTTTTCTCATCAGTCAAAGGGTTTGAAAACATGCTTAAAGGAAATGAGCCAATGAGAAAAGCAAGCAAAACCTTTTCATGCACTTCACATACTCCATGAAAAGAGGCCAGACAGTAGAAACAGCACCTGCAATACTAACTCTTCAACCTGAGGTGTGTTTGTCTTCTCCTTAAAAATCCTTATTCAAAAATTCTACATGGAAAAGCAGTAGATCATTCTACATCCTTCCCTCTTCTCAACACTAATTTCACTGAAATTCAAAGGAAAAGGGGAAAAAAAATGTGAACTTGTGAGATTCAACAGTCATCTTTCATTTCTTTGAGACTTTAATTACACATTTCTCAGAGTTAGAAAGTAAAAGTGAAAACAGAGACACAGTGAGGTACCAGAGTCCCACAGGGATGTCCAAAGGTCACATTCTCTATATGCCAAGTACCATCACCAGCAGTTCTGACAACTGGAAAGTTGACATCAGATACAACAGTGCTTACCTCTTCTTCTTTCATCTTGCTTTTTCTTAAATCTAGACTGCCAACTTTTAACAAGCATTCTGTATATAACATACACAGTGCACATTCTCATCTAAGTTACATTAAGAGGCATCTAAGCTCGTATAAGCAAGAACTCAAAAGCTACCCATGTTTCAGTCTTGAAAGTATTTTTTTCCTCCTGTGTCTTTACCAGCACAACCAGCCATGAGCATTCTAGCATTAGAGGAGATGCCAGTAAAGATTTATGTGGATAATTTTGTCTTATAGTTATTATTTTCTTCTATTTTTCCAAACACGATTAACATGTTCACTTTTACTTAAATAAAGAAAATTCAGAGAGTTAGAAGAACAGGTAATCCCAAAAAGAGAGATTAACTCCGTCACTTCTTCTGGTGCAAATCTCTTCACTTCTAGGTCATTTCTACAGTTCAGCAATTAATTTATCTCACTGTCTTGTGTGTATGCTTGTGTGCATACAAGCATTTGCTTACAGGTATTAAAAAGTACATGTGCACAAACATATCTATACCTACTTAAATATCTTTATCTATACATCTCCCCCTCTCAAATTTGAAGTCTTACAACATCATAATAAAATTATGGCCATTTCATGATAAATGCTTTCACACATACATAAACGGTTTAAATGGCAGATTTTTTGTATGACCCCTTTCAAATAATGTTTTCAAAGCAAGGTTTCAGAAAGCTATTTTTACAACAAAATGCATGTGACAAACAACAGATGACATGGCCACTTTCAGGGACAAAGGCAACATGATATGTTTGGATAGGGAAGCTTAGGTTTCACAACAACATCACTAGTTCCTACTAGAATACTGTTCCAGTTTTATTGAGGGAGATCCCAGAAAACTCATGATGGATATTTTCACTTAGAAAATATTCAATAGAGAAACTGCTTAAAGGTTCTGACACAAAGTAAAGGAATCTGAAAACAGGCAAGCACCACGTGTGCTTTACCTACACTAAATGAGCCCACATGAAGTAAATTGCCATAAAGGTTGTCTCATAAGCAAGAAACATATACCATTTGCAATGATTTGATAAGAAGCCAAAGGAATGATATGAGAACTTTAAGAGCAGGATGTTAGAAACGTGAGTGACAACAGCTATATGCATCTAGAGAGACAAAAGAGTTTAAACCAGGAAACCTCTTTGGGAGCATGTTTGAGGCCAGTGGCTAATGCAAACATCTGATTAATGGATTAATCATCACAAGAACACTGCTGAACAGACACCTGCAGCAATGCACGTCATCTTCTATTCTTGATTTCAACTTACAGAATAGAAATATATACTTACAATATATAAAAAAGGCAACATCAGAAGTGTAAACAGCATGTGTCTACTGCTTCCTAGAAATTTAGAGTACCTTCTCCTTATGTTTTAGTTTCAAGAGAGGAAATTATAGTAGCAGATTTATGCAGACAGGCCACTTCAATTATGCCAGTCTCTCTAGCACATTGGAAAACCGATTTCTTCCTGAAGAGGGAAAGGCCTCTCCTTTGGACAATTTCCAGTAATTATTAGCTTACGAACAATTTTGACTTTCACACGTTCCAAGGAAGCAAGTTCTTCCAAGGAAAAACACTGCACTAACTTTCCCCTCCCACTGCACTAACTTTGCCCTCTTTTTTTGAGGCAAACCGAACAAGGATGGAAGCTGCCTGAAGGACAAGCTGCGCTAAGCATGATAATTAAAACGGCAGGGAGAGAATTACAACTAGAAATTCCAAAGTAAAAATGGATAAAAATAGATGGTTAATTTTGCCTTCTCTTTGGCACTAAGATTCAGGGATCATTACTTCTGAATAACTAAGAAAGATAAATGGCAAATGAAATGGAACCTCATTGTAAGTGCATTTTGATTTTATGCAAAAAATCAATCTTATAATAGAACAACCTTAACTTTGTTTCATATCTAAGTACTTTAAAAAGGTGTATAAATTCCTATGGGTATCCAGCCAACTCTAATTATATTTCTATCACACTCCAGTAAAAATATTAGGCATATTATGCCTAAGTAGGCATATAAATATTATGCTTATTATGCATTGTACTAATTTTTCAAAATCACTCACAGGTTCTTTTGACATGCCTTCAGCAGATTTCCACACTTGGTTCCCAGCATTTGCCTCTAAGTATCACCTGGTTCTAGGTATTTCTCACAAAGTTGAAGGGGAAGCAAGTTCCATTTGGAGATTTATTCAAACAAATGCATCTGACTGCCACTCCATTCCATCTCTTTCGGAGCAGTAAGTGTGACTTTAATAAGTAAACACAGCTCTCCAGGTCACTTCCCAGGTCTCCCTGCTTTGGCCCTCCCTTTCTTCCCATTGCTGTCTCCTTCTCTCCTGACAGCAGCAAGGACTTGGGTGCTTCTAACCTCAAGTACCATAATTGAACATTGGTCATAACTACCATCATTCTCCAGAGAGAAGCCTTAAGTCACTTCCATGGACCTCCATGAAAATGCTGTGAGTACATAATTTTACCCACAAACTTAGAAAGAACATTTATAAGACAATAAATATCACAGTATAAGATGGTGAAACTGAAACAGCTGGAGTAGAAACTGCTTTGCATAGGATCATTCTTTGGGCATGCAACAGAAGGATAGGGTAAAAAAAGAAAAAGAAGGGAGGGAACAAGGGAAGGGGAAGGAGAAGGGGAAGGGAAAAGGGAAAGGGAAGGAGAAGGAGAAAGGAAAGGGGAAGAGAAAAGGGGGAAGGGGGAAGGGAGAAGGGAAAAGGGGGAAGGGAAGGAGAGGGGAGTTCAGGCTGCTTAGCAGAAATCCTTACCTTACATTGATACAGTAATTTATATATGCCCATGGTAGACTGGGTCAAGAATTAAAAAAGCTCAAACTAATTCACAGAAAATAAGTAACCAGTTAACTTTAAACCCAGAACAATTCCACATTCTAGATGAACGGAAGACATGGTGTAGACATGGTAACAAATAGCCATAGTGCCGCAGGACTATCAATTTACTGTACTTGGGAGATGGAAATTATGTTTTCCCTAAATTCTTCCAACCGGAAGAGAGGGAGCAGAAGCCATCACCATCGCTGGCACACATCAGTAACTATGTACTGGTGCAAAGGAAAACCAACAGCATAAAACTTGTTAGAGCGAGACCAATGTTTTGTAAAAATAAAACTGCTTCACAATTTTGATTTGCTGGATGTTTCCCTGCTAACAGCAATGACAGTGTGAAGAAGATTTGAAACCTCAAGAGAAATAAATTTTATTTTTTTCTGACTCTCTGAATTTCATATGATATATAAAAAAAGACTTTAAAAAATGTGGTATGCAATGTTCTTTATTAGATGCAGGAATAATGTAGATTCAAAATATTTTTAGATATTAGAGCATACGCAATGTGGTTCGGATACAATGCGGTTCTTTTTGGGAATACAACAGTTGGCGGGAAAAGCAGAAATGCCAAAAATAATCACTATATTTAGAGAAACCACAGTCCTATGTATTTTATTGTAAGTATATATTAAGTTATGTATTGGCATTTCTTGCTATGCAGCAACATGTTTGTGGTTCTCACATCACTAGTCAGTAAGCAGTTTTAAAAGATTTATTTATAATTTTAAAGAGAAAAAATAACCACAAGAAAAACCCACAAACACACAAATGATCATTACTGAAAAATGAGAAATTCAGCTCAAGCAACATTGCAATACTCTGATTATTTTTAGTGAAAGTTTTCAACATTTTCAGAGTACATGCAAAACAGCTTTTGTTTTCAAAGGGAATGGTCACAATACCTTTAAAATGGAAGACAGCCAATGAACGTCAATATAAGCATGACATGTTTCACTATTGTAGAAAAAGCATCAAAAAAGATTATTTTCCAATTATTAACACAGAAATAATAATTACTAACATAATTATTAACAATACTCTATATTACCTTGTTTTTGTTCCTGTCCTGTTGCAATAAGATAGGCAAATCACTGGGGAATGAGAGGAAGAGCAAAATCCTTACTTTTATAAATAAGAGTTTCCTGAGAACTAACTTTCTCCCCAGTTCATCCATACATTTAATTCAAAGGCCAACACTACTGTTGTCACTGCCCTCACAGGCTTATGGAGAAATCACATGCCCTGCAAGAGACCATGCAATAACTGCCAGCAGGTCAAAGGAGGCATCACCATTCTGAGGTGACACCTGGAGTAGTGTGTCCAGTTCTGGGCTCCCCAGTACAAGAGGGATTATGAAGCTACTGTAGTCCAGAGAACAGAAACTGAGGGGATAAAGAGACTGGAACATCTCTCATACAAGGAAAAGCCAAGATAGCCTGTTCAGCCTAGAGAAGAGAAAGCTGAAGGGAGATCTTATCCATGTGTACAAGTATCTGAACAGAAGGCATGAAGAGCAGTAATGGGCCAGACTCTTTTCACTGGTGTCCAGGGACAGTATGAGTATCAGTAGGCAGAAATGGAAACAGAGGACGTTCTGACTCAACATGAGAACTATGAGGGTGACAAAGCACTGGAACAGATTTCTCCGAGAGGCTGTGGAATTACCTTCCTTGAAGATGTTCATAAAATACCTAGATATAAACCTGGCCAACATGCTCTAGGTGATTCTGCTTGTTTGGTGATTCTGCTTGGACAAGATGATCTCCAGAAGTCCCTTCCAACCTCAGTGATCTTGTGACCTTGTGATTAAGTCTGTGAAACTATGCCCAAATATAAACTAGTTCTCCTAGATTCACTATGACCTTTTACATGGTCTCCTTTACTACAAGCACAAAGGTCTGAGCCAGTTGGACCACTCTTCTGATTCCCTGAGAATTATTTGTACAATATGGGTGAAGAGTAAGTAAATCAAGAATATAGTATGTGTCATCTTATTCACACTGATGTGTAAAGAAATCACAATTTCTTTAGGATAAGCAACCATTAGTTCTCCTTCAGGTGGCTTCCTCTTGGATAGCACTATGTTTCAGATGAGCAGTATCCTCAGATAGTAACAGGAATAAAATTATTTAGTTTATCAAGTTAATTTGTTTTCTTGACCACAGTGTATTGTCTATGTCTTTTCTTAGAAGACGATCTTGTCTAAAGTAAGTATGTGATGCTGGTAGCCACTCCTGGAGAGAAAAAATACCTATCTTACTGACACACCCTTGCAAGGGAATGCTTCTGAAAACACTAATCTATTGACAACCACAGCAAAACAGCAGTCCAAATACTGTAGTATAACAAAGTAATTAATTCTGATATACCTCAGGAACAAGTGTGTTGATCATCTACAAATTGGTTCATATGAAACTCTGAGAATATGATAACACTGCTTGAGATTACTGCATTGCTATGTTCAAATGAATTATCACATAAAGAGTGCAAGCCATGGGTACCTGAGATGTGATTTGATTCCAAAAGTTTAGCTGTTCAAGTATCCTGCCCAACTCTTCTTCCTCATCTCCTCCTCCTCTCTGTCTCAGTGCAATGAAAGGCATTGAAGAACTCATACTTTTTATGAAGCTGACTATCAGAAATTTTTTTTTTCCAAAGAAAAATAGACTAGTCTGTACTGAAGAGACTCAATCAGGAGAAACCTTTGAATCTTCAAGGCTCAAATAATCTCTGTTGCTGCACACCAAAGAAGGACATGGCACTCAATATGGGAGCAGAAAGCTTGTGTCTTTTTCCTTTTTAAATGAACTGTATTTTTATTCAAACAGTGGGTAGGAAGTTTCTGATCTGAATACATAAGAAAACTAAAGTTTGAATCCAAGAAATTTGATGACATAAATGACTGAAGGGAGGAACTCTGACAAAAAAAGCTGATGAGGGTCTGAGAGTCATGAAGAGATAGGAAGTGAGTGGGATAAATGAGGGAAATAATGGGGAAAAAAGTTATTTGGCTGGAGGGAACACAAAGATTAGAATAAATGCAAGAGATACTGAAGGAAAAAAAGTGGACGCTAAAACTGTGACTATGCATATATTTGATAGCAGTACCACAGCATGCGTTCTTCCTCTGCTGTCTCAGGCCCAACTGAGGATTTTTGCTAGTGAAGGAGTATGTGCCCCAACACAGAGAACTGGATTGGGTAATTCAACAATGTTAAAAAAACAAAAACATCCCTCTCCTAAGCCCACCTTTTTCCCTGTTGAGCAATTTTTCAGAAGAAAAATTTCTCTGTCAAGTTCATTAAAACATCACAAAAACACAACTGCAGTGCCAGAATCCCAAAGACTAGCAAAAAGTGTGAAACAAGCAATCAGAAGGAAGATTTTTAAGGCAGCTTGAATTTACAGAGAAATTAATGTAAATGAATTAATGAAGCAAAAATATTGGTAAATTGATGAAGGGGAATGGAAGTTGATATGGAGAGAAGAAAATGATCCACGTCTAGACAGGTCAGAGAGGTAAAACTATGACAGGCTGGTTCAGAATACATACACTCTCTGTGCCTCATTTCCTTATCTATAATGCAAAGATAATGCTACCCTTTCAGTGTGGCATTTGTAAAGCTCTTGGATAACATTTAGTGACAAACCACTGAAAAATCTTTGAGGAAAACAAACATTTTATAATAGAGTTTACACAGCATGAAGTAAATCCCAAAGAGTTTGGGAAACACTGATGATAAGACAGACTATTTAAAAGGAATTCATTAAGTGCACAGGTGTGATGGTGTTCACTGATTGAAGAAGAGCAGTTGTGGAAAACACCATACTCCTCTGTGATCACAAACTGTGCCAGCTTGCACACAATGGGGTTACACGTGCATGAAAAGTCAGGACGTACAGGCATTTCTTAATTTGCAAGAGTATGTTCATCAACCTTAATAATCTTCTTAGTGTATCTGTTCCTAACATTAAGGAATATAGCTAAAAACCTTTCTCAAAAGCATATACGTTTCTATGTGCCCATTCTCTGACATAGCTCTCTGCACAAAGCAGCAGGCTGCTGCGATATAGAGCCCAGGAGTAAAGTCTGCCAACAGGGACACTTTTCACTACAGGTCCTTGAAACTCATGAGATGTTAAGTGCTGTGCAACCTCACTGTATCCACAGCTAACGTGTGGCCTGGCTTTCAAAATGATGAGGCCTTTCTGAAGCAGCAAGTGGGGTATGCACTTACGAAGTCAGGTCTGAGGGAAAACTGGCAGGAGACATAGGGATGGAGGAAGTCAAGATCCTTCTCTGGAGAGGTGATAATGTGTAGTAGGAGGTTAATTAGGAGGAAACAGGGTATTGCCCAATATTGGCAGAAGTCTTTAATGCCCCACCTGCCATTTAAATAAATCCACTTCAGACATGCCACATACTTATTCCTCCTGCTCAGTAGCACTTCAGTGATTCAAGTCAGTGATTCATTGTAAAGCAGAAGCAATGATGGCATTCTTCCTCTTAGCAAACAGTACAAGGGTCTCTGTTCCAGGGAACAGTGAAAAGCCAGAAGAAAAATAGCAAATTCCAAATAAAAGTCTGCCTACCCCAAGCTTTAATTTGAACTAACCTTTTACAGCAATCTCTTCCGAAGTTAGCAACTTAACGCCGCTTGCTCTCTTGGCCCCAGGGAGACCTTTCTGTACAGAGTCTCTCTCACTCACACTTCCCTTCCTTTGATGTATCTTTTCAAGGAACCTGCAGGCAAACCTTAAACTTTTCTTCGCTACATATGCTTTGTAAACTTCATCCAGAGGTCTTCTGGTTTACAATGCAAGTTTATCATCAAAGCATTATTCTCCATCCTTTAGCTTACTTGTCACTTTTTGGAAACATCAATCCATGGGACTGAAAATTCCAGTCTTGATCTTACATCCAAAAGCTGACAGTTCCTCCTGATCTGGTGCACTCTGAACATTCTCTCCCTCTCACTTTTTAAAATACTTTTGGTCATCTTCAGGACTATTTCAAAATGAAAGAACAAACAAATTACTCTTAAGTTATTAGAGGGAAGAATACTTCTTTTCTTGCTGTTAACATATTAAAAGAGGTAAGTGAAAAAAAAGTCATTTTGCATGGCACATACTGCAGTAAAAGTCTTTTCACTAAAATCTCTGGGAATAAATTTCAAACTAAAATTACTGAAAAGACATAGTATGCTTTTAGCAGCTAATGAAACTCAGCTCTGTTGTATCACTAGGGGGCAGGAGATCTGTATGTTCTCCTTTCCTGGCCAGACAGTACATGGTTTAGCAAGAAAATCTAAATAGAGAAAACTGTAAGTGCCTCACAAACCCCAAACCTGAAAAATCTCTTATTGCCTGTAAATAAAACAACAAAGAAATCACAATAAAATTACAAACTTCATGGTTTAAGGTGGTCTTTTATTCCTACTTTGTATACAACTCTGAAGAAGACTAAACCCGTACGATTCCCAAGTGTGCAACTGCTGCAGCAATCAAGGACGGACAACATAACAGTACTTTTCCATGTCTTGCTTCAAAACAAGAGAAGTCGTTCCTGTCTTCCTTCCCATGGCAGCTTAGCTTTGCTGAGTATCAAGCGTTTGCTGCCGTCCCTGACGTGAATGCACTGATAACCTTCTTGTCTTTGTGGGCAGTACAAGGATGCTCCCATATGCTACTCTCTTCACTTCAATGCCTCCATCAGAACCTCAACCCATGCACATGGAAATAATTAGCACTAAGACTGTAAGCTGGTCCTCATCCTTTGTAAAGAAGCAAACAGAAGTTTCCCCTCTTTCTCCTTCAATTCATGTAAACACTAACCTCTCAGCTAATTCTACCTTGCCAAATTGCAGGAAACAGCATGTCTTCTGCCCTCACCAGTATCTAACCACAGTCCTCAGATCCATGCAGAAATGAATTCCTTATTGTTTTATTTTTAATATTTTAATACAGTTGCAAACAGAGGCTCCAAGAGGGCTACTGCCTCATGGTAATTAAAGGAGAATTTGACGTGTTTATAATCTGTTACTCCAGTTTTCTGATTGCACCCAGGAGAACATGAACTACAGAAATGCATATACATGCATATTTGTAAAAAAATACAGACAATGCTAAAATGTACTGAGAGGGGATCTGATCAATGTATATAAATATCTCAAGGAAGGGAGTGAGGAGGAGGGAGCTGGCCTCTTCTCAGTGGTGGCTAGTGATAGAACTAGGGGAAATGGCCAAAAATTGAGGCACCAAAAGTTCCACAGGAACTTGAGGAAGAATTTCTTAACGGTGAGGGTGACAGAGCACTGGAACAGGCTGCCCAGAGAGGTGGTGGAGTCTCCTTCTCTGGAGATCTTCAAAACCCGCCTGGACATCACCCTGTGCCACATGCTCTAGGGGACCCTGCGTGTGCAGGGGGGTTGGACTAGATGAACTGTAGAGGTCCCTTCCAACCCTAGCCATTCTATGATTCTATGATTCTATACCTGGATATAGAATTTAACTCCAAAGACATTCAAAGAGGTTCATTTTTGACACGTAATTATAACATATATCTATTTTCATGAAATAGCAGTCAGCAGTCACTAATTATCATACATTTTAAATACATGTTTGACTTTTTCCCCTTTAAAGGCCCTTACTAAAGGCACTCAACTTCTGTATTAGGATAGGTTACTTTGTCCGGCATCCTGTAATAATCATTACAAACACCTATGGGAGCATCTAACCTTGAAAAAAAAAAAAAGCAAATGCTATTTTCCCCACTGTACTACGCAGTAAATTGTGTGCATATATTTAGTCAAAGTAGTTTATAATGCAATCATCAGTGGCAGGGTCCTGTCTGAAAGCCTGCAGATATGCACCAGGTTATGAATGTCTTTATTTCAGGAACATTTTCTCCTTTCTCACAAATCAGTCTTTGCATACTTCAGGTTAAAAGATTAACAGAGAAAAGAAGATATATTCAGCAATCTGCTCCTACCAGTTGGAATCAGTACATTATTTTCCTTCATAAACTTTGACTACTTAAATCACATAACATCCAAAATGGCTTTAAAGGCCCTGGAGACTACTTTCCAAGTGCTTACTGTTTGCTCAGTAGTTAAGGATGTGCACTTTTCATGATTCAGTTCCTCATTTTACACAGGATCTGCATAGCCTGAAGTGTCACATTTCATGGGAATTTCACAAAGCATAAAAAATTACACAAGAACTGAAGATTCATTTTCATGTAGACAGAAAGCAACCCAAAGCCTACCAGCCTGTGTCAGCTTTAAAAACAAGGGAAATCCATAATTTCACGGTGGCGTTATTCCTGAATTCCATGTAGACTATGGGAATCCTATATCCTCCTCTTGAGCAGTCACAATATGAAAGATCATTTCATATAGCACACAAAACAAGGGCCAGCTCAGTTTATCTGCAGATGTGTAAATTACTATATGGTGGTTAAACTTTTGAACTCAAATTTGATTCTGTGCCAATTCCCATCCCAGACCAGGAGGACTTGTACTGTACGTGGTGTGTTAGGACCATCTGGCCTCATTTCCAGATGGATCACAGATCAGCATCACATCCAGAGGGAGGAGAGGAGGAAGGAGAAGGGAAGGATCAATCCCAGCTAAAGAACACTTAAGATTGTGTTTGGCATGTTTGGCAGGAAGCTCTCAGTGCAATACATGCATAAATTGATTCTAATGAGCACAATTTAAAAATATTCAATTATGAAATGGAAAAATAAATATTCCATAAAAGTATAGACAGGAAAGGATGGAGGATGTTTTCCCTCTTCTTAAATCACATAGTTTCCAAGGCCAAGCTCTCCAATTACCCTTGAGCAAGTAAACAAATGTGTTTAGAAGAGAGATTTACAGAGATAAAAGAGGATTCAGCTACTAAGACAAGGAAACCACTGTTTATATTGCTAATCATGGAGGTGCTAAGACATGCCCTCTTTCCTGACAAAACCAAGAACACTGAAGTCACACTGTCTTTACTAAACTAAAGCATTCACAAGATCCAATTGAATATATTCATACTCCACACATTTTTATTCCATTGATTCACAAGACACAGAAGTTACATCTTGAGGTTGCAAGCACATAGCAGGCACAAGATTTTCAAAGTCTGTTCTGTTTGATACAAATTACAACAACTGGCATCTGCAAAGCATGCCAGTGGAAAGCGTGCTGCTTTTACAGAAGGCGAGAGCCCAACCACAGCCTGGCAATGCTTCACGGCTTCTCAGCAGTGCTGCTGACTAACAGGTCTCATTAACATAGGTAAGCTACTGCGATACACTCCCTTTTAGGGACCTCAGATTATCTCTCCATGCAGAGATGCTCTGGACACACCAACTTCCAGGGAATGTGCCAACTATTAAAATGGTTTCACACAACTGCAGCCTGATGTCCATACAAAATGAGCAAGTAACGTTGGTCAAATACTCATTGGACAAGGCTCTGGTATAATTTTTGAGAGTCAGCAGAGAAATCAAGGAATTGAATTTACAGGAATTGAACTATCAAGTCCCTCTTGGAAGCAATATTCTTAAGCGATCGAGCTTTAGGTACTTGCTGTGGGGCATAAAGCCGTACAATGGGTATTTTGAGATCAGCTGATTAAGTTTATATAATTTTTAAAGAATTGCACTTGCAGGTCAAACTGAGGGCTTAGAGATGCATACAAGCCCTCCACAGGTACACAGAGACACCTGCCCTTTGAAGGACAACAGAAGAGCATTAGGAAACCTTTTTTATTATTATTATTATTTGAGGAAAAAAAGTAAGGGTAAGCCTAATCATATACTGTCTGCTCCTATTTACTTGTAGCTCTTGTATAGAGTCTGAAGTTGCTAGCGTACCTTTCTGCAGCTAGAATACTTTATGTTGTCCTCCAGAATCGGGAATAATGCAAAGGTATGCCTGAGATAGTATTATCTCAATTTTCACTAATAAACTTACATTTCTACCTCTGTTTCTCTGCTGCAAAACCAATTTAGCAAGATGTGACTTTCTAGGATAGATATACATCCTTACTGACTTTGTTTCTCTTCTTTTAACATTTATACAAACCATGCCTATTATACATCTTAAACTCTATATAATATTTAACCTTCAATGCAAAGACCAAAGCCATTTAATCTATTAGGATAACGGCGGAAAATTCAAGTGCACGAGAAGTACCCCAGTCCCTGAGATAACAAGGGATCTCTTAGGTAAAAACAGTCAGCTGATTCTTGGAAATGCATTAACCCATATGTTACAAAGAGCAGAACTACACACTCCAAGCATTTGAAGTAGTAGTTGGCTTGATGCAGAAATACCACCAGTTCCCTGATAACCCTCTTGTTCTAAAAACCAACCATGAAGTTATAATCAGCAGTTTCTACCATCGGCTTGCAAAACTCCACCTGCACTTTCCACTTCCTCGAGCTTCTGGACATCTTTGAGCACTCGCTGTCACAGATAGGAACCAGAGAGTCTTTACACCTCACAGGACTGAGTTGCTTCAGGAATTTAATCCAGCTTTCCTAGAACAGGCAGCACAGCCACTCAAGCTGCAGTTGGCACGCAGGTGAAATCGCATGCTGCTAACTTTATAAATAGCCCTAATTATCACTGGCTCCAGTGACATGCCTGCGACTGAGCTCTTTTGTCTGTCATTTCAACTACCTGACTGCCATCTGGATATCTGTGACCAAGTCTGACTCTGGAGCATTTTGTATATTTAAAAAACACAAACAGATCACTAACTTCAAACTTGAATAGAAAAATAATTCTGCTTTATAACATATGTCTTTTATCGCAGAGCAATTCCTCCTCACCTTGTCCATTCGACTTTGCTAGCTACATTTGTACTGAATAATTAAAAACAACCCAGGCATGAATTTAGAATTATTTTGCTGCAAGAGTAACTCTCTCTAACTCTGAATGCTGTATCCAAAGGCAGAATTCCCTCAAAGATGCTATAGGATACATACTGCCTGCTGGCCCCATTTCTTCTTCAGCCTTAGTTCCTTGACTTCTTCTGTTGTAACATGATTAAGGCCTCTCTCCCTGCTGCGATACCTACCTTGGGTTTTCAGACTATGGGAATGAACTTTCTAGCTTTCATCTAATTCCTGGCAAACCCTAACACTGTTGTGAACCTACAAACCAGCAGCTAAGGACTCAAGTAGCCAAATAAGCTCTGCAAAGCGGACAGATTACCCTTTGGCAGCCTTCTCTCTGCAGACCAAGGGCCTGACCCCACAAGAGCTACTCAAAGCACAGCACAGCACAGCACCAGCTGCCTCACCCCTGAGCACCTCACTCCTCCTTTTCCAGGATATTTTTTGCAGCACTTTATCCTGGGCCTGCACAAACTGGCCTCCTTTCTTCCCAACAATACCAGCTAAAGTTATAAAAATTGTGAAGATTGCCATAATTTTATTACTTCTTTAGTTTATGCTCAGCCATTACATTTCAGATGACGCTCTTTCTTTGTGTAATAGGACCAGAAGAAAGATGTGTTCAAAATGATATTCAAAGTACCTTCAAAATATCGTCTATATTAATCCTCATCAATTATTGACATTCTCTTTGATCCACTTCCACCTGTTTCTGAATGCTTTGGAAACATTCACCATAATTCTGTAAAATATTTAAGGAATGTCAGAAAGTAAATTTAAGCCAAAGAACTGAAAAGTAAGGAGGGACAAAAGATGTGTATTAAGTAATATTAAGTGTATTAAGCAATATTTCAACAGAATAACTTGAGAGGAAAAACTCTGACTACTGTTGTTTCAGGCTCTGTAGGGTATACACTGACAAAAGCCAATGTTTTGGGAAAGGTCCTGTCAAACAATCTTGCTCTTGCAGAAACAAATAGTCACTCTTCAGCCCTTGACAATAAAAGACCTTGGTTGCTCTAGATTTCACCTAAATGTAATCCACTGTTCGCTGTTATCATCTATTCACTTACCCACTAAAGTATCAAAAACTTCTGTGACTCATGTTTAGTCTTTTTTTTTGGCAGCTCCTTCTGCCTTGAAACAACCCAAAACCCTTAAATAGCAATTTGCAATCAGGAAGCATTGGAATAAAACACCACACACCTTCCCCCCCCAAAAAAAAGGAAAGCAACGCTTCCAAGAAATAACTTGAGCATCTGATAATGCCTTGATGGCCTTAAACTACCTGTCCCATTTACGTGTACAAAGAATTCCTCCCTATTTGCACTACTGGGTACAAAGATTTTTTCAGTAAGTCAATTCACAGAAAACACCCTGAACTCAGGAAGACAAGAACAAGAGTAGCACTGCACTAGGGAGCCCAGGGAGAGGGGCAACATCATGACTACGGTTACTATTTACTGTAAATGCTGCAAGCTGTGTTTAGGTTGTGAGAAGGGATCAGAAAATTAAATGAAAGTTGCGGGAGGAATTCAGATGGAATACGGAATGAAGGAGAATTTCTATCCCTTTTATGTTTAGATTAAGTCCGATGAAAGTAATGAGGACATGTCTCATTCCAAAAGGGACTGCAGACAAGGACACTACAGCTGTAAGGCTGAAGAACTGCAGACAAGGGCTCTTTATGTTGTTTTATCTTTGTAACTTAACACAGAGTTCAGAGCTTAGGCGACCATCTCAGTGTTAACTCGGATGCATTTTTAGTGATATTTACATATCTACAAGGCACCCACGACACTCTGCTTAGTCAAATGCATCACTGCAATAACACATAAAAAAATGGTGCAAAAAAAGGAGCCATTTACTACAGTCTTCTAAAAACAACATATCAGAAAAAATACTCTTACACGATGTATTTAATGTTTCTTTTCAGCAGCCTCTTCAATATATTTGGGTAAGACTGGCTACTGTACTTTCAACCCTCTCTTTATCTCACTGCACATGCAGACCTATTCAGAAAGCTCACACTGGTTTCTGGAAGTGAAAACCATCTTGCAAACACTTGGAGCTGAAACAAGCTTTGAATTTCCTGGAAAGACAATCAAGACATAAGTTTCATTTCTAAATAAAATCGAAGCAGGAGCAGCAAATACTTGTTAATACCAGAGTAACAGCCAAGGTCACAGTTTCCTTGGTGCAATGCCATGGACTTTAGCACTAAGTCTCTGCTGTTTCAGGCACTGAATTCAGTGGAAACTCAACAACTTGAGCAGACATAGATTCAAGCTTTTAAGCATACTACAGCTACAGAAGTCAGACACCAGGAAAGGGACTGGAGAGATCCTCCTTGGATTTTGGCTGCACTGAGGCTGTCTCTATAAACAGGCACATGAAAAGCAAAGTTTGAATTCTTCTAAATGCACTCCTGGATGTCAAAAGAGCTCTCAGTAAGCTGAAGGTACACATTATACTGTGCTAAGATCACTTAGATGGGATCAACTTCTCTCATATTAGTAGATCGTTCTGTCAACTCTGAGACTCCATATCCAGGATCTGATTCTGACAAAGATGAACTGCAGGGCTATTCTGCATTAGCATTACAAAGCAAACTGGACACTCAGGTACTCTATAAATGCCTATTAGGTTTCCCTGTTTTGAAATTGCACTATTTGGCGACACAACCAGCTGAACGGAGAAGACATCATCCAGCTGAGGGAAATCAATGCTGAGTTGACACAGAAACAAACCACTGGACTGAAGGCAACCTACCCAATACATCACCTTCAATTTACCTCCAGTATAAATTTTCTGAGAACATCTAATTGCCTCCTAGAAACCTTTTCACCTTTGTGGACAGAATTTTTTTTTTTTCATTTCTTTTTATACTTGTCCAGTTTTACTGCAGTTTAAAGTCTGAGTATATGCGAGCTACCACCAAGTAAGTTTATACCACTGCTCAGTTAGTGGCATAGAAAATAATTTGGTGTTGGTAGTTTGTGTTGGCAGGTGTGTTGGGAGTTTGCTCTTCTGCATATCTTAACAAGATGGTATTTGCACAGTTCTAATTTTTAGTTTTTTAAATTCCACTTACTACTCACATCCTTAGTTTATCTAAACAATCCTCTTCCTTATTTTTGTATTATTTCTATTTATATATTTCTATTCTTTAATTTATAGTTTGAGTTTTGGAAGCTAATTGTATCAAACTGATACTTATATATGTCAGTCTGAGAAAATTCAGATGAACAATCCACCACAATTATGCACTTGCGACTGTCTCTATTTACTATGAGATCATGCAGCAGCAAAGATCCCTTGATACAACTGTTCTCCTCTTATTACTAAGTTCTTCAAAATACTGCAGCAGCTCTCTAAGTTTCCAGCTTGCATTTCCTTGTTAGACGAGAATTATATGTAGTCATCCTGCTCCATGATGAGCATTAACCCCCTTGCCCTTGAATTTCTCAAATAAAATGCAAGAATGTGGAGCAATCTGAAAAAAACATGTTACAGATGTTTGATGTGCCAGTTGTAGCAGACCTGAGAAAGAGACTCAGAGCAATAAAAACACCTTTTAGAGCATTTTTACCTCTCAAGATGTAGTTCTGATAATTCTGGTCTGCTTCTGCTCCCACCTTGATCAAGCAAGTCAGACCTTCTGCCACCACAAATTCATGAACCAAATCCTTGTCATCCTGCAAAAGAGACAGAAAGTTGCATTACAGTTTTGAAAGACAAAGCAAGAGGGTATATCATAGTGTAGGCAACAGGGAATATCATAGTGTGAAAACCAAGTACAGGCCTTCATGTTTTCAGATGATTTAAGCATTTTTTTTTCTGAAAGCTGTCAAAGAAGACATCTCAAAATCAGAATCAAATGCATCTAAGCAAGGCTAGGAAAACATTCATCTTTACCTTTCACCTTTAAGTCAACTATGGAAGATTAGCTTCTGTAAAATGTCCAAACTCATTTATTTTTCCTTATAAAAGTGTAAAGACCTGATACTATAATTTCATAAAAAGCTTATTTACTTTCCTAAACTATTTCCTATATTTAAGTGAGCTTTTCTTTCTGTTTTTTAAATCATATGAATTCAATTACTGGCATTTTTCCTTAATGTAAAAATACCAGCCAATTACAGCAAGCATTTAAGAAGTCAATATGCATTAAATGTTAACTCAGAGCAGTCCTGTCTAAGATTTCAAATAGAATTTACAGCAGTTAGATTTGAGTTGGCCTTGCACAAAAGTGACCTACCCTCATTTACAATGTGGGTGCAATTTTAAATTACATGAGCTCTGTACAATTGGTTTTGCTTGTTCCATATTTATTTTTACCAAGCTACATAAGGCAGAGCCTTAAGAATCTATTCCAAAATATAAGCCAAATACAACAGAACCTGGAAAAGAAAAAATTACAAATATATTGATAATTAGTAACAGCACTAAGAGCTCAGAGCTCTTACCACTGATCCCATTAATGAATGAGCAAGAAGAACCAAGACTAATAATTTGATAGCAGTAAAACTCTCAAAGTAATTCCCTTTTTGACCAGTTCTTTACTCAGAGCAATCAGCTGAAACCGTATAATATACCAAAGAGATATACTGAGCTAAATGAACACTGCCATGCCCAGGGAATGGACAGCTTAAGGTCTGAAGACTGCCTTCTCACCTTACACAATCCTCATGTAGACAGAAAGGTACTAAAAACTTGATTAAACAGCACTTAATGAACCAGCTACACAAATGAAGCATGCAACCAATTTAAAATATTTATGAAATAGGACTACTCTGCAAACAAAATTATCCTATTTGCTGAATCCCGTCATTTGATGATTTTTAATGACTGTTCACACGTATTTTCACTCCCAGAAACATATTAGAAAGAGAAAATTAAGGTTTCCACAATTGCAGTTCTGGGTGGCCAGGATGTTGGCAGTAGATAAATAGTTTTGTTTAGAATTATTTCTGAATTTACCACATACACTAATTTATAAAACTGATAAGCCAACTAAAATAAGTCTCTTTAACCTGACCATTCACTGATTGCAAATTTCCTTCAGCCTGACAATTTATTTCTTAGATATTTATTTCTTTCAAGGGAATTATGTCATATAATTCTTAAATACTGGTGAAATGGGATACTTGAAGACTGCAAGGCAAACGGATCCCTCGCAATACATTTAGAAATTATGGAAGAAATATTTTTAAGATTGTAGGTGAAAGTGAAGTGAAAGCATGATTTGTTAAGACTTAATGCATTTATATACACACACTACAATTATTTATCCTTTATATAAAAAGAAAGTATAAAAACATTCCCCACAACTTTCCAGAGATAAGAGATAGAAAGGAAAAAATAAGATAAAATCCATTGCTCTACAGACTCAAACCCAAAATTTTATTAATTTCTGATGCTTGCTGTTTTCCCTTTTGTGTGTGTTGTGATTATCTTTATAAAAAGGAAAGGTCTGTTTAAAATTTGGCTAAGGCACTAGCCACGTGCACATCTGGCAGCCTTGTCTCCAGCAATTCATGTTGCAGAGTCCTTCCCAGGTGTTGTCATTGAAACATCTGAGCTCTAAATCTCTAGCTATTTATTTCAAGTTAATTTGTGCAGCAAGCATTCCCCAAATTCTTATGGCAAGCTTCCAGCACAATATTTTATAATGACTGGAGTCTGCAGAAATAAGCTTCAACAAGAAAAGGACCTCATAAAATGCCTTCTGTTGATCAAAGCTCTATTTCAGTTTTGGCCCACTCAAACTTGAGGTGCTCAACTTAAAATCAAGCACCAGAAGTAAACCCAGAACCAAATGTGCATGCATGTAAGCCAGCCCACACCTAAAGACAAACTACCCTCAGCTCCCCCAGTATAATGGGATGAGATGCACCCTGCAGCCGTTCAGAGATAGGCAGGAGCAGACGCAGGGGACTCCTGAGAATATTCTTCCTTGAGCAACAAAGAGCGCCACACAACTGCTCTCTCCCATGTAGCCATTTTTCACCCAAAGGACCTCAAGTGAACTCTCACTCTTCAAGACTTTTAAAAATTGCATTTCCTAAAATTCTACAAAAGAGGAATAAATCCCTTAAGTAAATCTGAAGTAAAGTTTATTCACAGCTGAGACTAAGTCAACACACTCCAGGAGCTTGCATGCCATTCCCAGTGCCTAGGAAGTAAGTTAATTTGTACACCAAGGTCCACAAATCCAAATTTGATGCTAATAAACAGAAAAGGTGTGAGCTTTCCTAACCAAAGGTGTCCAGGAGCAGGGCAAGAGAAGGAAGGCAAGGAAGGATGTAGAAGTGAGAGACGTTAGCACCAAGTCAAAACACAGTACGGAGTCAAAAGGCTGAGAAAAAAAAAAACACCCTAGTTTTTGTTTGTTTGTTTGTTTGTTTTCCCCAGAAGTATAATGACCAAAAAAACCCCCCCAAAAAAAAAAAAGCCCACAATTTATTTGACTATAGGTGACTCTCTACTTAAAAAGAAACAAAAGATAAAAATACAAACCACTGAGTGAGATTATTAATGCAATAACTCTTTCAGTTGGTAATGACAGAGCATATTTCTTGGCACATCAGCAGAAATTCTGATCTTGCACCAACTTCTGGAAAGTAAACTCACGATATCCTTGAGTTCAGAAAGAACTCTAGTCTGGTTTCACTCATGATCAAACAATATTGGAAAAACAGACAAAAAGAGTAATAACCATAGTCTACAGGTTCTGAGATACACTGGTAGATCTAACATAGTCATTTGGGAAAAATAAAGGATGTGTGAAAAAAAATAATTGTTCCTATGCTGGGGAGTTAACAGTAGTCTAGCTTCAGCAACCTTCAGCTTGGACTCAAGAAAGGAAAATTCTCAACAGTGATTAAGGCTAATGATATTCAGTGAAAGGTAAAAACAACAATATCTCTTAATAAATCTAAGATTTTCTAAATATTTAGCAGTGAATGCACATTAGTGTATCACCTGGGGAAAATTTAGCAATGGAACACAGATCTTCAGCATAACTTATTGTGTGAATTAAATCTTTTTTTAGATTCATTTTTAAACAAGCTTCTTCAAAATGAAAATTGTCCAGTCTGCCTTCTGGAGCTTTCTCAAAGCATCCGAAGGAGTAAATTACTACAGCAGAGTCATCCTTGACTGAAACGAGATATATTGCAGCAGAACTGCAGAGGAAATGAGGGTCTGAAGGACTTTAACCAGACTGCTTTTGAGAAGCACTGAATAAACAAATCAAATTCAAATTTAAAAAAAGGCTTTTAAGGTACTTCTCCTGCTCCAAGTGAGAGGGTGAGAGAAGGTGTAATGAAGCAGAATACAAATACATCATGTGCTAGACTTAAATTTGAGGGCAGTGCATTATCTAGTCTATTGTGTGTATGTGAGGCAAGTGGAGAAGCCAACATCTGGAATGTGCCAGGGAAGATGAAAGGACTCCAGGCCCATACTCTCCAAATGCAGAGGAGACTGTTTACATCCATTTTGTTCCAGGGTAATCTTTTCAGACCCATTAACTCCCTGACGTGCCAAGTGAGGCAACCTCCAGAGTCAAGGCTACCATGGGCCAGCAGCCCAGGGTCCGGTGTTCCCCAGGATGGAGTGTATACATTGCACAGGATAGGTAGCGGCTGTCGCAGGGCTGTGCACAAGCAGTTGCTCTGCATAGGTTAAGAGGGAGGGAAGAAAAGGTTGACATTGGGTATGGAAACAGGCTCCTCCACTAATATCACAAAGATTTATGAGCCCTTAATCAGCAGGCATTAAAGCATTGATGAGCAAAGCAGCAAAAGACAGGCAAAGCTCTCTAAGGTTCCCTATAAACTCCTACAATCATAAAGATTGTGTAGTGACACAAAGACTAGCTACTTAGGGGCTTTATACAAAGATAGCAGTGGCCTGGTCAGCTAACTGCATTTTAACCATCTGCTCACAGTCTTGGGAACAATATCATCTTTTCCTTTGGCATTTCAGGCAGGGAGGGAAAAAAAAAAGCACATGCTACTTTAGTGCCATAAGTAACAAGAATACATGAAAATACAAAAATGTTCCCACTGTGGAGTTTGTAGTTTACTTATCAGGTCAGTGCCTGAAAAACTTCACGAATTATACTTTTTATCTGCATAACACTTATGCATAACTGCATAACTGTGCATAACAGTTGAGCTATATATATATGTATAAAAAAGACAACAAACTAGGATTAAGTTGCTTATAGTATGTGCATACATCCAAAATACACCAACAATTACAGCCAACAAGCCTTGCTGTCCTACAAGTTATGTTTCCACATGCCATAGAATGCATTTGCTTCTGTAGCCTTGCGGAGTATTTTCTGGCAATGAAGAGTGAAGGCTTTTTTTTTCCCCAGAAATAGCACTTTCCAAGAATGCATCTTATATGAAGTGCAGCTTACACACAAGAAGATAAAATGTTTTCAAATTGTTAAATATATTATAGAAGCCTGCTATTTCTGAGGCCTATATACTTGAAAACTTCTCCTCAAAACATCATCATTTTTGTCACCTGAAAGCTTTTCTCCATCTAATGAGGATCAAGGTTGTGAAACAGTTTCTCGAGAGGCTTTTTCCTTTTTCTAATTGTTTTCTAGTAATATTTTCCTCATAGTTTTAATGAGCATGAGTGAAAGCTGTATTCCAAATATTCAAGTATTTTGGGAAACTGGACAGTAACTACACAGTCACATTCGGATATCCACGTACATATTTCTCCTTTGCATGACTAACAGCTGTGCAATGTATTCTCTTTCCAAAAAAATCATAACAAGATGCTTGTCTATGATATATCCAAAGCGAAGCTGATTTTTACAGTGTGGTTTTTTTCTTTGTTTTTTGTCCTTTCTTGTCCTAAAATATCACCCACTGTTTTTTGTTTGGAGCATCATCATATTTAATCTTATTCTATACATATCTCACCTGTTTCTGTTACACAGTTACATGTGGCACACTTTATAAAGTTCATGTGTCTCACTCGAGAACCATGCCCTTTCCCAGCCTGTATTCTCCCTGTGGTACATTATTTAATAAGCAATAATCACATTTCTTGCTTATCTAGATTTCCAAAAGAAAAAGTGGCAATTATGTTAGCCTAAAAGTGACAACAGCATGGGCAGCAAGACTTATCCACAAGGATCTTCTTGCTAAGCACGAAAAGCAGTGAGAAATAAAGAAGGAAGTTTTGACTGCTGTCCTATAGGAGGGGCTCCATTCATCCTGTAAACCATAAGGATTGATGTACTTCAGATCAAAACAGAAGTTTTACTCTCTGTCCTGTTACTCCATAAGACGCCCTATTAAGAAACTGAAATTTCAATTTGATTTGAATTCCCAATTGGTCCAGCTGTTTTTGCCTTTGGACCAAAAATCCTGACTTCACAAAAAAATACTACATACATGATAATTTACATGACCATTTGACAAAGGACAAGATTAACCTTAGCATTTCACCATGCACAGGATGGCGTGACAGGATAAATTTCAACTCTAATTGACTGAAGGCTGAAAAGTAGCTTCTTTTGCAGCTTGAAATCTTCTGGAGCAGAATGGTGGCAGTAGGGTTGGAAGGGTTCATTCGGATGCTGACCACCTCCAGAAGTCAAAATTTGCTACCTTTAATTTGAGAGGAGAAGCTAGGAAATCCTCACTCACCTCTATCAAGAGTATGCTGTAAAAGCATGATGTCCAGCCTTTACATCAATATATAAGAAGCAATCTCTGATAACCACTCTTCCTCAGATTTCCCCCTACCAGAAGTATATGCTGAAATAGAAATCCTAGCTGGTTTTGCTCATATGAAGAAAAAAAATAGCAAGGAAAAAGCTTATATACAAGGATCACTAAAATGTCAGCCCTTTCACATAAACTTCCCTTCAAAATATAATTGATAGGCACCTTTTTTTTCAAAAGTGAAAAGACATCACTCCTATTTTTTTTTTTTTTTTTTTTTTTTCTTTCACACATCAAGATAGGATCACAAAGTTCAGCTGGGCTTAGGAGGATTAAGGCTAGAGATTAGGCTTTATTCATTGGGGATGTAAATTAGCTGCAGAGGGACAGCAGCTGACTGGGGAGGAAAGGATGCAGGTCAAAGAGCAAAGCATGTGTAGCTCCAGACTTGTGTGGGTATAAATCTCAAATGACAATGCATCTTGCTCACTATCATGAGAGTGCAAAACGCAGCTCCATTGCCCAATATACTTTAAAAGGTCCCTCTAGTAGCAAGGAAATGAAAGAAGAATGATAGAATGCAGGTTTCCAATCGTTAATGACACTATCCAGGATGGTTCAGCTCCTCTGGTCTGCCCTATTTACTCCCTTGCATTTCTAGTAGTAGAAAAGGAACAGAAAACAACTGACCTCTCTGAAGCATTCCTCCAGTTCTGGCTCCTAACCCAACTGCCTTCAGTTGTACATGAGAGGGCTCTGGCTCTGGCCCAGTAGCAATGGAAAAGCAACAGCCAGTTCCTCTTGGCCCTCTTTCAGCCATCTAGCTAGCGATGGGACCTCAGAGCCTATGTTTGATATATACCTCAGTAATGTCTCCACAAGAATTAATATTTAAAACTATTGCTAACTGCCTTCACAGTGTGCATCACATCTGCTAAATATACCCTTAAAATAATTAGTCCCATCCATTGTAGCCATGAGGCTACAATGATGTAGTAATAGAAGAGATATGCAGTGCTGTATTAGAAATAAATCCCAGACCATTTCTGTAGTCCATTTTTTTTATTGGCTAAGCAACAGGTTGCATTTTATGGATCAAGACTGGCTAGCAATGTTTGCAGTCAGAAAAATCTAATTTTGGCTTGAAAATTGAACAAACATGGTCAGGAAGTGATTGAAGCAGCTAGACTGCCGAGATATAATTTATAGTTACTTTCCCACACTTCAAACTAATCTTTGGATTCCAAAATTAAAATACTGGATTGAAAATCCAGAAGTGTTTGATGCTACTTAAGTTCAATTGTCACTGTTTATTTCAGTACATTTTAAGAGCCACATCATCTATAACAAATAATTTGGGAAGAAAGAAATCCTATCTGTACACACATTGCATGCTCACATGCACAAATATGTGTAGTCCTCTGAGACCCTACAGATTCCACTGCAGCCTAAATTTACTTAGGTAGCTACCAAACTGAAATCTTTGCATGGAGCAGATAGCCATTGATTAAAGCAGTCAGCTCTTGTATTAATCCATTGAACCTCTACTCTAATGAGTCTGAGCACTAGCTGTAGAACATGACCCATACTTAGTGTGTGGGCTGTGAGAAAGGGAGTTTCCACAGTCACAAAGAATCGGTCTTTCAAAGATGAAGTATTTTCACTCACTGCTGTTGGGAACTTTTCTCAGAAAATATTCTAAGAGGAGGACACTCGGTCGCTTCAGTTGTCTTCCTCTCCTCACAGCCCCTAAAGGACCCCAGATAGAAGCGGGGAGTTCCTAGATAAAGCAGGTGCCCTGGACCAGAATGTTCCCACAATCAGATGCTGAGGCAGTGACAAGCTTAATGGACAAGTAACCAGTTTATCTCTCAGCGGAAGCTCCCTCTACTTGCTATCTCTGATGGGTGCTGGTGGCCACTTCAGCCACCCTACTGCCCTCACGTGCTGTCCCACAGCTTTTGCCTCCTTGCCACATCCCCCTACTTGCTTCTCTCCTCCAGCCTCTTCACTTCCCAAAGTACACATAGACAATTTTTACAGAAGTGAGGCCATAATCTGACATGCAGAAATACACATAAATCATTATTTTTATATTATTCCTTTTTTCCTTATTCTTAAACCTATTTCTATGTTCTATTTATATAGAACATTTTACAAAAGAACACACCAAGATACATTTTTTTTTCCTTTCTATGGGGGTAATGTTAGAGGTGAAGTAGCCTGCAATGCAAAGTTTGGCTTCAGAGATGATCACAAAAAAACTCATATTCAGATGTCAATTCTCTTGCACAGCACTGCATTGAGCTGGTTGCCTAAGCACCAAACACTAAATGTCAATTTTTTTTTAACGATCTCTTAAGCACCTAAAGAACATATCTGATGTCAGCTAATCATGATGATGATAATAATAGACTATGCCGTTCCAAATAATAGACTATGCCATTCCAAGCATGAAGACAACTCCATGTTTGTCCATGATTTTGAGTCAGCGGTAATGTCACCCAGTATTTAAGATGATGTATATTTTATTGGTAATCTCTGAAAAGAAACCTACTCTCTGTGAAATAAGATTGAGAGAGAGATGTGAACTGTCATGTGAAATTAAATGTACGTTAGCTTTGAGAAGGAAAGCAAAGTTTGTCATTTCTTTGGACTTCATCAAGAGACTTTCCGAAGAGGGCTCTGTTCAGGGTGAGCTGGCAGTCCAAGTGGCAAGCAGTGACAGCAGCCCCTACTTCCAGTCTTGCTCAACTTCCATCCCCAAAGAGCCATCGACCTCCCTCACCCAAACGCAAGAAGCAGTCCAAGGCCAGGAGGAGAATCCAGAATGCATCTCCTGCTCTCCCCACTGGGACCAGGGATGCCCGAGCAGCTCCAGTGCTGCTGGATCAGCTCCAGTGCTGCTGGATCAAATCCAGCTTTGATCTCAGTCCCCAATAAGATGGTGTCTATCCAAATACTTTTCTAATTAATGTTTTCAGGGCCTGTGGATAGCTCTGGTCTTTGTAGCACTTTATGCAAAACTCAATTGTTACATGATTAATTTTTATTGTTTAAATAATGGAAGAAAAATCTGAAGGAGAATTTCAGAACTCTGTTGCCTGTTATTCTGATCACAATACAATTCACAGACTGAGGCTGCTCAAGGAAAACTGCAGACCTCCCACATTCACTGAACGACAGCTAGTAGGAGAAAAAAAAACTAATACAAAACTGCCTTTTTTACTGAAAAAAATAAGAGTCCTTTAGGCACGCTTTCCAGAAAACCTAACATACGGATAGATTAAAAATATTTTCTACAACTTTAAGATGATGGCTTACTTTAAGACGAAGACTTATGTGTGGTTATAGTTTTCAAAGTGATTGAAATATCTTTTATATTTTTCTTCTTCCTCTGTTAGGGACATATGCTTACCTAATTCATTCATATTTAAAAATTGTATTTATAATAAATAAATAAATAACATCATATTTAAAAATATACAATTTTAAAATATACAATTTTAAAATATGCTTTGCAACTACAAGATATATTTTTGTTTATAGGTTCGGTAACATGCCTTCTTTATGTTATGTCTATTCACAGAGGTTTTGTAAAATAAACGTCATGTAAAACGCATCATATGGATCATACAGGAACTCAATCTGGCCACTGCTGTGAAAGACAACAAAAAATGCTTCTACAAATACATTAACAAGAAGAGGGGGGCCAAGGAGAATCTCCATCCTTTATTGGATGCGATGGGGAATATTGTCATCCAGGCTGAGCTACTTAATACCTTCTTTACTTCAGTCTTTAACACTCATATCAGTTATCTTCAAGGTAGATGGCAATCTGAGGTGGAAGACACCTATAGGGTGCAGAATAACACACACACACACACACCCCCAATCAAGGAGGAAACAGTTAGTGACCTGTAACTCCACTTGGACATCCACAAGTCAATGTGGCCAGATGGGATCCACCTGAGGGTTCTGAAGGAGTCGGCAGAAGTGCTTACCAAGCCGTTCTCCATCATCTACCAACAGTCCTCGTCAACAGAGGAGGCCCCAGATGACTGCAGACCGGCCAGTGTGACTCCCATCTACAAGAAGGGTCAGATGGAGGATCCAAGGAACTGTAGGCCTGTCAGCCTGACCTCAGTATCAGGGAAAGTTATGGAGGAGATCATCTTGAAGGCAATCACACAGCATGCGTGAGACAACCAGGGAAGCACGCTGTCCAAAGAAGGGCAATAAAGCTGGTGAAGGGACTGGAGCACAGACCTTATGAGGAGCAGCTGAGGGAGCTGGGATTATTTAGTCTGGAGAAGAGGAGACTCAGGGGAGACCTTACTGCTCTCTACAGATAACACCTGAAAAGAGGCTGTAGTGAAGGGGTGTTGTTCTCTTCTCCAAAATAACTATAGATAGAACAAGAGGAAATGGCATCAAGTTGCACCAGGGGCGTTCCAGGTTAGACATTAGTAAGAATTTCTACATGGAAAGAGTAGTCAAGCATTGCAAGGCTGCCCAGGGAAGTGGTGGAGTCACTATCTCTAGCAGTGTTTAAGAAATGTGTACATGAGACACTTAGAGACATGATTTAGCAGGCATGGTCTTGAAGGACTTACGGTTGGACTTGATCTTGATGGGCTTTTCCAACCATAATGATTCTATGATACATTCACACATATTGTAGTACTTTCAAATACTTTTCTCACTTTTAACATGAACAAAGATTGCATAAAATGAGTTGTATTTTTCCTATTTTACAATCTAATGAAAAAGTTTTTATATCTTAATTTTATAAGCACATTAGGCAGGATTCTGTCCCTGAATGCCTTTGGCAGTTTAGCACATTGTACCTAAAAAATCACGAATCTCTGATAAGCTCAAGAATAAAAAAATTAAGACAACAGGATCGATTTAACGAGAGCTAAACTGCAACCCAATGTATTGTTAGCTATATGTGCATTTTTTTCTTTTTAAAGTTACTTTATTGATCCATTTCTAACATAATTCCAATACTCTGAACATTACTTTCCTTATTCCATTTGTGAAAAAGCACACTGGTAAACCAGAAGGATATTGTAGTATAATCAAACAAAACATTGTGAATATGGATTTATTGACCTTTCAGAAAAAATTACAACAGCAGAAATGGCATTACTGTCCAAGAAAAATGCTCTTATCCTTATGCTAATCCTTTTGCCAAGAACAGCCCACCGTAAGAAACCACAGAAAAATTCCAAGCTTGTGCTTGCCAAATGAATCTTTCATTTAAAACTTGAAACAAAGGCACTGCATTTGCCAAACCTTGGTAAGCTTCGCTGAAACCTTGTGTGAAAAACCAAAAGATCTAACTACTTGGAACTCAGTTTTGATGTAAAAACTCTGACTTGTTCCCACTTAGTACAAATAAGAGACTTTACATTACCTTGAAGTTCTTCAAATTAAAAATTATATAGACACAGAGCTGTGCCAAATTAACTCTCCTACAACAAAATGATTATAAAAACAAGGTGTTTAAAAATGTTTTGGCACTTCAAGACAGGATGAATTCTCTGTAACTTTCTGAAAATTGTTAAGATGATCATTACATGAAAGTAAAAAGAGTGGTCTTAAAGTCAATATTTGATTTCCCAAACACTATATTCTTGAAGAATTTCAAATACTAAATACAACAAGATATAAAATAAAATAGATATCCATATAGAAGTATACTCTTAAAAATACAATGGCAGATAAATAGATTTCTAATGTTTTATTTTCCAGTTTGGTAATGCACTCCATCAAATTTCTGATCATATGTCATGGATACTTTCCAGCTTGAGGAATATTCCCTCTTCCCTGTCAATTCTTCTACTAATTATAATCAGTCCTTGCATTCTCATAGCGTACTTTTTTTTCTTTCTAAGGCCCCATTCAATCAACAAACTGCTATAATTTCACTAGAAGTTACTGCTTGAAGTGGTAATAGATAATTACCAACTTCTTCCCAGATCAGGTACATTAGAAAGCAGAGAAATCAATCACTTAGGAAAATTATGTTCTGAAACTATCTGACTACCTTAACTCTACAGTTGTACTACTTCCTGGTGCATTTCTGACAATCTAGATTTGAAGTGAATACCTACTTTACAATTAGGCAGGTAAAGCATCTCTTCAAATATAAAGTCTCAACATTCATTTGTAACAAGTAAAGTATTTAGAAATTATCACTGATCTGCCAAAGAATGAAGTTAAAGCTGGAAATTATGAGGATAAAATTTTACCTGTACAATCTCTATGACTAAATTTGGGTAAAGCCTTAGTTCTACTTTCCTGGTTTCCTGTATAGCCAATGTTCACGAATCAATATTTCTTTTCCTGCATCTCTTTTCCCTTCCATCTTGTGGGGGTCTGTATAGCCTAGGGCAAACTAGGAGTCATTGAAATGTAAAACTGGGTTGTTAGGATGAAGAGAAACTAGGAGGGTGGAAGTCCCTGATAGGTTAAGGGTGCCTTTTGAAATGATTGGATAAAGGTGTTTAAGGCTCATGATGATTGGTTAGAAGTTGCTCACAGAGCTCGTGGTTACCATGTGAGCACCTTGGGGAGAGGGTGTGGGGGTCCTTTGTGTGCCTCAGGGGAGAGGGCAGGGTTCATTTGTAGGAGAGTTTATAAGCGGCAGTGTGGCCTCAATAAAGGTCTTTTTTTCACCATCTCAGAGACCCCTGCTCCTCAGTACACCCACATTACTTTTCAACCCATCTCATTACACTTATTAGACAGATAAATATCTAAATAATACCTATTCCCCAGAAAATAGCTATCAGGTAGAAAAGACCTTAAGAATGTATCCACTGAAAGCACTCTGTGCTATCTGTTCAGAAACACTTACCAGACTTAAAAAAATTCTACTTGGGAGAGAATGCTTATGAACACCCAGACTGGGAAAAAACATTGATGGGAGTTGTGGGATGGGTGGGAAGAGAGGCCTCACACTCACTGTTACATCATTCTCTACAACTACCTGAAAGCAGGTTGTAGCAATGCAGGGGTCGATCTCTTCTTCAAAATAACTATAGACAGGAACAGAGGAAATGGCCTCAAGTTGCATCAGGGGAGTTCCAAGTTAGACATTAGGAAGAATTTCCACACAACGGAGTGGTGAAGCATTGGAACAGGCTGCCCAGGGAAGTGGTGGAGTCACTGCCCCTGGCAGTGTTGACGAAATGTGCAGATGAGGCACTTAGGGACATGGGTTAGCAGGTTTGATGTTGAAGAGTTTATGGCTGGAATTGATCTTGAAGGTCGTTTCCAACCATAGTGATTCCATAATTCTGTGATATACATGAAGGCCCAAATTAAGCTATGGAATATCTAAATTCACATAAACAAATACTTCCCAGAAACAGCTATGTTTAACAAAAAAAAAAAAAAAAAAAAAAGAGAGAGAAGAAAATAGAGTCAACTCTTGGAAACATCTCAATTTCCTCTTAGCATAAAGTCTACTCAGCTGGCAAGCTCACAGGGAAACCCAGCTTGCATCTTCATGACTCTGAAACAGCCCTCCCCTGCAAATGCCTTGAACATGCAATGATTTTCCTAATCTGTGACCATGAGACAACCAGACTGTTTTGGAGTTGGAACCCCTTTCCTACTCAAAAATTTAAAAACACAGGGAGCTTTGTTGTGACCTGGGAAGGATATCTTAATTTACCAAAATTCTCTCTGAAATGAGATCCCTTCCCCAACTATTCATGTTGCTTGAAAAATCATTCTGGCACTTACTAATAGATGTTTAACTTTGAAGTTTTGTATGCTTTGGAAATTTCCACTCTTCAGTCTTACAGATTTACTGAAATATTCTTGTTCTTCTTAGAAAAAATGTTAATTCAAAACAAACCAAAAAATGCTTAACTAAGCATCTGAATACTTATATGTACTTCAAACACTTAAAACCTGCCATGTAGCTCAATAAAGATACAGGCTGTCATCACCAATTTTTAAAGGAGAAGAGGTATATTTTGTTGTTGTTGTTTAATTGATTTCACAGATATTTAACGATGGAAGTAAAATTCGTCAGTCAGAATTTTGTTTTAGGATCAGACTTGTAGGTGATTGCTTCTCACACATTTATTTTTTTCTTTTTCTCTATTCTGTTCTTTTCAACCTTATCTATTCCAAACCTGCATCTTTACCTATCCAGGCAAATGCACCTTATATTGAAAGCATTTCTATCTGTTCACTCTAATACTGCCCACTGCACTTCCCCATCATACCTGCTCCTTCTCCAAAGGACCAAAAGTCCTGCTGATTCCATCTCTTCTCCATAACAAACATGTATCTGAATCCTTGTCTTTCTGTGAAGTATCTTGCTGGACTAATCAATAAATTGGGGCCTCTCATAATAATAATCAAACATTTCAGATTTGTCTCGTGTCTTCTCACATCCTTTTTTAGGCTCTTTTTTTTCTTTTTTTTTAAAATCCATTTGTCAACAATACTTCTGTGGTCAGGATTAGGCCAATGTGAGTCCATCACTCCAGTGACAGGTTTCTAGTGCTGTTTTATGCATCCTCCTTCCAATCTTCCCAATATAGCATCATCTGTCTCACTGCCCAATGAGCAGCACAGCTTGCTATGCAAGACTCCCAATTTTCTTCCAACCTTCCAGGCAGCCATGAAGTCTGCCATTCCTCCATAACCAGTCCTGCTCTCTTCAGACAGATGGAATGGGGCAAGGCTTGCAGACAATCTGAATGTTCTTCAAAAATGTGTTCCTATAATTTTCTCCTTTGCCAAAACCTGTAAGCTATTCCCTACATCAATAAAGAGATTCAAGCCATGTTCAACAGAGTGCCACTGATAACATATTCACTTACTTGAAATATTTGTTTCAAGGAGAAAAGTGCCCTTCTCAGCTCCCGTCCATTGGAATTGTAAAGCTTTTCTGGAAAAAAAAAGAAAAAGGAAAAAAAGGTAACAGCAAGAAGGTCAGCAATAACAAAAGTGACAACATTGCTTAAAAGGGGCACAGATTTCAAAAGAGTTAGCGGGATGTCATAAGTGCCAATTTTCCATTTGGTAGACTACTTTCAAAGTAAGCAAGTTTCTTGTTCATATATACAGTACTTGTTCATTAAACAACACTAGTGAGACCACAATTTATCTCTGTATAATTACAGATAACATCTCCCAGGTAAGTTTATTATACTTTCAAAAAAAGTTCAGTGAGAAGCAACACTCTACGGATGTTTCGAAAACAGCCAGAAATACTCTTCCTTCTGCATTAGGGTAAAATTACGGTTTATTAAGAGTTACAGATTACTATCAAATGACTCAGCTGAGAGCTCTCTCCACTTTTGTTATCACAGCTAGAACCACAGAATCCCATCCTTGCCTGCCTTTCCTCTCAACATTTTTTTCCAGTACTCTCATCTTTCTATTGTTAATCCCTTTCTACAACTGCAATGAACATTAATACCAAAAATAGCTGGACAGTCTCTTCTAAGTATAATTCTAAACAGTGTTTTATCCTCATGATATCTTGATTTTTTTTTTAATACAAGCTGAAGCATTCCCTTCACCATCCAGTATGGAAATATGTTACCTTGTTTATACTTCTATTACACGCACACACAGAAAAACAATAAGAAACAGTAAGAGTAACTCCTTTTCCTTCTTTATTCTGTCATAGTGTTTCATCTTAAGATGGTCATACTATATGTTTTAGATTAATTATTTTGCATTAGGTATGCTTTATGTATGGATAGAGCACAATGTAACTAAAGGTCTACTACACTGACTTACATACCTGAGAGTATATTCAACAATGGCCGCATATACCCCCAAATTTCTCTGTGTTGAATTTTGCTACTTTTGCTACTTTGCCTACCTACAGGAAGGCAATTACCAAGACAAATCAAATCTCTGCAATCAGCTGCCTCTACACACACTGCCTCACCCCAGATCACCAAAGCATCTATTCTGCAATGGGCAGCAGTACTGTTCTGCAGCAGCTGCGGAGATCAAAGTTAGCCTGCCTGTGAAGCAAGAACATAAGAAAATGCAATGCCAAACCCTATGTTTTCCTTTTACTTTCCCTTGCCTATTTATATTCTAATCACTAATTACATTATAAAATGACCTGAAGTTTTATTTCCTCCTTTCTCAATAAATTACAAAAAGGCATATCATTTGCAGATTTGATGCATTTATAACTCAGTAATCATTCTTCACTTCAAATAAAGAAGGTAGGTTTTAATTTAACACATGTTTCTTATTCCTAACAGTTGCCTTCAAAAGAGAAGAAAAAAAATGACATAAAGCTTCAGCAAGTCTTGCACATTTTTGTAAAACTCTTAAGTAATTTTGTTCATCTCTAACTGCCTGTGGTTTCAAAGGCAGAATGGGTAGAATTGCCAAAACTGTTATTGTTACAAGTTGTCTCCTTTCCTGCACTGTTTACAGAATCCTGACAAAACATTGGAGGAAAGGATTTCATTTCAAGCCATAAACTTAGAGGCATGCTTTAATTACTATAGCTTAAAAGCATCCTGGCATGTGAAATTACATTTCTTGGCAGGATAAAGAGTAATTTTTTCAGGAAGGCTTAAACAATAATAGAGGTCTTTATGGACTGGTTGGCCAACATTACATGCCATATTATACAAAATACTCTTCTTTGAAAGATATCTTCGTCTGGCACTTGTTATTACTCTATTCATAATTCACCACCATTCTTATGAGCACAATTTCTCCAAACAAGGCAATACATTATCATCTTAATGAACAGAGGCACCATTTCTTAAGTGCTGGTAACTTTGTGTAAAAATATCAACATTTTAACAAACGCCATCTGCCTGTCTTTTTCTTTGAGAAGAACATTATCAGCCCCCAGCCTAGGGGGGAAGAGCTAGCTGTTAAAATATTGTAAGAGTGGTTGCAACCATTGGAGCACGTGGATTTTTGGTGTACCTCAAAAGAAGAAAGTTGATTTTTTTCACCCCCTTATTCTTCCAGTAATAACATCATTCGTGGTCACTAGCACAAGTAGTGCTATGGCGTTCAGATGTAGTAAAGAAGACAGAAGTTTCTAAATGCAGTTCAAAACACTTGAACTGGTTTGACACCACTTTTCGAGGAGCAATTATTAATATACATCATGCCATTCCTGCTGCTTCTTGCCAAGGCATTGCAATCTACATAAAGGCAAGTGAAGTTCACCGACTCCTCCTCACCTGAGTTAATCTTGTTGAATCAACTCAGGAATACAAGCTTCTAACCATTTCTACTTAAAATTTTGTGTCTTCTTAAGTCTTGGCACCCTTTTCTTACAGCATAGCAACCATCAAAAATGCTCACAGACCACTATCCAATGAGATAAGGGGAACGGTCACACTCTAGATTTATGCTACATTAGAACATATTTTGGCTTAGTTGACTTCAAACCAGGGTGAAATTCTCCACAGATAGAAAAGCCTGCATAAGTCAAACCACCTCAATGATCATTTCATAAAAGTTTCTATTTTACTGAATTTCTGTGGGGTGTTTTGCAAAAAGCTATACACACATCTACCAGATGTGAGCCAAGAGACACTTGAGAAGCAGCACTGCGGCCTACAGCATTCCTATGTGCCAACAGTGACATGAATACTGCAGCTTGCTCATAAAGGCCTAGACAGGAGTTGTGACTATGAAAATGAATCTGCCGAATCAGAAACAGTAACAACTAGGAAGCTGTCTTTCTCTGATAAAAGAGGTGACTGTAATTCCCACAGGCACATCCCTGACAGAGGCCCCTTCAGCTGAAATGAAGTACCTTCAGGATTTGGAGGCATGAGTCCAAACTACTCCAACTACGCTTATCATTTGAACCAACCTTCTCCACGTCCCGACAATGTGGTTCTGGGACAGCCCAGAAAACTCACTCAGATAACGTGTTGTAAACTGCACTGCATCATGCAGGAAGCCCAACGCCAGCAGAGGGGGGAAAGTTGCTTTGCTTTTGCAAGAAACAAACAAAAACAGAGCTCCCAATCACACTGGTCAGGTTAGAAAAGGATACAAGGTAGCGGGAGATATGATTCTTGACAGAATTAAGGAGCTTGGATGTAAACTTGAACCTTTATGTCAGTATTACACAAGGCCAGAAATTGAACTTTTGAGCTTCAAACAAAACACTAGCTTCTATACTTTCCACTGAAGGTTCATCATGTCTCATCTTTTACTAAAACAGCCAAATAAACAACAAAAGCCCTCAAAAGTACATGTTCTTCCACAGATCACCTACAGTTTGGAGATGCATTACATACTTGCCATAACGTATCAAAATGGAAGACCTACAGATAATAAACATTTCCCCTGGTGGTTTTCTCTGGCGATAACACTAAAACACTAGGGGGCACTGCTTATTTCTTTATTTTAAGGAGGAAAAGGCACTGTCCCTTCATGATAGCTTCCCACTGAAATAGTGGGATGCGAAGGTGGTACTTTAGTGACCTTGAAAGTCAGCTTCTTAATTGGAACCTCTAGGAAATTCTGAGAAATTAAAAGGCATCAGCACTGCCAAGGCTCAAACATTCAAAATCAGAGACAACTCATCTGAAACAAAGCAGATTTTAAACTGAGTGTTTAGTATAATTTTTTTCTCATGTTTTTGTATCAAAGAGCCACATTTGTTAGAAGGCCCTTTGCATCCTTTGTACCTGTTGTACAAACACAAGCATGTGAAGTGTAGCAACCTAAAAAGATTTTCTTTCTTTCATTAACAGCAATTGAGTAGTGCAAATGTTTATGCTAAAAGAAAATCCTTATTTATTACTCTGCTTCTGTAAAGTAACTCTCCTAGAAAGACAAGCAGACATACCAGATGAAGAACAATTGCTCTATAAGAACCCGAAGAGCCTAGTAATTGCTAAGGAGGCCAGGCAGTTTGATTTGCAGTTGGCATATTTTCAGCAAAAAAACAGAGAGAGAAGCCTTTTAAGGATTTTCATTTCAGACTGCTCAGAATTGTCAAAGGCTACTATATTTTTTCAAAGATAACTTCCAGTTTATCAAGTTACAAGTCACTGGGTACACATCTCTCCATTTATAGGAATAGGGCTTTTTTTGAGTAGCAACCTGCCTCTTTATTACTAATTAAATCATTGACATTTCTACTTTCTTTGGGAAAATGAAATGCTTTCAATCCACAAGGAAAAAAAAAATGAAAAATTGGCTAAATGTTGCTTGGTGCAGTCTCATGTGTAACATCTGACCTCTGACTGACAGGGTACCATTCTCCTCCCTTCCACTTCCATCACACCCATTGAATTAGTCCCTGGGATATAGTAATTTATGTAGCTTCAGCCTTTTGAGCTGTTGGCAAAGGCTAGTGAACATCTGGCTGAGCACAAATGGGAGTTGCTCTGCTTCACTTGCTGCAGTCTGAATGACCTCCACATTTCCCATCTATGCTTCTTTTCTCTAAAACTATAATGTCAAGATGAAGCTCCTTTCCTTATAAAAACATAAAAGGGAGATTGACTCTACATTTGATTACACTAACAGGGTAACTGATGCATATTTAATTAAAAGACTTTTAAAATATTTCCTGCCATTCATTTCTAATATTGTTACATTGGACAGAAGTAGACATGTTCTCTGTCTTCCACCACCCACTAGAAACAAGGCCAGAGCTTGGAAATTAAGATTTTATTTATTGCCTTTGCAAATAAAACAAAAACAAGCAAAAAAAAATCCTACTCCCGACAAACAAGTAAACAATCATTAAACTGTCCTTCAGAATTTAAATTAACTGTTTGCAAGTTTCTGTCAGCAGTGATGGAAAATAAATAAATGTTTTTAAAAATCAAAAACCTCAGTATTCTTGTGAGTGCTGAGTGCGATACTTCCAAGTTCATTACTGTGCTACAGTAACTTCAAGTGGGTCTTACTCCACCTGTCTCAACAGATTTACACAACTGTAAACCTGGGCACAAACTGGAGTAGCAGAGCAGTAAGTCAGGCTCTAGCCCTGAAGATTAATCTGAGACACCTCACTGGACTCCAAAGTGGGCCTATGGGTATATATATGTTGCTGTAGATCTAGAACTACTATATATAAAACTAATTAGTGCAGCGTGCCATTCCTTCACTTTGTCAAACAAATTAAAACAGGGCTGGAGGACAAGACCTGGGCCTGCGCCAAAGACAGGCTCTCCCTAGTTTTGTTTTTGTCCGTAAGAGCTGGTAATAAATCTGCTAGCAAGACAATACACTTTCCCTTTATGCCTGGACCTCCTAGAAAATACACAAAGAGGGGATTCATTCACTGGTACACTGCCCACTATCATGTTAAAATAATAGCTTTTTCTGTTGATATTACTTACTTTTGCATATTACATTTTTTTTCTGAATGTAATTTTATTTTCTCCATATAAATAGACTTTTGTGCATTCAGTAGTGTAACATGTATTACTTATAAACTTGAACTACATATTCCCCCACCAATTCAGAGATAAATGATTAGTACTGAGCAAGGGAAAGTAGTTTTTAGCAATCAAGTATGATTTGATGAAAAGCAACAGGCTAACTGCAAGCTCCACTAAGCCTGGCAACTGAAATGTAGCCTTCTGGACAGCGTGAGCACCGCGTGGCTGCCCCAGCTTTCCAGCCTGCCTCACAAAGCAAGGAGCGTGCTGCAGGCTCCTAAGGAGAAGAAAAACCACTGTAGCTCAGTTGCATCCAAACACAAAACAGCCGCATGGCAAGCTATCTGGGACAGCGCGGCTCTGCGAGCCTGCTTCCTTACTCCCTTTCTCTCTGAGGAATGCCCAGGTGGGCAGCGGGAGGACAGAAAAGCACAGAACACCTTGGGACAGCCCTTCCTCCACATACCCTATGGCTGTGTGGGCAGGTAACATTTAGGAGAGGAATAGAGCCAAACTTCTTTGGATATTCCTCTGAAGCACCAAAAATGCTGACTTACACCTCACATGACTTACCATAAAACTGTTAGCATGAGAACGATGGCATATTTTAAATCGAACAGCAAATGTATCCCCTCCTCCAGAAGCCAGTGTCCTCCAAATTGTGTCTTGATTTCTGCTCCTAAATAGCCACAGGACATGAAAATGGATCCACTAATGTGGGGGGAAAGGAACAACAATAAAAAAACTCCAGAGGACTGAGGAAAAAAATTATATTCTTGAGGATGAAGAAAGAAGCAGAAGAAAAAGAGTGATATGCAGAAGAAACAACATGAAGGACAGGACTGAACACCAGAGAAGAGAGACAAAAAGGAGAAGAGCTAGGAAGGCTGACCTGGTAAAGGTGTGGATTCCATTTTTTACCATAAAAAAATAAGAATGTTTGAATATAACTGTAATGCTTAGAAGCTCATCTAACGAGAATCAAGATTTAGAAATTAGAAAGCATGGGGAAGCTGAATGAGAAATTCAATCATTCATGTAAAACAAGAAATCTTCCATTCAGAATAGGTGCTTTGCCCAGCAATTGCTGAATCACCCATCATTCCCAAATGTCCTGGAGCCTACCCCTACCTTCGCTCTAGGTTGTACTCAATATTTCAGATTCACTAACAATATACAGAATAAACAAACAAACGAACAAAAAATTGCGCACACACAAACAGCCCAGTGACCATATTTCTTCTCATACAGTCAGCAGAAGGGACTTTTCTGTTGTCTCCACCTCTCCTTAGAGAAATCTAACAGAATTAACTGATCTCTCCTACTCAGCCCTTTCTACCAAAAGGCTGCTTATTCTACTTTGCTTCAGGCAAACTGTAATCATGTCATGGATAAACTATTAACAAGAGCTTCATCCCCACAAATCTCTAAAATGACATTCCTTGCCTCTAGTACACCAATCTCCATGCAAGTGGAGTGAAGAACATTTCTTATGCTATCCCGACATTAGGCAAATAAATGCCAATGATATACGTTAAAAACAGATGCTAAAACATAGTAACTGTTTATGTAGTTTAGTGCAACAGGAAACGTTAGTTTCATCTGGTGGATCCTGTGGGTTGTGGATACGGACCTTCCTTCTCCTACCATTACGGGAGAAAAGGACATGAAACAGCGAACATGAGCCCCACATAGCATGAGCATAACAGAAGGTTTTACATGAGAATTGCACAGTATGAATGAGAATGGGACAGAAAAACTTAAATCAAAGAGCAAAGGAGACTAACTGGACAGAAGCAATAGCCCTAAGACAGTTCAATGGCCTGAGCATTTCATCAATTTAAAAAAAAAAAAACCACAGGCTTATTAAGATTGGTTGTCCTTAGAGAGATAAAGAAAACACAGCGGCTTTTCACTGCAGAAAATCTGTTTGGAAGGTGGGTTTTGTGGTCAAGCTGACATTGAGGAGCTCTCAGAAATGTCTGCCCAGGCAGTGCCACAAAAAGCATTTGCTCTTCTTTGCACACTGAAAGCTATGGGCAAGCAGCCATAGCAAGGCATTTCTGCAGCTCTTTTTGCCTTTTTTTTTTCTTTTTTTGTCTCACTCATCTATTCCTTCTCATCCTGCAAGCTAAAATACAGAGTTAGCTTTCTTTAGAGCTGTATTTCTTATTAGTATTTCTTAAACTATTTCTTATCAGTAGATATAAGGCTTGGTAAATTTGGACACACATGGGAAAAGCCTTCTGTTCCAAGTAAGGCCCAAGTACACTGTGTAGGTCCATGAACAAAGTGCAGATCGAGAGCATATTGCTCAAGTAGGCCTTCCCTCCTCACCAACTTGAAAAAAAAAAAAACTGTATTAGAAAAATATCCTCAAAAGTTATGACTTTGCCAGCATCTTAGCAAAACAAAGATTCCCTGCTTCAGCATATTCACTCCAGCCATGAAACAGAGGATGTGATGTACTTCTCTGCAATGATTTATTTATATAGTCCCTTCTCCCTTGAAAGCAAAAGGTAATAACCTGCTCTTCATTTCTTAAGCGCAGGAAACAGTATTTTGTCTCAACAACCTCAAAGGAATGCATTTTTACATGTCAAAAAATGCCATGACTGTTCTTTTGAAAGAAGTCAAAGGGCTGTGGAAAGGAAAAGGCTATGTAACAAGGTCAAATATTACAGCACCATACTATAGAAAGTGGTGATGGAAAAGACTTATGAGGTCATCTTGTTCATCCCCCTACTAATGCAAAATTATCCCCTAGAGAGTAATACAGTAGGCAAGCGGCAGTTACACTAAAACATAGGTTACACAATTCAAGAGAATGGTGCCATGGAAAATTGCTAGTAAAGAAAAGAATACAGGAGAACTTACTGTTTTCTTTAGAGATTACCGTAACCACTCTGAGGCTAAAAAATAATTATCTGAAAATATGTAAGTCAAGGCAAATCTTTAAGGCTTGTTTCAGTTTTCCAACTAGCACTCCAAGCTGTTGTACTGTATATTTGTGCTTGAACAGCAATACATATCAGGGTCTCCCTGATTACAAGCACTTCATAATATTGTTAGCTATATTTGAGTTTTCAGTTTTTATTCAATTTTGAAGACTATGCCAACATTCTGCACTGAGTACTCAATTGTACTACTAAGCCAATAGCAACAAGCAAACTGGAACAACCTATTGAAAGTAAGTTAATATTTTTTTTCTGCACACACCTGCTATCCCTGGGATAATGAATGCCTTATCTGTGCTGACAGCTTGGCAAGAAGCAAAACACCTGAGCGCAAAGAGATTATTGATTTGTGCCAAGAAAGTGAACAAGCTCTCGAGCTTCAAGTCCAGACCACATCTGACAGTTGAATAAGACAGGCCAAAATGTGTCAGACGATATGTTGGAGACCAGGGCTTTCCAGCAGCCCCTCAGTCTCTACCCAGGCAGCATGTGTCGTTTTATGGATAGTACAGAGCCAAGATGCCACTGCCTCACAAGCACTTGAATATGTTCAGTTGCTCTGAAAAGATCTAGATGCCAAGTGGCCCACTCACCTGATAATAAGGCAGCGGGTAAAATTGTGGGAAGGTTTAGAGAGATTATCCACCTCCAAGCAGGACTTTATCTCTCCAGCTTCTTCCCTCACCCCATTTAAATCCATTACAACAAGTAAAAGAACTTAAATGGAAAATCCAAAGCATGGGCAAGATATTTATTCCACCTTTCCCTCCATTTTACTTTTGATAACACTGGTTTCTAAAAACTAATTTGTTTGCTTTTATTTTACCCATTTTCCTACATACAATCACAGTCTTTTAAACCCTTAAATATTCTAGCAATGACTCCATATAATGATCTATTCTTTAACTTAAAGAACTTTATCTATAGCTCAGCTTTTCTAAATCTCTGATGATGGCTTTTGTTCTTGTGGAAATCCTCTCTCCAACCAATGCACACCTTTAAATGCCCAAACCCAGACACAGAAATTCAACTTAGACATCTAGAGAGGAAGGGGAAAGAAGTTTTCAACAGATCAGGACTTCACTTTGCTACATGTCACACAATGACAGAGCAAAGGACAAGTCTTTCTATAACAGTCCTACAGTCCCTTAGCAGATATGGGCTTGGGCAGTTGAGGGTGGAAAAGGTGGGGGGGTGGAGGTGGGAGAGGGGAAATAATAAAAAAGGTTAGTTAACTAGTTTCCTCCAAATAACTCAACCTGTCTTCCTCACATGTCTTGATGTGCCAAAGAGTTTTTGTCAAGAGAAGAGCAGTTTTAACACAGATGATCTCAGACATGTTTGCCTTCAACATTCACTTCATTGCTTCAAGTAACAGGACATCCTTATGATACACAAATCAAATACAGAAAAAATTTCCTAACCGAGATTGGGAGAATTTGTGTGAAAATCCAAATCCTAGAAGAGGATGTACTTAATTAAAGGTAATTAGTTTAACAGACCCTGATAGAAGAATCAGATATGCAGAAAGACAAAGTTTAGCACAAAAATACTAAGTGGATGTCAAAATATTTCAGGGTCAGCAACTTTCCTATCACTCTACAAACTGAAATTTGTCCACTGAGTTTTTAAAAGCAAGGAAGAAACCTTTTCTGCGATTGCAGCCAAAATATGGTGCAATGCATGGAGAGTTTGAACTTAGCAGCAGGAGCCACAAAAGTGCCAGTAAGCGACCAAGCATGGAAGAAGTAAATGTCTCCCAGTTTCACAGAATCACAGACTCTTTAGGGTTGGAAAGGACCTATAGAGATTATCTAGTCCAATACTGCTCCAGCAGGGACACCTAGAGCACAGGGCACAGGGTGGCATACAGATGGGTTTGGAAGATCTCCAGAGAAGGAGACTCTAGGCAGTGTGTTCCAGGGCTCTGTCACCCTCATAGTAAAGAAGTTCCTCCTCACTCAGAGATGAAACCTCCTATGCCTCAGCTTAAAACCATTGCCCCTTGTCCTATCACCAGCCACTATGGAAAACAGTTTAGCCCCTTCCTCCCTACAATCATACCTCAGGAATTTGTACATGTTGATTAGATCTCCTCTCCTCTCCTCTCCTCTCCTCTCCTCTCCTCTCCTCTCCTCTCCTCTCCACAGGCCCAGTTCATTTAACCTCTCCTCATACAGTAGGTGCTGCAGTCCCTTGATCATTTTGGTCACTCGTCGCTAAACCCTCTCTAGGACCTCCACGTCCCTCCTGTACTGGGGAGCCCAGAACTGCACCTGATTTATCCTCAAAATTACAAATACATACTACTTCTCAGAATTTCTAATAGATGCTTGTACATTTTCAAAATTACACTGAGAATGGATCTGTGCCATAACGACAAAACTAGAAAATATTCAAATACTTCTGCATCTTGCCAAGCTAAAGTAAAGCATTAGCAAGGAAGAGCAGGGCCACCGAGAGTGCCACCTCTTAACAGGCCAACAAGGGCCTGGGAATCCTTGCAACCTCACTGCTAGTTCTGAATATTTTTTAATATTAGCTTATACAGCTATTCTAAATTAATCATGTTCTTCTGCAATAAGTATAATGCTGCAAAGTGCCCTTATTATCTCTTTAAAGTCAAAATATATCCTTAATATGAAATCATGTCTTCTTGTAAACACAAATTCTGAGCTGCTCCCACTGGTAGCAGCAGCAGTGTTTTCTGATCACTGAGTGGAAAAGCTCTTGGAATGACATCTAAATAGAAAAGTTCCTCTTGTTTTAAGACCAAATCTGATAGGAAATATATGGGAATGCTTGAGAGAGGCTCATACGTTGTGGCACATCATCCCTCTCTAACCGGGGCACTTAAATGACTTTTGGCACAGGAGTTCCCACAAACCACCCAAGGGCAGCAAAACTTGGGTTAAATTCTGCTGGACTTAATCATGCTGAAGCTAAGCAACATTTCTGCATACTAGAGTCACCAAGGCAGTTTGGAAAAAGATTTCTACACAACTCATCTCTGGCTGCCAATTTGCCTTTCTGTGACAAAAGCTGCCCAATACCACATGGCAGGAACTGGCTTTGTCTGTCTAGCCACATGGTGCAGAAACTGACGCAGGACAGACATTGCAGCACTCTTAGCTTCACTTGAACTAATTTCCTGCCTCAATTCAAAGGCTGATTTTTCTATCAAATGCAAAGTAAGTGAGAAGTCTTTTGAGCTACTGGCTTCCTTTCCTTACAGTTGAACTCTCTGTTGTTTCAGAATAGCCTCAAGGAAAAGTTTGAAAAAAGCATGAAATGTGGTATTTGTTGCTTAACAGCTAACAAAGCATACAATCCTGAATTTGCTAAAAGTAATAATAACAGTGAAAAGCTATTCCTGAAGCATCCTAGAAGAATTTTTCTTCTAATCCCCACAGAGAAAACACTGTCGTAGCAGTGCTCTCCAAATACCATATATCATTCATTTATATTTTCAAACATTCCTAAAGCGCATTTTCTATTTACTGTACTTGGCCTGAACTTGTTTAACATATGTTAGCATTATTTATCTGAAATCATTTATCACAGTTGTAAATATCTGACATGTGATGGAGGTTTTCCAGTATATCATGCCTCACACTTAATTCCATTGCTGATTAATTTCTACTTCCATGTAATTTGACCAAAGTCACAGGAAAGAGTTTATCTATATCAATTCTTCTCTGCTTACTGGTATGAATTTTCATCACTGTATGTGAATGGTAGTAATTCAGTCACTGTGAAAACATTCTACCTATCTGATTAACTGGGGGAATATTAAATATATATATATACACACACACACACACATATATATTCACACACTTTTTTGAAAGAATGATCCATGTAATAATAAAATCAGAACTGTTATTTGGATCAGAAATTATAATTTCTGCTATAAGTACAGTCAGTCAACTACTATGGCAAAAGTGGTTTTTTTTTTCCTTTTTTTTTTTTTTAATGCAAAATATCAGGTCCTCTAATAGCACTTGCTTTCTTCCCTTCCTCCTTTCCATGAAAGGCCCAGCAGGATGCCTGACAGCAGGGCCCAGGCCTCAGCAGTTTGGTGCACCATGTTGGTCTCAAGAAAACTTCAGAGCCCTACAGCACGATCCATCACAAGAGGCCTAGATTGGGCACTGCATCCCCAAGAAAGCAGGCAGGATTGCTTATTAAAAGAATGAAAACATCCTTCTACTAATGTTATTAAAAGACATTCATCTCTTTCCATCCAGTATACACTTAGTTCATGCTTTCCTCTCCCTCTGAAACCAGTTGCCCCAGGACTGGTTCTAGCACTGCCCAAAGCTCAGTCTCCTCATCTGCTGAGCAGATCTAGCAAGCAGCACTTGACTTCTGCAGGTGTTTCCAGTTTCAAGGCCGTTAGAAATTTTACAGGCTTTCTCTCAATCCTTTACTCTAGCAATGGAATTTCTAATGGAAATTCAAAATTAATTTAATAGTTCAGTAAAGCTTTTCCCTCTTTTTAAACTTCCCATTGGCCATCAGCATTATTTCTTCTCTATCATTTTTTTTCTTTAAATATATTTTTATACACAAACACACACCTATATACATATACACTCATGCTCGCTCATTTGTCCAGATCACCAGCTTCAATCTATATTGCATTTGGGCCATAAGAAGTACAAAAGTTTTTGCTTTCAAACTAACCCAATCCAGACTCACATCAGTTTCACAGAAACCTTACACAAGTTATAAGCATGTGAAACTTGTAATTAACTCCTCAGAAATGCCTCTTTTTTTTTTCTTTAATTTTTTTATTTCTGCTTCTTCGCTTTCTTTCTCAGCTACAGCCAATCCCATTGTCCAAAATGTGTGGTAGTTCAAAGCCTTCCAATGTGGCCATTAGGGCTGGCTTTGAGCAAGAGCAAGATAACAAAGATACACAGTCACCAAAACTTAGCAAAAGTTAAGCATACATCAGTGTGCTTCTCAATGTTTTTGCAAAATTGCTGGCAATACCTACTTATTCTTACTGTATGAAGTCCATAGGGCCACAGAAAAATTGTCATTGGAAGGGACCTCTGGTGAATGTCAAGTCCAACCCTCTGTTCAAAGCAAGTCTTAACAGACCAAGTTGCTCAGTCTTGTTGAGTTCTGATTGCCTCCAAACATGGAAACTCCGATACCTCTTTGGGTAAGTCTACCAGTGTTTGACTAATTCACGGTGAATTTTTCTTCTTAGCATCATCTGTGCTTCAACTTACTCCTGGTGTCCCATGACCCTCCACTGAGCACCTCTAAAAAGAGTCTGGCTCTCTCCTCTCTATACATTCCTACTGAGTAGCCATACTTAGCAGTTTGATCCCACCAAAACTCCTCATCACACTGAACAAACCCAGTTCCCTCAACCTCGCCTTGTATGCCACATGCTCCAGCCCCTATCAGCCTCAGTGGCTGTCCACTGGGCTCTCTTCAGTGCACATGTGTCCTTTTTGTACCGTGGATTGCCCAGAACAGGGGACAGGACAATAGGCATGATGTCAAAAAGTGCTAAGTAGAAGGGAAGAATCACTTCCCAGGACCTTCTCAATAATCTCTTGCTAATACAGCTAGGTACAAGGCTGGCCTTCTTTGCTGCATAAATAAACTGCTGCCTCAAGTTCAGCTTGTCTCCCAGGACACTAATGTTTTTTCCTGCACAGATATTTTCTAGCTAGTGAGTCCTCAGCCCCATATTCCTGTATGATATCACTCCCTTCTCCTTGCAGGACTCCTGTGGAGCTTCCTCAGGTTTCTGTCACCCACTTCTCCAACCCACCTGGAGAGCAGGTCTGCTCCTCCATTATATGATCCCCCATCGCATACTCCAGTGCCTGGTCACCAGCAAACCTGTTAAGCATACATCCTATGTTATCATCCACATTATTATTAAAGATTGTAATTATTATTAGCTGCATTATTAGACCCTGGCAGTCCACCTAGTTACCAGCTGTGGAATACCAGGTGATGCAACTGATTTTGAATTATTCAGTTCAAACAATACAGTCTTCCACCTCGCTGCTGTTGCACAGTTCCTCCTGAAAAGCAACTGTAGAAAGAGAGCAACTTCCTGAAGGAGAACGCCAGTCAAACAGGGCAGAACACTCACAGTCCTGCTGCTCAGATATGAGTAACTTCCAATTTCTTGTTATAGGGTAAAAGCTTACAGTTATAGACAAGAATGTTACTGGACTAAATGATTCACTGCTAGTTATTAAAGTTGGGAAAATACAGCTCCTACATCAGCTTCAAAAGTACACAACCTTAACTACTTAGGAGGAGGAGCGTTAGGAGGAATGTTGCTAGCAGGTCGAGGGAGGCAATCCTGCCCATCTACTCAGCTCTAGTGAGGCCACATCTTTAGTACTGTGTGCAGTTCTGGGCTCCCCAGTACAACAAGGACATGGAGTCTCTAGAGATGGTCCAGTGATGAGTGACAAAGATGATTAAGGGACTGCAGCACCTATCATATGGGCAAAAACTAAGTGAGCTGTGCCTGTGTAGCCTGGAGAAGACTGAGAAAAGATCAGATCTATATGTCTAAGTACCTAAGGGGTGGATGTAGGGAGGATGGGGCCAAACACTTCTCAGTGGTGGCCAGCACATAACTCTGTGAAGTTATTACAAACCACATAATTGCATTTTAAGCTGACAGCACAAACTGGTCAGTGGCATTGCAGAGAAAATAAAACCCTGTCCAGTCTCCTTTCAGGAATCCTATATTTGTTAACAGATCGAATCCATTCACATGGAGTATCAAAAAGGAATATTGCATGCATAGCTCAGCTTCAGATATTCCAGGGGAAGGTAGGAAGAAATACTGTGTTTCATGTCTTTTTTTCCCCTTACCCTAACACACACACACTACAGACAGCAAAAAAGGCATGGGGGAATATAGCTCTTGCTAGACTCTTTCAAACAACAATCTCATTCACAGTCTTATCAATGGAGAAGATATGCAACATCACTCCTCTAGTCTGTTTTAAAAAGAAACAGTTTTTCCTTTTAGAAAGGACCTCCCTTATGCAACGGTGCTGACACCGAATATAAATCTAGTTCATGTACAGAGCCACCAAAATGATCTGATTTCTTTTGCTACAGATCTGAAACATGCTTGCTACTGTCAGATTTAAGCAGAGAGCTGAAATTAGTCTGCCTTCACATACAAGGGAGGATAGAGTAGATGATGCAAGTACTCATGTGAGTCCTGGGAATATGAAGTTTGGGGCAGGAGCCAGACTGAAAAAAGACTTGATGCTGTCATCGCAGGGCGGGAAGAGTTGTTAGTGAATGACAGGAGTGGATCTCATGCAATACACAGAGCACGGCCTGCCTTCAAGGCATCTCCTGTGCAAGCCACCCACCTACGACAATGGCACAGAGGCTCTGGAGACTCCTGGAGAGGCTGGCACAGCTCTCTGTGGAAGGAAGGGTATTCTACCACTTTTTGCTCATAGTATTTTACTTAACCATTAAGGTGCAGAACAGCTTCGTCCTCCTCCTACTTCTTCTGCAGTTTTGTTTCAGAGCAGAAATTTAGGTTTCTTCTTATTGCTTCTCTCTAGCCTTAGCAAATGATTAAAAACGATTTTGACCTTTGTGAGATTCCCAGACCACAATGACCATGTAATCACCCTGGGTGATTCAGCATACAGTGTTCTTTCGGTAATTATTACAAAGGATAAAAAGATCACTTCTCTTCTTTAAAGTATAAGATTTAAATCACAACAGTTCTAAGTTTATGTCATGATGAGCTACAGGCACTGGAAGGGCTGGGAAATGCACAGCATAAATATATGAAATTTTAAGAAACTTCCGTATAGAAAAGAGTGCTGAGGTGAAATGACAACCAGGCAGAAGCTAGAACAGAAAAGGAAGAGTGAAAGTCTCAGATACTTGTAAGTCAACTAAATTTCAAAGTCTTTACCTGATTACAGTGAATACAGATGTGATTCCTTTGCCTTGTCCATTACACACACACACACACACAATATTTAAAGTCTGTGAAAAGCCACTAGAAAATAAGAATCATAACTGTAGGTGGGTACAGCAGCGGGCTATGAGCTATACATTTGATTATATTTCATTACATTCAAAAAAACATTAAAACAAGTTTCCTAAATGAAACACTAGAAAGACTCACTTTCTTCTACAAGAGGAAAACCATGCAGAAAAAAGAAAAATAAAATAAAATAAAAAACAGCCACTCAAGGTTGCCTCAGTGTTATTCCCAATCTGTAGGACACTCCACAGTCAGAACTAACACATGATACATAAAGTAGTGAACAGTGAAGTTGAAGGGACAGACAAAACACTGCAAGAAAAAAAATCTTCTCTATGGACTGAAGAACTGTTTTTTACCCCTTTTATACCTTTTCATTAGTTTTTTAAAGCAAATCAGTATATACAGACTACTGACATATGCCATATGCCATAGAAACTACTTCTCAAATGTATAAAGAAATCACCAACGGGTGCACAATTTGGCAACCTGCTTGTTAAGTGGCGTTAAATTCATGAGCATATTAAACCTGCAATCTACAATCTGCTTGGGTAGCCTATTAGTTTTAAAATGTTAGTCTAGACCTATAACGCCCCAAATGGCTTGGGACCTATTTATCCAAGAGTAGGGCTGTTTTCCAATGAAATAAAAGTTATAATCAGAAAATGCTGGTTCATGAAGCTGGAAAAATTTCATTCAAAGCCTCTTGCAGCTAGCAAGTTTTCTCTAAATCCAAGATAGGACTTAAGGATATCTGCCAAGATTCATGACAGCTAGCAACCCAGAAAGTACATAGTCTTTAGCCTGAACAGAGTCCTGTGGGAAGCCACAGGGATCAGCTTTTGGGAGGCAAATTACAAGAAGAAAATATGTGGGTGAAAGATGCAGATCCTAAAAAGCTTAAAAGACCCCAATTCCACTGCAGGAATCCCAAAGAATCCAGTGTGCAACGTGCCCAAAAAAAAAAAAAAAAAAAAAAAAAAGCTACAAATTGCAAATTTCAAAAAGGAAAAATTGCATTGTACTTGCATTACATTTCCTTCAATATCATTTTTCAGTAGAAGTATCAGGATGGCATCTCCTGCACAGATTCTGAGCTGTGCCACAGAATTTTGGGTGTGTTTGTGAAAATGACATCTCTCCTCACTCCCTGAAACTTCAGGGTTTTGCATGTCTGGAACAACGTTGTTTTTTTCCGGTGTTTTATTAGCAGCGCCTTTCTGAGAAATGCCAGGTGGCACGGTGCCCAGAATCATTTGCCAGTTAATCTCAGAGGATTGGGCATGATGCCATTTGAATTAAAAATGCTCAACTCTAACTCACTGATAACATTTAGGAATCAAACCAATAAAATGGAGGAACAACACTAATAGAAATAATGTCTAAATGTACACAGATTATGGCTTTTACTGAAAATGCATAGTAACTGAAGGGGAAAAAAGTTACTGGTGATCTTTTCCAAAAGATAGACAGAGTTCAAATGAGAATAATCTGTACTAGTTCATTTGTTTCTGAGAATGACAAACAAACAAAAAAAAAAAAGGAATTTGCTCACTTAGCTACAAAGATTAAAAAAAGTTTCTTCCCTTACAGCAGTGATCTCAAGGTTACAGCAAGCCATGCTACCCTACCAGCCCTCAACACAAGAACAAGCGAGGAAAGAATCTCTATTTGAAGGGAAGAGCGGATTTTCTTCTCAGTCTCTTTGCTTTTGCATTTTGGTTTGACCTTCCTAAAGTAAAGAGGCTATTTATGAAGACCAATAATATCATAAAGAGCCAACTAAAATGTCCTAAGCGTAAAAGGAACCAATAATCCTCTCAAATCTTGCTCAAATCTACGATAAAATCTAGGCTATTTCAACACATATATGTAGATGATTGTGTAAACACACACGCTATGAAGCACTGATAATTCTATAAAATATAGAGTGCTCTCCTGTAACAAGGTTTTAGATTTTATAGCCTAAAAATCTCTAAATACAACACATACCATGGTGGGGGCATGGGAAGGAAAAGCATGAGACTAATAAGGATATGACTATTAAGAAATAAAACAATTCAGAGACATTTCCTATAACATGGTTATTGAAAAATATGGGAGGAAACCTTGGCTTGCTCTGACTGCTCTCTTTAGAAAGCATATCTGTATTATTTACAGCTCCTCCTCTGTTTCATCAGAAAACAGGAATCAGGAGAAGACCGTTATTTTTCCTTCAGCTTCCTCCAGTTGTCCCCAAAAGGCTCAGCTACCCCCCAAATACTGCATTGTTTCCCTCTCCAAATCCTTCAGAGTTTGTTTTAATTCTTGCAGACAATGGCTAACCAGGTTATGGGAATGGTGATGAGAAAGCTGTCCCACTCCTGTCACATACAACAATAAAACCACTTTTCCAAAACATCTGAGGAAAAATAGTAGCCAGGACAGGAGTTCACGGAGCCACATTCAGTTTACAGATGTGCAGCACTCAGCAGGACAGAGCAGTTTTACCTTTGGTCACAACTAACTTCATGCAGACATTGTGAGGCCCAGAGAAATTGCTTGCTTTTTCACCACCAATGCAGCACACTGGAGACTTGGCAATTCTGTTAGCAGAATTACTTGCATCCTTCAGAGGTGGCCAGTTAAAAGGAAGCAGAATCTTCTGTGGGGCACTTGTCCTCTCCTGTCCTTCATCACCTCCCTTGGATGGGTGCTGGCAGTGCTGACTCATGCCCTTCCCTTGCTTCCCATGTGTCAGAATTTTGCCAACAGGAGAGAAGGAAAAGGTGCTTGAGACTTTGGTTCTAGAGAAAACAGTCCTAAAAGGAGATTTTTCAAAATGTTTTAGAAATAAGAAAACAAAGAGATAATGTAAAGGGAAATCTTTATTTTTTCCCTGTTGCAGAACCTATGTTTTTTAAAGGGATAAAGCACTGAAGCACAGGAGGAAAAACAAGAGGAAAGACTGCTATTGGAAAGGAACTAGAACACGAATAAACTCAAAAGATAACTTTTTCCAAAGTTAACATTAAAATTTCTTTGGTACACTTGCACTTTTATATTTTCAAATCACAGAAAAGACTCTCACGTTGTATAATGAAGCAGGTATTAAAGCAGCATTTAATGTTACAGAATTTTCCCATAAGTTTTAAAAAGCACCTTCCCTCTGATCTTCTTTTTCATGTCACTATTCTGCCCTCTGACACAAAACCATAGGTTCACATATTGTTCATCTAGGTATCTTGTAGAAATTATAAAAAGTTAGTGAGTTTTTTTCATTCTTAATGCTCTTTCAAAGAGTCATAATCAAGGAAGAATGGCTCATTCCCCTCAAAGCAATGCTCTGGAAAATAAAAGACATGGATGCAGAGTTTTGCCCTAGACCTATCTGAATCTGCGTTTACTCTTAATTGTTATAGAATTAAGCTCTCCAATATCCACCAAGCAAACATAACACATCTTCTCTGAAAAATATTGTCCTTGCTGTTGCTAGGCCTGCCCTTCTTGAAAGACAATGTTGTGCTCAGACCAGAGCATCCATTTCCTTATCATCCAAGGAGTTCTATTTAAAATCATAGAATCATTATAGTTGGAAAAGACCTTCAAGGTCATTGAGTCCAATCATAAGCCCTTCAACACCACACAGTGCCTGTTGAAGCATGTTCCTTTTACATGTTTCTTGAACAATGACAGAAATGGTGATTCCACCACTTTCCTGAGCAGCTTGTTCCAATGCTTGATTACTCTTTGTGTGTAGAAATTTTTCCAAGTATCTAACTTGAACTTCCCATGGTGCAACTTGAGGCCATTTCCTCTTGTTCTATCTATAGTTATTTTGGAGAAAAGATCGCCTCCCCTCCCTGTCCCGTGTGTCGTCCCCCCCCACTTCCTCTTTTCAGGTGTAGTCGTAGCGAGCAGTAAGGTCTCCCCTGAGCCTCCTCTTCTCCAAACTAAATAACCCCAGCTCCTTCACCTGCTCCTCGTAAGGTCTGTACTCCAGCCCTTTCATCAGCTTCGTTGCCCTTCTTGAGACACCCTCCAGGATCTCCAATGTCATCTGTAACGATGAGCCCAAAACTGAACCCAGTATTCAAGGTGTGGCCTCTCCAATGCCAAGTACAGGGAGAAAATGTGTTTCCATCTGCGATTGAACCAGGATCCTTCCACATGAGGTGAACTTGAAAACCAGTACACCATGGAAGCCTGCTTCCCTTCCTTGAAAGTTTGTTAGGATTTGATTTGCTACAGTGCTTACACCACCAAATGCAGTCAATGATTTTTTTAATTTTTTCTCTCCTGCCCTACCACCTTCCATACATTTCATTTTCCCAAGAGCCTAATCTACTACACAGAACTCTTCAGGACATCACACACAACAGATGTATCAGATTAGGCCACTAAAATAGCCAAGAAGTACCTAGATTTGTGTAATATCAAGTCCATTTGGACTTGGGTTGTTTTACTGCAAAGTGAAGAAATTTATTAGGAGTGTTTACCACACACACACACACAAAGATGTATACTGAATCTTTCATATCCTATGAATATCTTGTAGTCATATTTTAATCAATATACACTATTGCTTTGCTCCACCAAAAATATTGCTGGGAATGTGTCACCAAAAGCATACCTAACTACTGAAATAAGACGCTGACTGGAAAATTGCACTCTCAGAAACATGTAAAGCAATATTCAGTGTAAATCACTTTGGTATGCTGACTTTATTCCCATCATGAAGAGACGTAACAACAGACAAACTATAGCTGCTATAAGTAAAATACTTAGAATAACTAGCCCAACAGCTAGTTATATATGATAAAAAAGTAATTTAAAAAACTAAATCAAAGTTTTGTTAGAAGTGAACCGGATGCAGAACTTCTAGTTCAATCACTCCCTGAGTCCCAGGTTTGCGGGATAGAAAACCACTCTGCAAAACACTGTGGATCCTAATAGTTAGAGGATCTTAGAGGGCCAGAAGTTATTAATGCATGAATAGTAAGATGCTAGATGAATTTGAGCTTTATAACACAGCTTTCTACAAAATATCATATTCTTTCTACAAAATGTCAAAGAAAATATAACTTTATTATGCAATTAAAATCAAGCAGCGTTTCTCAGTCATTATATCAGAATTTGCCTGAAGAAATCTACATTCCTTATGCTGAAGCACTGTAGTCTTGCCACATGTTGTCTGAGACATGTTAAATCATTCAGGAATCTTAATTGCCTGGTATCTGGCTTCAATTTCTCAGAATCACAGAATCCTTAGGGTTGGATGGAACCTCTACAGATCATCTAGTCCGATATCCCTGCTCCAGCAGGGACACCTAGAGCATGTGGCACAGGGTGGCATCCAGGCAAGTTTGGAAAACCTCTAGAGAAATAAACTCCCCAACCTCCCTGGGCAGCCTGTTCCACGGCTCTGTCACCCTCACAGTAAAGTTCTTTCTTATGTGGAGATGGAACTTCCTGTGTTTCAGTTCAAAACCATTAGCCTTGTCCTGTCACTGGCCACTACTGAGAACAGTTTCCCCTAGCAGTTGCTTTCTTAATGTTTAAACTACAGTAAACTGGTCCACCATAAGGAATTTTTCCTTCTTTTTGACAGTCTGTCCTATGAAAATCCTAAGCAGAGACATCTTTTGCAGGTAGATGGGGATCATTTCCTTGGTTACAACCTGAAAAGGGTTACAGCACATTGCTGCACCGCCTCATCCGCCAGTAGCATTGTGCAGTACAATCCACACAACGGATTGTCTCCTGGTGACATTTTGCACTCTCTCACCTGTGCTCTCTGAGGCACAAATATGCAGAGCAAAGCTAAGGAACACTTGTAAGACTGTGAAGGGACTTGTGAAAGCTCTCAAGCATGGGAATGATTTCAGGAGATCAAGCCCAACCCTGCCTTGTTGCAGGAAGACAACATAAGGCTATTCCAGCACTGAGTGAAACCATCCTCACTTATACTCTCTGAGGTGAACTACTGCTCTCCCATCTCCAGTACCTATCATGGAGATAACACAAGCAATGCTCTGCAAGTCTTTGGAGACAAACAGCAAAAATTCCTATTACATATATTTTCCTCACTTAAAAGCCAAGTACAAAAGACATCACAGAATACTGGAAATTTAGTTAAGATATGGAGACATGACACCATCAAACATTGTGCATGTCTGCCTTTATCTATACCTTTTGCGTCAAGGTAGCTCTAAAGCCCAAGGTCCTAAAGTCCTTGAACATTCTACTCATTTGGTTTATTTAGATGAAAGACCAGAACATAGCAGGTTTTGTTTTCATGCCATCCCTAGCTAGCAGAACTGCAGCAAAGACTATGGTTATTTTATGTCTGAAACTCTGGAGTCAAAGCAATGGAGAAAGCACAGTGCGGGTGGGCCTGACATTACAGCTGTCTTAAAATAAAGGCCCTATGTATAACAAAAAAAAATCACATATTTATCCAGCCATAATGAACATGAAGGAGAGGATGTGTGTGTGTTCATGGAGGGTGGGAGGGAAGAGTAGTGGTACAGTAAAAAAAAAAATCATAAGAAGGTGGTATCCAATTACAACTGTTGCCAAAGGATGTTGCACAACATCCTTTAAGAGCTTTCTGTTGCATGACAGTAATTGGGCAGTATAAATTGGGTATATAAATATTAGGCATATAAAATTTGAATAGCTGTCTGAGTTAATAATAGGGCAAAGCATATCAAAAAGCATAGCAATAAGCTAAGTATCACAAAAAATCAGAAATTTACTTAAAATAGTTGTATCTCTCTCTTCAAATAAGATTATCCTTAAATATATTTAAGATAGTAAAGACAAATTAAGCAAAATATAAAAATGTTTATAAACTTCAGAGCATGCTTTCCATTTACATCTTCCACTGCAATGAGTTCCAGGCAATTCTGCTGTTAAAGCAAAGATAAGCAGCAAACATCCTAAAATATCATACATCTATATAATTCTTGTCAGTGTATACTGTAATGATGAGTACTACTACAATGACTACTCACTTTTGCACACCTGGGGAACTCTGCAATCTTCCCCCACATCTTTTCAGCGTCTGGTGAAATATGACTTATTAAACTTGACTTCTACACCATCACCCAAATGCCCCTCTTTGTGGCTATATCCATTTATAAGGAATTAGGTGGTATAAGGAGGCAGGGAGGCAGGATGCCCTAAAAAAAAAAAAAGAGAGGTTTTCCTACTTTGGAGAAATCAGAGGACTCTGGTCACAGATCTGTTTCATTCTCCCACTCCTTTTCAGGATTGCTTTTAACAGCCTTGCCCCAGAATAAAGACTATCAGAAAATAAATCAGTGTAGTGCTCATTCCCCTCCACCTTCCTTAGACTGCACAGGAAAACACAACACAGCTGGCCCAAGTCATACCACGACCAAAAGGTCCACTTGGCAGGTAGGAAGGCAGCAAGGATTGCACTCACTCTTGGAAAAGGCTACCAAGAAGCAAGAATGCCCACACATCTCAGAGGTGACTTGCTTCACCATCTGGACCTGGGCTTTGCATATTTGAGCCTAGAAGTGAGGTCTGTGATGGCATATACACAGTCAACACCATAGACAGTACCTCTAGCAACAATACTCATCACACATGGTACTGGAAGTTGCACTGCTACATGCCAGAGAAAGCAAAAAGCCTCTGCCTTTGGACCAGGATGGCCTGTACCAGAAATCACAGAATCACAGAATCTTTAGGGTTGGAAGGGACCTCTAGAGATCATCTAGTCCAAACCCCCTGCTCCAGCAGGGACACCTCAAGCACATGGCACAGGGTGGCATCCAGGCAGGTTTGGAAGATCACCATAGAAAGGGAGTCCCCAGCCTCTCTGGGCAGCCTGTTCCTGGGCTCTGTCACCCACACAGTAAAGAAGTTCCTCCTCACGCAGGGATGAAACCTATGCCTCAGCTTAAAATCATTGCCCCTTGTCCTATCACCAGCCACTACAGAAATACCCACTCCTCTAAACATAGCCATCCATCTCTGCTTTCAATTCAGAGGACCTGTGTGGCGAGCAACAAATATTATCATTGGTGCAGTTAGGAACATCAATTTGGAGCAAATTAACATGTTGTAAATGTCCTTCCTCTCTCACATATTCATGAATAAAAATTCCTATCCACCACCATCTTCTCCAAATGATATGTGTGGAGAAGCTGGCATGCTTAGACTAAGAATAATCATTTGGTGGAGGAAGACAGAAAGGGCAGGCATGAGTTATTTGACACCTATACAGAAAGGACACATATGGCTCCATTTGCTTCCAACAGGGTATTTCACTTCAGGGGCCTCCACATAGATTAAAGCTCCAAGTCTCTTGCTAAACTTCCTTTGTTTTGTTTTTCCCCTTTGCCAACTATTATGAATCTTGAGTCACTGATAATAAAAGCAGATGTTTGTGGCCACATGGGATGCTTCTTTGTATACAGCAGCTACTGCATTACATCACATCAGTCACCTCCTGACATATACCATATGCATCATATTGATTAGTAGGCACATTAAATCCCATTGACAGTGGTGGGATTAGATGTACACAAATACTCAAATGTAGACTTCTTCCCCATATGGTGAGCATAAAAATACTGTTTTCCTTTACTCACTCCCCATAACTGTGTGTGGGGTGTGTGTGTGTGTGGTGCATATTCTGTTGAGAGACAAAAATGCTGTTTTCCTAGAGGTTGAGCTAATTACAGGATCTATGATGAAATCATCATAGTACCAGGGATTTTTTTTTTAAATCACTATTTGTCTCTTATTTTCTGTATTTCTGGTAACAGGCAAATATACAGAACACAGTGCAAAAAAGCCCTGTCACTCTCAGCACAACTGAGCCTAGAAAGTCTAGCCTCATGATGACCTGTGGGTCCTGGTCCTTATGGGGGATTTCAACCACTCTGATGTCTGCTGGGACAATCACAGAGCTAGGAACAGACAGTCCAGGAGGTTCCTGCAAAACATTGCAGATATCTTCTTGATGCAGGTGGTTGATGAGCCAACAAGGGGATGGGCAATACTAGACCTGATACTAACAGAGACGGTCCAGTTAGAAATGTCAGAGTTGAGGGCAGTCTTGGTTGCAGTGACCATGAGATGATGGAGTTCATGATCCTGCAAGGAGGAAGCTGGGCAATATGTAGGAGTGCCACCCAAGGCTTCAAGATATCCAACTTTGACATCTTCAGGGACCTCCTTGAAGAAATCCTCTTTCCTTCCCTGGAAGGAAAGGGGGTCCAGGAGAGCTGACTAATATTCAAGCACCACTTTCTCCAAGCCCAGGATTGATGCATTCCTACAAGAAAGAAGTTGAGCAAGAGGAGCAGGAGACCTGCATAGATGGGTAAGGAGCTGCTGGGTAAGCTTAATGAGAAAAAAAAGCACATATGTAAGGTTGAAGAACAACCAGGCCACACAGGAATAATATAGGAATATTGTCAAAGAATGCAGGGATGTAACGAGGAAGACCGGGGTCCATTTGGAATTAGACTTAGCAAGAGATGTCAGAGACAACAGGAAAGGCTTCCATAAATACATCAGCAGCAAGAGGAAGACTAGCGAAAATGTTAGTCCGCTGCTGTACAGGGCGAATGCCTTGCTGATGGAGGATGTAGAGAAGGCAGTTATTAAATATCTTCTTTGCTTCAGTCTTTACTGCTAAGTCTAGTCCCCATGAACTTCAGAGCCCTGACACAAAAGAAAGAACCAGGAGAAAGGAATACAAACTGGACACCCATAAATCTTTGGGCCTGGATGGGATGCACCCAAGAGTGCTGAGGAACTGGTGGGGGTTACTGCTCAGTTGCCTTCCATCATCTTCAAGAGGTCATGGAGTAACCTCTATATGGAGGAGGTGTTAGAGGACTGGAAGAAAGCCAACATCATTCCGGTCTTCAAAAAGGGCAAGAGGGAGGAGCCAGGAAACTAAAGGCCAGTCGGTCTCACCTCCGTTCCTGGAAAGGTGATGGAGCAGCTCATCCTGGGGACCGTCTCTAGGCATGTCAAGGAAAAGAAGGTGATCCAGTGTAGCTAGCATGGATTTACCAAGGGCAAGTCATGTCTGACAAACTTGATAGACTTCTACAATGGGATGACTAGCTGGATGGATGATGAGAAAGTCATGGATGTTGCCTACCTTGACTTCAACAAGGTTTTTGACACAGACTCCCATAACATCCTTATAGGAAAGCTCTGGAAATGTGGATTGGTATAGTGGACAGTGAGGCGGATGGCAGAGCTCAAAGGGTCATGAAAAAATGGTGCCGAGTCTGGTTGGATGCCTGTGGGCAGTGGTGTACCCCAAAGGTCAGTGCTGGGCCCAGCGCTGTTCAATTTGTTCATCAATGACTTGGATGAGGGTACAGAGCCCACCCTGAGCAAGTTTGTGGACAATACCAAACTGGGTGGAGTGGCCGACACTCCAGAGGGCTGTGCTGCCATTCAGAAGAACCTAGACAGGATGGAGAGTTGAGCAGAGAGGGACCTCAGGACCTCAACAAGGACAAGTGCAGGGTCCTGCACCTTGGCAGGAATAATCCCAGGCACCAGTACGGATTAGGGGTTGACCTGCTGGAAAGTAGCTCCACAGAGAGAGATTTGGGAGTCCTGGTTGACAACAAGTTAACCATGAGGCAGCAATGTGCCCTCATGGCCAAGAAGGCCAATAGGATCTTGGCTGCATCAGGAGGAGTGTTGCTAGGACATCGAGAGAGGCAATCCTGCCCCTCTACTCAGCCCTGGTGAGGCCGCACCTGGAGTACTGGCTGCAGTTCTGGGTTCTCTGGTACAGGAGGGACATGGAGCTCCTAGAGAGGGTCCAGCAACGAGCGACAAAGATGATTAAGGGACTGGAGTATCTATATTATGAGGAAAGACTAAGACAGCTGGGCCTGTTTAGCCTGCAGAAGAGAAGACTGAGAGGAGATCTGATCAACATGTCTAAGTATCAGAGGGGAGAATGTAGGGAAAACGGGTCCAAACTCTTCAAGTGGCCAGCGACAGGACAAGGGGTAATGGGTAGAAGATGAAACACAGGAAATTCTATCTCCATGTGAGAAAGAACTTCTTTCCTGTGAGGGTGACAGAGCCCTGTAACAGGCTGCTCAGAGAGGCTGTGGAGTCTACTCCTCTGGAGGTCTTCAAAACCCAACAGGATGTAACCCTGTGCCACGTGTTCGAGGTGCCCCTGCTGGAGTAGAGGGGTTGGGAATAGATGATCTCTAGGGCTCCCTTCCAATCTCAACCATTCTGCGTGATTCTGTGAAGTGGAAAAGTAGAAGTTACTTCCTGCTATCTACTTATTTATTCATTTTCCTCCAGTGCAACCCTAACTATCTTATTGGTATGATTCACTTAAGGGCCTTTCATGTGATACTAAAACCCTGATTTTTATCATTGGTATAGTCTTCCATGCTGGGTGTAGGTAATCTTCTGTTAGCTTTGTAATCCTTCTTATATCTAAGCGATTGCACTGTAAGGAATATTACAGCTAACAACTAGTGCTGATACAATATCCACATTGAAAGCATACAAGTACTATTTACAGACTAAGCATTTTCCTCACACTGCAAATGTTAATCTTATGCAGGTATCTGCATACTAAATAGAATTATTCTTTAACTGACACTTAGGCATCTAAAATAAGTTCACACTGGATATTCATTCACATCAGAATCTTAGTTTTCTATGTTGATGGAAGCATAGATTTTACCTGCCAAAGATGATGGGTATAAAAAAAACACAAGAAGCATTTTTCTGGGGAAGTAATTCATTACATGATGCTGTTCAGGATTCTGGATTCTCAGAATAAAATACCAAAGAGAGAACATAAATAAATATATATATATATGTGTGTGTGTTCCAAAAGTATTATCTATTAATTCAGTGCAGGTGAGAGGGGCTCATAAGTGGAAAGAAAGATGTAGTCGGGAGGTTGGGGAATCAAACTTCGTTCTCCTGCCTTCCCATCACATGCCTATTGGATTAACCCATGCTATTTCCTAAACTAAGCAGAAATGCAAAATTTCTTAACACAAAATAAACAGTATTCCATAAGGTGTAGGATTTTTTTTTTTTTGGGGGGGTAGGGGGAAGAGGAGGAGGGAGGGTTACAAGCAGAGGTGGGTGTTACCCATAACTTAGAATCAAAGCGTTGCAAAAATGGTAGCCTTCTTTTGTAAGGCACTAAGTAATGTATTACACTGCACAGCGCTTTTGTCACACTGCAGTGCAGCACTGGTCACGCTCAGCCTGCTGCATGTCCTTCCAATTTATATCAACATCTGAAGGGTAAGATGCAGAAGAAGTAGAGTATGTCCTTTCCTGTCACCACCAAAGCTTATGACTTCCAGGGACCACCTTCTGGCAGGGCTCCAGGAAGCTCTGAAGTAAACCAAGAGGCAGGTGAGACCAAAACTTTTGGTTCAACCTCAAATTCCCACTGGCAAAGAGAGGAACACTCAGGGGCTTTTTTTTTGCCCCCTTTTTTTTTCTGCAGAGGGAATACTCAGGTTGATCTGTCCTTCTTCTTTCCTAGCCCAAACAGTAAAAATACAGTAAAATAAACAAACAAACACAACAATCCACCATTTCACAAATAAGCGTGCATGATAGTAGCTTTCCCTTAGCAGACTTCAACAGGAAAACTGAGCTTCTCTTAAGGATGTTCATGAATGCTGTAAGGGTCAACTCAAAATTTTAACTCCTCCAGACTCCCCTCTCTTAACTTCACACACAGAAGTATATGTTGGAATTATGTACTCCATGTTGTTTTGCAGCTGCTAATTCTGCTTGCTTGCCCATGGCATGGAAAGTAGCCAGGATCATGTTACTGCTATAGAGTCCTCTGAAGCAAGTTCTTTGTGAAGGGAAATGAGAGACTTGCACTCAGGCCTGTTTCTTTCTTTCTTGTGTATCTTGTGCTTCGTATGATAAAATCATGCTCTCCAGAAGACTACAGTTGCAGTGGAGACTCTCAAAGATGCTGACACACTTTGGGTACATTTTGACTTCACAAAATTATACCTTGTCTCACTCACTATTCCAAGAGTTAGGTTCTACCAGGCACAGGCTAATCCTATCAAAGCAAACACCTGCAAGTTTTCAGGTGACAGAATAAGGAGATGTCTGGCTGTATGCACACACCTGCCATGTTGTTTGCTTGTTTCCTTAATCATCAACTATTTCCTCCTTTACACCAGGTATCCTCTATTTATCCTTCACGCCATAGCTATCTTCACAATCCCTTGTTCAAGAGCAGAAATAACAGAGGACGTTTCTTGCAGCTGAAGGATGGATCTGCGTTTAGACAGCCCATATAATCACAGTCCTGCAAGCAGAATAGGCCCTGATTCTAAACACTTGCTCAATCTGAAAGAAATCCTCAGGTCAAGAAAGTAATTTTAGTACAATGACTAAGTTTCAGCCCAGAATCCTTGCTTAGCTATCCAATCTTTAGTCTCTATGGGCATTATAGTATTTTTGTATTTCATACAAACTGAATTTTGAATGCATACCTATGAATTTGGATAAGGCTATTTATGTGCCTTCATGATGACAAGCACAAGTCTAATAAATATAAACTTCTTAAGGGATGCAAGACTAGAATCACACATTTCTGTTATGTTAATATGTTAATGCTCCAAACAGAGTATTTAAATTTATAGAGAATGGATTGAAATTGATGCATTCTACACAATTATGCAGAGTATCAGGCTCCAGCCAGAGAGGCACATGATTGCTGCTGCGCATCACTCTTGCCTAGCTTCTCAAGCAGCTGGTTTACAGGCCAACTCACTCCCTAAATTTGCCCTCACCCTCCCAGGGTATTGGAGTTAGCTGTAGGATTAGCCGTTTTCTCACTATCTAGACATGGATTAGAGAGATCTGACCTACACCATGCTTTATTACACAGCAGATTTTAGACCTGAAAGGCATTTTAGAGCACAAAGAGGGCTGAGGGGGCATGCTAGATATCTTGGCATCAGCGGTCTAGGTGCCAGGATCTCAAATCTCTTTTGAAAACAGCATGGTTCCCTTTCAAGTTTAGCATGAGCAGGCAAGCTCTGCTGTGCAGTCGCACCATCCATGCTAGGCAGCAGGCACTTGGATATCACAGAAACTCCAAAACCACAAACTGAAGCTAAGTCCTCCGAAACATTAGGAAAGTATGAATCTGAAGCTTGCAGCTGCACTTTATCACATTTATCCATATAAATAGACCAAACCCAGAGCGGAACCAGGCTTGAACTTTTCACCTTGTGTCCCTCTGTGTTGAAAACGTATCTCATTTTGTCAGTCAGACCAGAAATTCTTTGAAAGACTTGTATTACATTTCTATAGCTAAGGAATAACACTTTCACCCAAACCCTACTGTGCTATGGTGCCTAATATAGTTAGCACACTAATATCATCCAGGTTTGGAGGTTACATTTTGAACAACATGTTTTGACTGAATAGCTTTTCAATAATCTTTTCAGCTTTTCCCCATCTTTATCTTCTTGGAGCATAAGCCACTCAGAGCCTGGACTGGTTTCAAATGTCAGCAAAGAAAACATTCTTCTCCTGTAGGCATTACAAAGCACCATTAAGGAGGTGCTTTGTAATGAATACCAAGAGGCATTCAGGAGGATATCCCAATTCTGTGGCGAAATCCTCAGCATACCATACACCTTGGAATGCCTCTTACTAATTCGTGAGCCAATGTTTACACCTCACACTTAGTAAAATTATTGACAGCTGATGAGCTACCATACTTTAACCAAGTCCTGTGAAAATAGGTATTTTCACATAGGTATTTTCACAGTGTGTCTTCAACCCATCTAGCAAAATATGGCCTATACATAAATCTCACACACTAAACATTTTTTCTTCAGAATCTATTATCCCACTTTCTAGAGTCTAAGTAGCATATTTTGCTGTAGTTAGCAATCCACTAGTTGTCCTACTACGGAATAAGAGAGATTCACCTTTTCTGGATAAAGATCAAACTCAGAAAACATGACTGCTTTCCAAGTTTTATCCCAGGGAACCAGTCTTGGACAGCTTGGTACTATGCTTACCTCTGCAGTGCTTGATAGTAAAAAAATGGTCAGGGAAATCTGCAGCCCCACTTGACCGTAGCTGGTCTGCACAGAGCCAGTCTAGGAACAGGTCTAACAACGTAGCTCACAAGCAATCTAGGCAGTTCACTTACTAAAATGCCAGAATTTGCAACCATTTTTCTCATTATATCTTTTGAAAATTCATAGAATTCAAAGCTTATTTTTCATTCTCCAGGTCCATGGAAACAGATGACCAAGCTTCCCACACAACATCCCTCTTGAGTCTTAAGAATTTTTGATGCAGATTGCTTTTTAAATGAAATAGCAGCTTTCTACATCAGGTCACTCTCTTTTTGATGATTTTATTTGCAACATGAATTCCTTAATAGTTTATTTTCTTTTTTTGTCTTTCTTTTTGTGTTTGGGGTCAATCCCATGAAAAATTTAATTTCTCTAAATTATCCTTGTCAGGTTTCTGACAGATTTGACCAGACTGAAAACACGACGTGCAGTCAGAGTGAAAATCACAACTACGAATAAGCAGTGTCCTGGTCTCTGCGCATGTAAAAACACAGCAGACATAAAAAATAAAGAGTAACAACAAAATCTGCAAGTGATCAGCACTGCATTACTGCCTGCAGTCACCAGGAAGGAGAGATTATAAAGGAATTACTTTTTGATCAGTGAACCAGAACTCAGATTTCCTGAGGTTTTCAATTACTCAAGGTTTCAGGGCTCCTCGGCATAAGCACTCTCCTCACTCACGCTAAGTGGATCACAGCCCTTGCTTAAATACTGCAGAAAGCCTTCCCTTATACTGTGTGAAAAGGCACAATCTCTTTTTGTTACAGCAGATGAGCTGTGCCAATCAAGAGCCCATCTAATCATCATCATTGCAGCACCCAGCTCTGACACAAAGCTCAAGCTTCCTAAGTTACAACATGTCATGGATTTACCATATGCAAACACAATTCCTCCCACCAACCTATTCAGAATAAAGTCCACAAAGTTACAGAACCAATGAATTGTTCAGGCAGGAAGGAGTTTCTGGAGGCCTTTTGGCTCAAACTCCCACTCAAGGCAGTGCACAAAGGCTACACATGAGCTTGCTGCCACAGCATATACAACAAAAAACAGCAAACACTGAGGATATGCAATCAGAGTACTCTCTTTAGGAGAAGGATAGGTTGCTGCATCCAGTTGTGAAGTCTCTATTGCCCTAATAAAAAGTATCAAATCTCCTTTCTTCCACTGAATGGCTCTCCAGCGGAAGGGACATACTATTTGAAAACTGCCTTTTCTATCTGAAGATCTCCATTAGACCAAAGAATCTACAGCTGTTAAAATGGCTTGGGCTCATACACTAAAATAGCTCTGACTAATTACTCAAAAATATGTGACTTAGAAGCTAAGAGTGAGACATCATGGATATTGGTCAAATGGGACCCTGAATTTACACAGGGAAAAGAAGAAAATACATACACTAGACATCACCTTGCTTGCAATAAAATAATAGTGTTAATCAGAAAGTGATCTGAAGTTATTTTTTGTAATTGAGAGAATAAATGCATGAAGTGATCAAATTAGGGGGAGGATTGGGAATGGGGCTGGAGAACAGAGAGAGCGAGGGAGAGCGGGGGAGGGGAGGGAGAGGGGGAGAGAGAGAGAGAGAAAAAGAGAGAGCGCACTGAAAGCTCAGCTGTTTTGTTTCCAGCTTTGAAAAGCTATTGGCTAAGGAATACTACAAATAAGGTACTTCGGTGATAAATGGTTCCTGTTTCATTCCCTTCTCCTTCTCATGCATGACTTTCGGTTTGAAAATAGCAGTGATTCACAGTATTGCAAAAGGTAAAGACATTACAGATTTGCCACCTCAAGCGAGTACCTCTAGCAGCTTCTAGAGCTTATTAAACTCTCATTTTAAGTGCTCCACACTGGCTTTCGGCAGGCATGCAAAGTCTGAACAAAGCCAAGGCACTGGAGCAAACTGCAACTGGAGTAAACCGGTGGATGAGGCGTAATCCTGCTGTGACTGAAAAGCAAAGTTTTGCATTTCTTCTGACAGAAGCAAGTTTTATACTGCCATAAATGCTTCCTGATTTTTGTACCCTTCATTTGATGAAAGCATCCTTCTTTGTCACATAAGAGCAGTTGAGTTCTGCCTGAAGCCTGACAGTAATTCCTTACTGAATAGCCAAGTACTCTGTGAACTCTAATCCTCTCTGGATCTCAGAATGGCTTTACGGGAACAGTGACTTTTGCTCCTTGCTTATAACACGAGAAGACTCTGTGATCTCCTTCTATCAGCCTCAGGCTCACAGTGCCTCCAGCCCTCACTCCACACCCTGCTACCACCTCTCCCCGCATTGCAGTGTCTGCTTAGGGTTAGTGTGAGCCCTTAGCCCGGGAATGGATGATGCAGAGCATGGAATGGGCAGTGTCGTCCTGTCAGGTCCTGCTCCCAATACTGAGAGATGGAGTGCGGATGGGAAAGCGGCCGCAACAGCATGGGTGAGAGGGCCATCATTAAGCACTGCAGCGGAGCATTGCTAGTCAACTACTGCTTAAAATGCCACCTATGTGAAACCCTGCCTGCTCAAACGTCTCCGCGGGGCACAGGCAGAGTGGATCTGATGACTGTCCAGGAGGTTGCCCTGCGAGGGTATCAGCACATGACCAGCCATTGGTACCAGGGACTTCTAGGGAGCCACCATTCTCAGTGCATGAGCAATGTCCCCTTCTCCACAAGTACGGATGTCACGTAACTGAGAATGGGTCTTTCTTTGCTGAGAAACCATCTCATTGGCCAAACAAGGTGGGCAGTAACAAACTCCTTGTGCATCATGGGGTTTTTTTTAATCTTTTCATATTTCTACAGAAAGGAAAATTAATTCATACAAGTCTTGCACAGAATACAAAAATTATTTTGGAAAATATTTTCAAATATCTCATCTCTTAGAGCAACAATGTTATACTAACCTAAACTAAGTTTTCACACTTTTTTTCCTTTCTTCTTTGACAATACTTACTCAAAATTAACATCAATCACTCTGCAATACTGGCATCACACAGCCATGGGGGCACACTGTGCCCCTTGATGGGGGTACATAAAGTCACTGGATACAGCGATTTCAGTGATTGATAAAATTGCAGCTGATTCAGTTCCTGACCATGGTGGTGTGGCATATATTGTATATCTGCACTTTCTCCTCTGCAAACCTCCAAGCAACCACATGTGTAGCCTCTATTTCTGACTTCAGCTAACACTGATCAGCATTCAGCAAGCATCTCTGTAATGCTGTCTTTATGGGTATTGAGAGCCTCATTGTAAACATCTCATCTCAAAGAGGCAACTGGACTCTCTCCTGCCAGCCATAACACAGGGACAGGAATATTGAAACACAACTGGCTGGACTTTCTATACAGCTCACAGAAAGCTACTTTCACTCCATAAATACATAAATAAATAAATAGCTCCTTGATATATAGCATTTTGTCTGTGCATGCATAAGATAGCTCTTTGGATGTAATGCCATCTTTCCAAGCAAATTTTCTAGGCATCATTTAACTAGACTTCTTTATATTTCATATATGTATATATATAATTTGATAAAAAAATTGCAAATTGCAGCCTCAAGAATTAATAGACAACTGCAATTGTGGCGTCTCGTTAGGCAAATTCCACAGCACAGCTAAGCACATAACTTGTTTTCATAACCTTCAGGCTGTGTTATCTGCGGTTTTAGAGCCTTCTGTAAAACTCTCAATCTATAGTTAGCCTTAAGATTGACAAGTGGCCCAAGACACCACCTCAGATGCAAAGGACTGACCAAAAAAAAAAAAAAAAAAAAAAAAATCTTGGAAAAGATTTTGTGCCTACCCAGGCACAAAAGTCATCAATCTTCCCCTTGTTCCTGACCTGTTTCTTTTAGGTCTTGGTTACACACAACCTTTTGTCTTTTCCCCAGCTGGTCGAACAAAGAGCACGCACAAGTCCCCAGCACACCCTCAAAGAAGGCCTGGGGAAATCTTGGGGCACAACTGCTTTGCTGTTCTAAGAAACTGATTATGTAGCCAGCATTAAAAAGGCCCCTAAAAGTATCAGAATGCAAAATTCATTCAGATATATCCACTAATAAAATAGTAAAGATAAGATATGTAGGATACATTTCATTCTGTTTCTGTGTTCTTCAGGGGAAAGACAGATGTACCTTTTAAATAGTGAGAAAACACCTTTTCCTCTAGGCTATAAATCCTAAAAGGGGTTTTTGCAGCCTCTGAGAAGACTTCATACTGGCAGTACCTTCTCCCATGCCACTACCATGTGAAACGCGAGGACAGCCAATTGGTGGAGGGGAGCTGGGACAGGACATCGCCCTGCTGTGAATTACAGACATTTATGACTCCACTTTCCCAGGTCTTTTCTCGTTTAAGTTTATCAACATGTACCAAACTGGAACAAAAGTCAGTGAGCTGCATAGGCTAGAGAGCCTACAGCCATCAGGTCACCTCTTACACGGACAACGGGACTTGATACGTACCACTAGCTGATTCAGCCACCGTTGGTCTCCTCCTCCATTTTCATTAATCGCAAACATGGCATTCTCCTTTCTCTAGCAATATTACAAGCCCTTCTAATTTTCCAACAATTGTACATTTGCACTTTTGTATGCACTTCTACTAATGTGGAATTTTGCCAACAAATGGATAAAAAATAAGCTAGTATGCTCATCTTAACCATATACTTCTCAAACCCCTACTTGGTTCTACTACCTATTGAAAGCAGAAGTGTCAGTCAACCTGCAATTAGCAGGATTTGCCAAAGACTAAGAGGTTTGCGTTACACTAAGAGGTCACAGTAGACTTTGGGACAAATTTCAAAAGCACTGAAGCGAACTGAGGAAGAAGGTCCCATATAGAAAAGGTCCATTACCAAGATATGAGTCATAAATGCAGTATAAGTCTCTTTTTTTTTTTTTTTTTTTTTTTTTTTTTTTTTTTTTTTTTTTTTTTTTCCAAGCCAGCAACAGAGTGTGTGGATATAAATGCAAGTGGAGCTGAACCTTGTCCTCTGGTGGATGCTCTGCCACAGCGCTGAGCACCCCAGCTTGTAAGCAGGGCTGCCTGCATTTCTGCAGCGATACTATACCGCTGAAAAAAATCAGTAACCATTTTTTGAAAGGAGTTTCTGGAACATATTTGATTGATCTACCACAGGAGACTGCACAGACAGAGATAAGACAATGAATAGGCAATGCTCCTTGCCACAGGTTGACCAGGATGGTGCAAGGACAAGTTCCCCTTCCAAGTTTGAAAAACTAGGAACAATTCTAAAGAATAGTTTGTGCATCTGGCATCTTCTCTGCTGCCACTTCTTCCTCTCTGCTGTTGGACAAACAGTTCCCTCAGTTAACAGGCTCTGAGCTTGGTGGAGATAAATAGTGTGTTCCATTTTCTGGAAGCTTGGTTACGTGAAATGTGTGGTTATTTACTCCCGTACCCCTCAGCTTTTCCCATAAAAACAATATTCAAACAAGCACACTCTTTCTAAAAATCAGAAAGGGCTAAAATAACTTTGAATTTAAGAATTTCAATACTTTGAGGCTGAGAATGACAAAAGAAACTAAACTGACAGAAAACAGGAAGAGAATTGCTCCTTTAAAAGATGCAATCCCTTGAATAACAGCTAATATTGAAAAAAAAAATAATTTTACTTTAATGTCAGCTGAGTTAAGCAGAGATGTTCTGCATAAAGACCATAAAAGGAAGAAAAGACAAGGCAAACACTATGTCTACACTGAATTTCTAATTGCATTTCAGCTATTGTTTAATAATTTGCTGGCACTTGAATCTTCAAAGAAAAAACAAAGTTAAAGCAAAGCATAAAGATTTGAGCTCATTCAAGCAGTCCCATTCAGTTTACAAATCAGATTTTATTTGTTCTACTGACTTGTGAAAGTGGAATAAGAAAAGACGATAGTATATTGAATCCAACTCAGCAAACTCACCTCAGCTCTTTAAATTCAGATGAGAAAATTCTTATTTGCAAAGAAAATTAAATCCACACAGTTTTATTTTGAACAGAATCCAATAAAACCTTCTAAGGAAAGATACTTGGGAATTTATTTCCTAACCTACTTTCCTAACTTTGTGTTAACAGAAAGTTTTTCATTTAACAGTACTTCTCAATCAAGACAGACAAAATATGTCAACAATTCTCCTTTCTTTCATGCAACATTGCCATATGTTCTCATTGCAAGAAAACACCCTGCTATCTTCTCTGATACCAAGAGAACTTCGGAGGAACTTAGGACCAAAAGTTTCCTGTACACACCCTTGATAGGAGGATAATGATTTTTGTTTATTTAGTTTTAGCTATATCTGTGCAATTCTGTGATAAAGACAGACTGACAAGCCTGTGCTGGAGAGCAAGATGGACCTAGAACCATATAATAAGTCATCTTGAGGAGAGGGGAAGAAGAGAGGAGACAACACAAAAGTAAAGCAAAGACTCTAAGGAAATAAAGACCTGAGGCATGTAAGAGTTATTCTTAAAAATACATATATATATATATATTTTTAATGGAAACAAACATTTTAGTTATAGGCTTCTCATGGTTCAGATTAGCAGATATGTTAGCAGGCCGTGTATAATAGCTCGGAGGCCCAAATAGCTTGCTCAATTCAAGTATCAGAATATTCTGATACCCACAGGAGAATAAAGCCAAGAATACTCGAGCCAAGTATTTGTATAAAATGCTCATTTTGCTCACCCTACAGAAAATAAGCAGCTAGCTCTCAAATTGCAACTTAAAAATAAGCATCTATTACTGTTTCCTCGTGGTTTATAAATCTAACCTTACTGCCTGTACAGAGTTAGCCATGACTTATGCAACTTTCAAAATTCTCTTCTCTTCTACAAAGTCTTAGTCTTCCTTAACTTCCTTTCCTCACATGTATTTGAGGTGCAAAACTTATCTTTCCCTACTGTAACTTTAGCTACCATTAATGACAGTCACTTTGTCTTTCTCCATTTTATAATGCAAATGAATGCCATTAATCAATACCCCGTCAGAGGAATGCTGGGACACTGGGCCTACGATGGACTCTGAGAATCTGCAAATTCATCACGGCCAAAACCAGAAAAGTTTACAGGAAGAGCAATTTGAGAGGCAGAAAGAGCTGCAATCCCTTCCACAAGATCTTCACTTGTGTCAACGTCAAATTGACAAGAGATTAAGACTCAGTTTTGATTTTAAAGTTGTGCCTGACTTTTTCTGCAGGGTTAGCCTTTTGAAGACACTTTCTCCTTAAAGGAGAAAGAGGCAGCTTTCTGCAGCTGGAGGATCACCCTCAGATAAAAACATTGTTTCAATAGTGCCTTGTAAGGAAGACACATACTGTTTTCTGAATGGTTAAATGATCTTTCTAGAACACGACAATTCTGAATTTATGAACCTATATACCTTTAACTATGTAAGTACTAATCTCTGAAAAATTCGTGAAAATAATATCAGTCTAGCAGTAAGTGAGGCATACTTATGTTACTCTTAGATAAATAAATGAACAATGTAAAAATAGCCTATAAAGTATGAAAATATAATTAACATGACTACTTATTGTACTGTTAGCCATAACCTAATTCTACAATTAGCCAAAAACAAAATTCTTTTCTCCTCTTATGTCCAGGCAATGTTTTCCTGTGGTCAATAAACAGTACAGGACAAAGGAATAGAAAGCCACCCTGCAGAATGCAGCGTGAGGGCTTATTAACCTCAAAACACTGAGTCAGAGGAAACTAGACTCCAGAATTTGACACATCCTACTTCTCCTATCCCAACCAGCCCGTGGTTTTTACCACAATTTCTCCATTCTACAGCAAAAGCATCAAACTATTTGGCAGCAGATGCAGGTTAGACAGTAATGAAGATCCCCAAACAGAGCTTTTGTGAGCCCTGGTCAGACATCGCTATCCAAGACCAGGCTTACGTAAAGAGGCATGCCTCAACACAGATGTTTTTCTACTAAGAACACGATGACTTTGAAGTTTTCCAACTCATCTTAAGAAGACTGCTGCACAGGAAAGATGCTGTCATACGCAACCGACCAGACTTGCTCACAAAAAATCCATAGCTTCTTTAGCTTTTCTACTTGCACTTCAAGTAGCAGGATATAAGGAGAGGATTAAACATTTCCCTCATTATATCCTCCAAGAAGTTGGATGATCAGGACTAATTTGTTTTCTCAAGGCACTACAACCCAGATTCTTAAGCTGCTAGTATGAGGTCTTCTGCACGTAAAGTATTAAAAATAAGTTTTCTCTTAAAAAGGCAGGTAAGTCGCATCAACACAAGGCTTATCAATTAGTGAGTCATTTTTTGAAACACTAGCAGCATGTGTGAGAAAAGTTGTCACCCAGAAACCATTAACAAAATCCTTTAAACACAAATACTTCTGAAACTGTTCAACAGAACCTATAGATCACATCAGCACATTGACGTCCAGCGCTTACTAATCTGCAGTCTGTTCAGTACTTGTTTACGAACGTGCCTTGAACACTTCCACAATTAAAAAGAAAAATCACTGAGTAGCTAGATATGCCTTAAAACATTTGGTTTCCTGTGATACCATACATACTGAACACACTGATTTCTCAAATGCACATTTGTTTTTTTGCCTAAAAAACATCAACTACATGGCAAAACAAAGGCCGGCAATGTTTTGGAGGCAAACTCATGAGAAACACAAAAGACGTTCACGAAAAGGCACATCACGTTACAAGATCTTCAGTTACACGAAAAGTAGATCATTCTTTCCCATTTTAGGCATGATTTAAGAACCAATATATCCAAATATTCTCCGACTGGGAGTTCAGTGCTAAGAGTCTCTGATATGGTGGCATCTTCCTTTCAGACTAGCATCAATTACCTTCTTTACTGTAAACATGTCCCACTGCCTTCTGGAGCATGCTGTTAACCACAGGCATATGAAGCCTATTAGCATTTGCCATAACAATCTGCCTATGTTCAGAGTCTCTTAAGGTTTATCAGTAAACCTCATACAACATGGATTACCATCAGTGCTTTGGTTTTATTTATTTATTTTAATCTTATCCTTCTTCACTTGTGTACTCTAATTTTCCAGGGCTTACAATCAAAACAATCCTCAAACATTCCAAGTTACAAAATAATTATTTCAATGTGAAGGAACTAATCTGTTGTGAAATTTCAAATAACAATAATCTAACAGTCGTCTTCCCATTTTTACACTTTTAGGTCAGTGCACAGTCCAGAAAGGATTTCTAAATTGACCTTGCATTTGTACTCAACTGCAGAACTACTACCGCACATTTTATAGTATATCATTATAGATAACATACAGATATATATTATACAGATATACATCATTATAGATAATAATCTAAAGGAAAAAGATATGGAAAGGAAAGAGATTCTGCATTAATTAAAAGCAAGCCATGAGCCTATGAATGCAACTGTCCCTTTCCCTCCCCTCTCATGAACTGTCAATTCAACACTGCAAACAACTCTCACTGTCCTCTTTTCTGCTTCTCAATTAGGCTTGGCAGTAACAAACTGTTATCTTGCCACAGACTGTACGACGACTTCTTTTGTCTGACAGCATAATTCATGTTGGCTGAATTAAGGATTTCTGAATGAAAAGTAGCCAAGTGATTAAAGCTGCTCACTTTAAAACGGAGAGAAATCCTTAATTGCCTTAAATGAAAACCACTGCTCAAGCACAAGTCACCAACTTGGTCAGTATTTCACATGAAGAAATGAGATGTACTGCCATCTACTTAAATGCTTCCAAGCAGTTTTCCAAGGAAGTAGACATAAAGCTGTTCTGGGCAATGCCAAGAAATATCCGATACACACACGTTGTAACCGTAGCAAGTCTCAGAAATCCTGTCTGCCTTTTAAAAGGGCACTAATCAATTGGGGGAAAGATTTGGTAAAAGGGAAACAAGGAACAAGCATGAGTCCTCAATTCTGGCACAAGGTTCTCTTCTAGCTGCTTTAAGCCAAACAGAGCAAAGGAAATCAGAAAGGACATATTCTGTTTAACAGTAACCAGCTATCTTCCTGCTTCTTGGAGAACAAATCATAAGCACTTTTATCACTGCAAATGCTAGAAATAAAACAAGAAACTTTTGTATTATGTACCTATTTGTAGATTAATCACATTCCCTACACTCACGATGTCCTCTTTGATCTGACAAGAGACAGCTTCGTCCTGCTTTTCTAAAGGCACTGCTTTAGCAGCACACGATAACCTGCATTCAGCACTGTTTGGCCTGCTAAGCTCTTTCAGCAATTTTGAGAAAACCATGGAGTCAGCACTTTGGTTGTTTTTTTTTCCATATAGTCGGTCACTCACAGCATTATAGATCTGGCAAACATTTTAAATTGATATATTTGGCTGTTTCCATCCTTCAGATAACCTCTGGCTGCCTAATACCCTAGGCTATAGGCTATAAACTTGGTGCCACTGCAGAGCTCCCCAGTAAAACACAGACTGTTTCCTTGGCAAGCTGAACATAGGCTTCCGCCTGCATTTTAGGCAACATAGCAGCAGTACAGACGATCCAGTCCCTTACTCAAATCACAGCTCCATGTCAAAACATTTTGTCCACCACTCCAAAAAAGTTCCACGCTTAAAATCATGCCAGTATATACCACGGCACCACACAACTATGCTTCTGCTTTGTTCAGGATTTAGCAAGCCTTCCTCCAAATAGTGGATTTATATTTTTCTCCCTCAACATTCAGCAACCTTCAGGAAAGACTCCAAGTCCAAAATATCCCCTAATGTTATATCTATAGTAGGGTGTGTATATATGGAAGCCTGAGTCTTCTTATATAAAACTTTCTGACTACCTTCTCCTGCTCTTTTCCTACCTCAGGAAAAAGGTAAGTGAAGTTGGTAAACACTGACTGCTCTTTCCTCTGGGGTAGAATGGGTAGAATCTGGCTCAGGTTTTCTGGGGTCTTTCCAGTAAAATGTAAAACCAAAATACTGCTAGCGGCCAGTGAAAGAAAGACAGGTTTTTCAAATGCAGAGAAGACTGCACCATCAAGGAAGCTGAATGAACTGTGAGATTATATGTCAGTCTGCAGGATCCCTTCAAACCCTGGCAACAGAAGAGTACCAAACTAGATAATAAGAAAGGTCCAGGTAAAGAAAATCCAGGCGATTCTTTAGCTATGCAGAACACTGAAATGGCTCTGTAAACATCACAAGCTACCACTGAAATTTAAGAGGATTAGAGAGCAAGACAACAGATTTAATAGATTTGGGAGATATTTTTATTCATTAGAGCACAGGAATCACACAGATCTGGGTGTGATGTCCATCAAGAAGGCCTAGGCAGCAATTTTAAGAGGACGACTTAATATTACAAGGAGCAGGAGAAGAAAAGCTATCAGCAGGAATCTGACCAAACTGTAGAAGGAAGGAAGGAAGAATGTAAGGACGGAAGGAGTGTACCTACAGTTTGAAGCGCAGCTCTCAGTGTCACGATATGGCAGGAGAAGACACGACATGCCTTGTCTCTCAAGTTCTCTTAAAAATATGGTACTTTCAAAGAATTATACGTGTATTATTTTTGATCAGTGTTTACCAGACTTGCCCCTTAACTGGATTTGAAACTTTGAAAATGGAATTTAAATTTGAATTCATTATCATTTACTTACGTGGCCAGAACACAGGCAGTGCCTGAAACATGTCATTTGCTACAGCAGTAATTATATTTAATAGATGCATTACAAGCCAATGTTTCTGTACTAGCTACCATTTACTGCATTACAAGGAGGGGAAGAAACGGGGAAGTGGATACAAGTGAAAATCATTCCTACTGTCTAAGACGCCCTGTTAACAGAGTGCCCGCAAGTGGGAGCAGACCAAATTATACAACTGTTTCCAGTGAACCCACACATATTTTTTCCTCACTTTCTCTTCTGCTGGGTGAGTTTTCTCTAAACTCTTACTGTCCAAATACTGAAGTTGACACCCATCTTGTTTTGCAGCATAACAAAAAGCCTTTATAGACCAAAGATTTTTGGTCCTTTACTAGTAACAAGGTTTTTTTAATTTATTCTCTCTCCCTTTTCTTTTTTTTTTCTAAGCAGCTTCCCTATCTCATGACCAAGACAGTCTTACCACTCTGTGAATCATAATTCACTCATCACCAAGTACGGAAACCTAACCCTTATCTCATTAGTCAGTACGGGTTCTTCAGTCTAATTTATTACTTCTTCTGTCTGAAATATTTAGACGCTAGTTAGGACAAGGAATTAGGATGAGGAATTTTCACAGATGTACAACTGTTTAATAAGACCAAGTGACGCGAAGACCATGGACTGGATCCAGTTAATGTGGGCCGACATGCCAAGCTCTGCATCTCTCTAAAAACTCCCAGTATGACTAATGAATGCAGAGCACATGGGATGCATACAAAAAATATATGGCTTTCAGAAATCTACAAATTTCTAAGTTTGCTTTTTCCCTGTCACACATGTGAGAACCAGTGAGTTTCAATCTATCTTAGTTCAATTTAGCCTGTCTTTAAAGTAACCCTTTCTGTTCCCAAGACAAAAGCACAGCAAAATCAGGAGCATACGGATGCAGCACCACAAATGATAGGGAACCCAGCCATAAGCTCAGGCAGAGTCACTGAGAACTAGCATGTCTGCCAAAGCAGTCAGTGAACCCATTTTTTTTGATTGCTATGAAATCTATCCCTCTGATACCTCATTTTGCTGCAAGGCAAACTGAAAATAAACCTGAGGTATGGAACCTGGACACATTATCATATCACTCTTTTTCAACTTTCCTTCACATGATGGACTCCTCTATAGACTCCTTACACAGCTCCTTGACAGGTTGCAATGGGAACGAGTCTAATTGGAAAGGGCTAAATAACAGCTAAGACATCAATGCCAGTTTGTAAAAAACACAGAAAGAATTTTAAATACAGAAAGAGTTTTAAAGGGCTTGCCCCACTGCTAGATCCATGTTTCTGATTATCCTTTGCATGCTGGGTAAGAAGTGTGGCCACAGCCCAGAGGCTCAAACAGGAGCCTGAGTCAGCATTTCACACTCATTCCCAGACATGGTTATGGATAGGGAAACTGCTCCTTTGTTGGATGCGTGGAAGTGAAAACAAGGGAAAAGGGAACATCATGGGGTACATCACGATTGTGTCTTCCTAAGCACTGATGTTTTGAAAAGGGGATCGTTTACCCCCCGCATCTCCCAATACAGAGAGCAAAGATGGACAAAACTAGAGTATACAACACAAACAGCTTGAAAGGAGATGAACAGGTATTTAGGATGTGAAAAGGTGTTTTCTCAGGCCTAATTTTTAAGATGCAGATTTGTTTTGCTGAGTAGTTTTAGAAGGTGAAAAGCCACCTTGGCTGAAATGGTTTAAAAATTATTGTGGCAACAACCCACAGGAGGAACTCCTTTTACTAGGAGGCAGGGGATGGAGGGAAATATTATTAAGGCAAATATCAGAACAAACCCAATTTCCTTTTGAGAGAGATGAAATGTATGTAGCAACAACAACTTCTCCCCCCTCCCACATCTGGACCTAGTGTGAATTGGAAGTGTCTTCTCTCCACTTCAGATAAGCTAAACTTGCATTAGATTTTATCTCATAACGACAGAAAACTAATCTTTTCCGGTTTTACCTTTCAGCAGATAAATCTGATAACAGCAATTTGGAAAAAGAGCTTTCTAAAAACCTATCAGAAGCTGTAGCTGCCTTGGCTGCACCTTAAATGTGTTCTCTGATTAAACTATGCATTTCAAACAGTGAAAGACAAACAGAACAACCCATACAGAATTACTGTAAAACTACAGTTTCCTCAAATGTCACACCTGAGGAGAAAAACTGGCCATCCTAGAGCACAATGTTGCAAAATTGTTGATTACTTCAGCATGTCCTCCCCCTTTTTCACTTATTATGGATGTCATGCTGGCATTGATGTATTAGTACTAGGCTACAGTAACTGCAAGGGTAAGAAATAGAGCACAGTATAGTATAGAATAAGATAGCATACTACAATATATCAATACAGTAGGCACATACTATAATATAGCTTTGAAACTCCTGCCATCTTAAAAGACCTTTCTTATTGTCCTTAAAGTTTCAGTTGAGACCAAAACAGTCAATATTTTTACTAAAATACATGAAAATAATTACGACAGAAGCTTTAAGTCCTACACAAACACAGCAGTTAAAACAACAAAGAAACAACATCAAAACTATGCTCCCACAAAGGAACAAAGTGCAGGTACAGTCCAGGCTCACACAATTCCCACTGAAGACAACCCACACCAAGTATTAGCAGCAGAACATGAAACCGAGCCCAGGAAAAGGCACTAAAGAAAAAAAAAAAAAAAGAGAGAGAGACATAAAAAGATCTATAGCTTCTCCAAAAAATACAAACAAAGCTACAGAATAGAGCATCAGTTCCAGAAAAGATAAGAAGTCATTCCTTTTTGGTTATAACCTAAGTATAGTATAAGATTTCAATCTAGCATATAGTTGCAAAAGAACCATATAAGGTAAGACAGCAGAGCATGAAGTAAAAGATTAATTTCTAAACATTTAATAAAAGGATTATTTAAGAAAAATCAAGTACTTCACATTTCAAAAAGATTTTATCAGGAAGCAACATACAAATGAGATAAGATTTTGAAAAACTGACTTTAATTTTGCAATTCTGATACAGGAATTGTATACAAATGCATAGTATCCTTACACAAAACTTATGCAGATTGAATTCACTTGGGATTTTTACACCTTAGTACCTATAGATAATTAAGCATCCATTTATTAATTCAGCTGTTACTGTCTCAACCAATTTTTTTTGCTTACAATGCATAAATTCTGACTTGTTCACAATAATAGTTGTTACCAAGAAAAGAAAGAAGTCCCTGAAAAGACACCCAGCAAAGGAAGGACTTCCTGAAGGCTAAATTACAAGCAGAATCTGGGTCTACTGAGTCCTGGCACAGCGCTGGCAGGTTTGAACAGATTCCTTCCACTGAATTCCATTTCCAGGCCCATGGCTCTCTTTTTAGCAATATGCTGCCCTGGTGAAAGTTGTATTTATCTGTGCAGTTTTAGTTCATACCCAAATTATCTTCATCAAATAAAGACCAAACAAAGTTTATGCAGGAAACAGTTGTCTACTCAGACCAACTCCAGCACCAAGACTGTTTAAAAAGACAAACGGGGATGGAAATACTTAGATCAGAGAAAGCAAAGGGGACACTTTCATTTTCATTCTTCAAATGGAAACAGAAGTTACTTATAAACAAAAAGCTGAGAACAGAGGGCTTGAACTCGACTTTCACATGCTCTTCAAACTACTGCTTGCAAATCCACTTACAAATGAGATTTCAATGACTTTTCATTTTTTTGTACCTGTTGTGGCTTGAATTGAGGGCTATGCATTTCTCCTGAGCATTTCATGGCAGAGCACTAATGCCTTGTGCAACGTGAGGAATGCTGGTGTCTGCATAGTTTACGTGTGAAAGGGGATGGCAGCTCTTACCTGGAAAATGCAAATTACAAGTCTTGCACCTTGGCGCATATATATATATTTATATGGGTCTGACCCTGAGATATGCTGAAACCTCAGTAAGTAGGAGTGCAGTCAGGGACAACCAACTTTCCAAGTGGTCAGCAACCGGTCAGCACTAGTTTGTCAAAAGAGCTCGGCATCCAGCCCACTCCACTCCTCTGAAACTCACTCCACTGAGTCCACTGTTAGTCCAAGTAGTTTTGGGAAAACTGCCATCAATGACAACTGAACTATTAACTACTCTTCTGTCAGGCGCTTCAGTGCCTCTTGAACATCTCTTACTTCCAAAAAGCTCTCCATACCTACCCAGATACAGCATTTAATGTTAACTTATAACATTAAATGTGACCTGGCCCACACAGCTATTTTTGTGAGTGTCTCAGAAGCAAACAAGCTTGTTGCAGAATTGCTCATCAGCTGTATGAGCACATCCCAAGCTTGCTCCTGAGGCCATTTACTGATATTTTGCTTCCAAAAAACAGGTCAGGTCCCTCAAGCATCAATGGAATTTTCTTACTTTGAACCATTCCAGGCCACAGACCTCTAGATCGCTCTGTATATTTCTCATGTACACTAAGGATCATTGAATAAGTACTGAAATACAAATATCCTCTCTTAAGTCCCCAAAAGTCATCTCTGAAGTCCCCAAAAGATTTTCCTGTATCCACAAAGCATGAAACTTCCAGCTTATAATGTGTTTCGAATCTAAGAGGATTTTTTCCATATGCTTTAATAACTACTGTTGCCTATTTAGGTGTCTGTAGACATTTACGTACGAGTACGCTCTTTGTCAGCCTCCACCACTAGGCACTAGCTTTCTAATGAGAAAATCTGGTTTCTGTCTTTGGAAAAGCTACTAATTCAGTAAGGCACCTTTAATTAAACATATTTTAACCTCCCCACCTTGTCCCTTTAACACTCACAAAATCGCGTTTTCACTTGCGTGGTGCTGCAGGGTTATGGATGTAAACCTTGTTCTGTGCTGATTTGACATAGACACAGGAAAGAATTACCTTATCAAGGAGAAGTCTGACAAATCTCCCCTGAGGAAGCATTAGATACATACTCCCAGGTTAACAGGCATTAGATACATACTCCCAGGTTTACTTGCATACGGTAGCCCAGGTTGAGAGCTTAGCAAAAGCTCTCTTCCAGGCACCAAAACTAGAGACAATCATTCAAAATTAAAAAAAAAAAAAAAAAAAACTTTTTCATAAAATGTCACAGCTTAAAAAAAAACATCTTCAGCTGTTAACATAGCAACTAAGAGAGGAAAAGGCAGAGCAGGGAAGGTAAGGAGCACCCACCGAGAGAACACCATGGAGTGCCTTGGGAGCTCCTTCAAGGGAAACTGGTCAGAAACATGGGACGGCTATTTAGAGCATTTCTAAAACACAGAGCCAAGGGGCCAAATTTAATTCCTTGTGTAACCCCAGCGACTTCAAAGGGATTAGGCCAAAGATAAATTTGGCTTAAGGAATTTTAAAATGGACCCTGACCAATTCTGTCTAATCAGGATTCAGGTCTGTGGATTCTTGTCTTACACAACTGTCTTGGCTTTGTTATGTTATTATATCCTTTATCAGAGTTTTTTATTCATACAGAACAGCTAAAGAACTGCAAACCAGTTGCACTACCTGATTAATATCAAGCACTATTCAAAGCATGTGTCTCAACACCAGGGGTGGTTGTTTTTTCAGGCTGGTGGGTCTCGGTCCTGACAACTTCATTGTGTGGTCTGTCTAGTCAAATTTGCTGCTTAAATCCAGCCTTTAGCAGCTAAACGGTAATATTTTAAGTTAGTCTTGAGCAGGATTTGAATGCTAAACTTGACCTCTCCACCTTTTTCAATGTGTGTTTCCGTGCTTTCTCTGCAGCCTCCTTATGCCAGGTTTCTTGCTAGCTGCCAGATGAGAGACAAGATTAACTTTGCCTTGCTGTGTATCAATAGCCACCAGCAAAACATAAACAGTCAGAAAGCTGTAACGGGTCCTACTCATCTTTATATAAAATGGGATTTAGGATGATTGATCACATTTTAAGAAGTGAAAAAATATAAGTGATTGGACAGTCAGACTCTTCCTCTGTACTTCAGCTGTAATTACAATTTGGAGGGAAGACTTAGACTCAGCACACAGGTTTTATATGTTTCTCCTCTAAATTTTCTAAAGCAGTGCATTTGCCAGATGCAACCTTGGCATCCCAGAGTCTGAATTTAATACTCATATCTGAATCGAAGAGGACCAAACTCTTCAACCAACCCCAGCAATTTTTGTCAGGATGGAAGTGCTACTGAATATGCAAGGACATCACTTCTGGGGCTCTGGAGTATCTCCCTTGCCTGTGTAATATGGCCTCGAGGGATGCTTTTCCAAAGTATGAAAAAACTATAGCAGTTTTCAAACCCTTGCTGCGATAGTGTGGGTAGCTGAAAGAATTATTTGAATCTGTTTTCCCACCATGTTGCTTCTTTCATTCAAATTTTCTCTTACATGTTGTTCTTTCCTTTCTTTCTTTTTTTTTTTTTAAACAGACTTACAAACTGTTTCATTAAACAAAGCCTGACTCAACCATGTTTCAGAAGGAAGAAAAAAAGTTTTATAAAGTGTTAAGAATACCCATTCCTGGCTCAATTTCATCATGTGATTTTAACCCATCTCCTTTTTAAAAATAAATAAATAAGCTAAATAAATAAATAAATAAAAGATACAACTATATATACTTACAGACAAAGTGAATGACCATGAGCAAACAAATCATTTATCAGGGCCTGAAATGATTGCAACACTTGGCTTGCATACACAGTAAGGTTGTTAGTAAGCAGAGGATCCATTTTCTATCTCATTAATAAATTCATTACCTTTGGCTTATTGCTTTCATTAACTGAGTACATCTGACTGCACTAAGAAAAGCATGATGAACATTTCACACATGATTTTGCTCATCATTTCAGAATTAAACAGCACTCAGCTTGTAATGGAAGGCAAAACTCATAAACCCAGAAACTCTGCAACCCCGAAAGACAGGAACTGCTACACTAAACGAGATGTGAGGTCCTGCCTCGACAGCTGCAGAGCCTGGCTGCTGCTCCGGTGCCCACTGCAAGACCTTCGCCAGAGCCAGACGTGGGACCATCCACCAGCAGGCTAAGACTCATCTTGATCTCTAACAGATAAGGGAACGCATTAAGGCAGATAATGATTTACCCTTTCTCCAAGAACAGCAACTTGGCACATATTTAGTGAGTGTAAAAGCTTGTCAGAAGCAGCCTCAGAGGCCTTAAGGAGCGTCTTATGAATACAGGAAGGTCTGGAAGCTCACAAGAGATGGAGGAGGTGGGATGTGCACTCCTTTCTTGTGGAGAGAGGCCCCTATTGGAGCTATTCAGCTCTTCAGGCCACATGATGAGATGGCTAGAGGAAAATGCAGGGTAAGCATAGCAGGGATCTGAAGAAATTATTCTTCTCTTACTGTCTTCACTATATCCATTATCTGAAATAGTCTAAATTACAGGTCTGCATTAAACAAAAATTAACTGCAATTCTCATGTACTTAACTAGTAAAAACACATATACCTCATGTCATGACTCAAGCTAATAATTTATCAGTTGCTGTAGTGCTCTTATCTATTATCTAAATGACACGGGGAATTACCACTATCAGTGTCCTAGTGCTGATATATTATCCCTATCAGGAGTTAATTATTTGGTTTCACATGCACAGTCTCAGTCAGTATCTGGGGTCTATGCCAATACACACTCAGCATCAAACAAAAGGGCAGCCACGATATAAGCAGACCTTTATCATTGTGATAAACTACAAGTAAATCTCCAAGAGATTTGTGGCTTTCCTTCAGGACATTTAGCAACAGAGACTTCAGCATACTAGGTCCAGTCATGACCCAAATACACAGGAATAAAAAGAAAAGTTTTGTAATACATTATTTCTGTTAACCCTTTCCTAACACAAAAAGTAGTCTCTAAAAACTCTGCATCCTACACAAAGAAGAAACTATACAAACAAGATTCCCTAACAGAAGGTCAGTAGAATACTCTCCTTTCTTCTCAACAGAGGTATTTTAATGCATATGTTATGCTTGCTATTGGATTTTGCCAACTATCCATTATTTTACCACTTTTTTTTTTTCTTCTCTTTAATTTCATACAAGATCTGAAATGGTTTGAACAGTAGTATACCTACATCCTGGTACTACTATGAGTTATATATAAGCCTGGGATGAGGAGGACTGGAGATCATATTATTACTCATAATAAAAAGAGAAATAAATCTGGATTTTCTAGGATTTTTTTTTCACCTGGTCAAATGTGGAATGAAGGGTGAAAATACATCACAAAGTTGCAAATGTACTTAATACTAATATACTAACACATGACATATCTTGATCTTTTCACGTCCAGGGTATTAAGCGCAATTTAGATTAAAACAGAAATTCAGCATGTGACTACACTTGCTTACAACAGTTACATATCAGTAGGCAATTATCCAAGTAGTAATTACATTTTTGTCCTTTAAACAATTTCCACAGGCATTAAAATTCAATCTCTCTATCTCTCTTTGCAACAGATATATGGCTGTGTGAGGGAGAGGAGACTGCCTCAATTTTAATCACTATTATCTAGTTATTATCATTACCATCTACTATTATTATTTAGTTATTACCATTACCATCTACCATTACCATCAATAAATATATGAATATACTAAACCACAAATATTTACATATTGTGATATTTATATCACAATATGCAATTTGCAACTGTTATTAGAATTTCTTTAAATAGTCTCCTGCACTGTGTCTTTTCTTGCCATTGAGTAGGGAAAGGGAGAAGAAAAGTCAAACATGGGAAAATCCTGCAGTAACAAAAATGAAACTACATGAATATCCATGCAATAAACCTACAGTTCCCTTCCCAAAATTTAAAATGGAAAACAGGGACAAAAAAATAGCTAAACGCACTAACAAGGCCAGGGTGCAAGCAACTAATGGCTCTAACTAGAGACACTGTACAGTAAAGGCTGGTGCTTGCATTCATTTCTATAGAGTTGACAGGAAACCATAAACCAAAAAGCCATCTTCAGGTAGAAAGCAAAGCAGGTAGGCCTACTTCAGGAAGGTATAGTCCAGTGTTGTTGACTGCACTTTTAAAACAGTCATGTGCTCCCCTTCGGGACTGTCACTGATGTGCAAATGCAGAGAATTCCATTCATTCATAGCTGAACAATTTCTAAGTTCCTAAATGTGAAATTTCACAAATTTTGTCTTCTAAGGTAATTAGACTAAAAAAAAAAAAAAAAAAAAAAACACCCAAACCCACAACTACATAAATAAAGTTTTTATGTCTCCAGGACCCCAAAAGTTAAAAATTTCCTTTAATAAACTTCAAATTGTCACTAAGTCAGCTAAAGACAAAAAGTGCTTTTATCAGGAGTAGCAAGCTTCATTAAAAGACTTGTTGAATTTACCAACAGTGAATATCAACTTTTGCCGGCTCTGCTGAGAACACAAGGATTGCCACGCTGGGCCAGACCCAGCATACGTCTGCTCTAATATGCTCTTCCAGACTGTGCTCTGTGCCAAGGGCTTCAGAAAGGCTGTGTGTGCAGTCTGTGGAGGTGGCACTTGGGCAAAACTCCATCTTCTCACTTCAGTTCGAATAAATCACAGATTGGTTTAGGGACTCCGGAATGAAGTTCAATAACTTCATAATTAAAACAGCCCTCCTCTGGTGAAAGAGTGACAAGTCTGTAGAAAACTTCAATCTACTGTGAAAGAACATATTTAATAGGAAGAAACGTATCTGAGACACCCCAACTATTCTGGCAGCTTTAGTGCTGAGTTTTGCACTATTCCTCACTACTGCAGCATTGGTCTTGTTTCTTACAAACAAGCTTCCTCCGCAGAGCACAGCATGAGGGCAGAAAGGAATAAAAGCAAAAGAACAAACAAAGGCAAAAAAAAAGTCAAATGGCGTTGCCTGCTTCTGACAAAAGTAGTATTTTCCCTGTATTATGCTCAGCATATTTCTGAGCAGCTGAGGAATTATCTCTAGCATAAAGCACTTTCTATCTGGGTTACGCAGGCCCTCACTCTGCCCCTCGCACTCACAGGCACCGCTGGTAATGCCTGCTTGGCTATGAGGTGCTGCCTGTACAGTTGCAGTTCTCCGACTCTCGGAGCAAAAGCCTCCTGGCACCTGCTGCAAAGCACCCCAGCTAAGTGGCAAAATCCCAACCCCAGGCAAGAGGCCCAGGGCAAAGGCTGAGCCCTGTCTGACTTCACCCTTAATGCTTCAGTCCCATACCCAATAGTGAAGGTGAAAAAAACGAATTGAAAGAAAAGTTTTCTCTTATGAAAGAAAACCCAGTATGTGTTTAGCATACAAAAAGGCCTGCTCCTGAAGACATATACCCTCAAAACTGTTACTGTTTCAATGTTAAACTAATGCAAGGTAGTTTCAAAAATTGCTCTAAAAGAGAAAATGAAAAAAAAGTGTATAACTGGTGTAATCACAACTGTCAGACTGCTGCTCAGACATGGTAGTTAAGCTCACCTTTAAGCTTCTCGCCCTGTAGTAAGTAAACAAACACAACTATATGTTTGCTGAAATAAAACAGAAGCACAATCACCAGGCTATCCAATAGCAGCTGGGAAAGCTAAATGCCAGGGCAATGTTTACAAAGAAGTGGGGAAAATATTGAATTAACACTGAGGCGCATTGCATTTGACAGCTGGCAACACAAGAAAAATTGCTTGCAAGTACTCAGAAAGATGTAAGTCAGTCCTACAAAGAATATTAAAAACAGAACACTGTACCCTGAATAATAGCAGTTTGGCAATTGTTTTGAAGAAAAGAAAATCCAAATTTACAGAGGATTTGATTGAAAAAGAAAAATTTCCCAGACTTACCCCCAGACCATACTTTCTGCCTGGGCTTTCTTCTTCCCTGCCTCCCTCAGTTCCATCAATCTTCCTTTAAAGCACTCTGGCTTTTGTTTTCATTTGGAAGTCTGAATTGCCAATTGCCTAAATGTTGTTGCCTGGGCCATTCTCTCTCTCCAGACTTCCCTCTTTACTCCCCTTCCTTTGACGTTAGTTCTTTATCTTTTTTTGGGGTGCTAATCTCGGCTGCTTGCAGGATGAGGATGAAGTTCTGGTCTCCAACACAGGAGAAGTCCCCAGAGCTGCCTGACCCCCAGTGCCACAGAGAGGACATGCCAGGTAGCAGCAATTGGGATGAGGCCGCATGCAGAGATATACTCCCCTGGCCACCACCACCGTAAGGCAACAAGTGCTGACAAAAGCCAGAGATGCTTCACCTTCCCACATACAGGAACTAAGAGGCTGGAGGGCAGCCTCAGGGTTTTCCCGAAAACTAGAAGAGCTGCTTTGAAAGCAGACACACAGAAAAGTGAAGACTAAACCTGAAGAGTACACTATAGTGCTAAATTGATAATGACGACCTTCGATTTGGAGTAACCCCAGGAACAAAACGCAAGAGTCCTGAAGGAAGAGGATGTCTGATTATTTTGTGGCAGTTTCTTCAAGACTTTGAAACGCATACATGCTCAAGTTATTCACCAGTTACATTTCATATCAACATTACCCAAGACAATTTCCTTCATTATGTTAAGAAAAGTCTAAACATGGAAACTTTTAGTGCAGCTCCCATTCAGAGTACTTTGGTAAGGAACAGCACTGCCATCATGCCACTAGTGCAGGTACTTTGCTAGAAAGCAGCCCAAATGAAGGGAATAAGAGAGAGAGTGCTCATGGACTCCTTGTCCAAACTATTTTGAGTGGTAGCAATTTTGTGACTGATTAGGCAGCAGCAGTTAATAGCAGAGGTTTCTCCAGAAGAGAGAATCATAACATGCTAAGGCCTCTCATACATAACACTATTTACAATGCTCACAAGCACTCCCATATTTATTTCTCAAAGATGCCAGTCAGGACAACATTTACTCTAACAGAGGAGGCCAAGGGTGATTCTGTTCTCTTGTCAGTAAGTATTCAAAAACGTTTTCTCCAAAAGAAATCTTCTGTAAGGGATCCAGAAGGCTTATAGGAGGATGGCTGTGCTGCCACCCATAACCATCCCCAGATTCTACTTGGCCTTGCCTTGTGAATACAGGCTGCACAGTACAAGACAGTAATCTATAACATGCAATAATATGCTCTTTCTAGAGCCATACACTTTTGTAAAATGCAAATGAACACAGCAGTTGCCTCTCCTGCTTATTTCAGTAAGCTTTCGTCTTTAAATTATATGCATTTTAAATGAAATAATTTCCATCAATATAAACATGAAAAAGTGTACTTTCATTTCAGAAGAAATACATAGTGGAGAACCAGAATGAAAGGGCAAATATTGCATTGTGTATTTTAGCTTCAGCACATCAGACTCCTTCGGCACTGCATTAACTGTTCTGAACCAATTAAACTAGGATAGAAATTAATCTGGCAGGCACAAGCAGACAGCACTTCTTGGAGCATACACAATCTGTGTAAATCTTTCTTTTATAGGACCAAAGGCTAATTTTCTCCATTTTTGGACAGCATGAAGATATGCCCTGACTCATAACCTGCAAAAAGTGTTAGAAAACTTGGCCATCAGCAAAGAAACAGCTCCCCCCCACTCCTGCCCTACCAAGTACAGGTTGGCTGACAGAAATCTGCCTATCAGTCTGCGAGCAAAGCTGCAGTATAGAATATTTATGCATTTATTTCACAGAGTTTCCAGAACACAGCTTACTTGGGGAAAAAGAAAAAAAAGCATAGATATACCCCATAGACCTCATTAGGTTCCAGTTATATTTTATATGATTTATGTTACATAAATATTTGTTGAATGGTTAATCCTCTTTCCCTTGTGCTTAATCTGCCCCTTCTGCTCTGCCCTGACCTTCACATAGTATCAAGTTTACAAACCCACTTTAATGCACTCTTCAGAGTCCATCCCCTTGTTGGGAAAGAATATGTAAACTCACCGAGGTTTGACAAGAAAATAGTTTTTCTCAAAAGAACTTTCTCAAATCTCTCCCAGTGCCAAGAGTTTATTCATCTCTCTAAAACATTCCTGGCTTCTCCTTCTGGAGAGAAGCAGGTTGAGATGGGGTACCAATAAAAACGGCGGGGCAGAAATAAAACGGAATAAAAGTGGGAATGGTGCTAGGGAGCTAGGGGAACTCCCCAGTCTGACCTCACATTCAGCTCTGGGGTGAGCAGCACAGGTATCAATCACTTGCTTTGCATCCACATGAGCATCTCGAGCTTCCTCAGCATCTCGAGCTTCCACTAGTTTATCATTTCTCTTTTTTTTTTTTCTTTTCTGTAAAAACAGAAGACTAAGACTCAAGACTCAAGACTAAGACTCAAGATTAAATGTCGAGCCCACAACTCGACATTTTCTGAGTGGTCTAGAATTCACAGGGACTTTCAGTCACGAGTGTGAAGTACCTTAGTTTCTCTTCCTCGGAGCTCGGAGAAGGCCATTCGTCTCTGCTAAATGGGTCGAGGCAGCACAGAAGGTGAAGTGCTAAAAGGTATTTCATGGTAGTGGGGGAAAACACATAGCTTAATACCTAAGCTTGGGTACAAAGGCCACCAAAAAATACCACGAACAAACAACAAGAACAAAGCATACACACACAAAACACTTATTAACACACATATTAACCAAACTCAACTAAAGTTGTTGAGAAGATCACCAAAAAATCACTAATATGTTTTGCATTCTACATGAGCTGTTCACTGTGCATTACTTTCCTTTACATTTTTTCCTCATCTTTAGCAGAAGAAAACTCAAAATCGCTCACTTACTTAGAAGAGCAAAAAAAAGCCTATATAGAAATACACTGTGTTTGGGCTTCCTTGCAGCCCAATCTCACATTCACTTTTACAATAAGAAACAAGCACCTTTTGCAAAGACATATCTATATATATACAATAAAAAGTAGTTACTAAAACTCCTCTTGTTGGCTTTAATACACAAATTAAAGGCTGCAGTGCTGAACTGCCCGTTACACCATTTACATGCATACTAATCTGTGGTAAATACCAGCTTTCTCCTATTCTGCAAAATTTAGCAATGATGCTCACAACAATTCGAAGCACAGCAGTTATTAGTACTGCTAAGCTAAGCCTGTATTGCTGCCTACTTTGTAAACACAGATCTGACTAGTGAGGTGCTCCTGAAAGGAGTAGTATCTTTCAACTGCAAGCTATGTGTTTTCTCGCTATCCCAAAGCTAAAACTTGTCAAGTAGAAGACTATCTAGTATGCTATTTTGGCAGCGAACAGGAAATAGTTGATAAGTGAATTTTGACCCAAATGCTGGATTACCTCAATTGTATCAAAATCTATAAGGCTACAACTAATCAGTCATTACACCAGAAGGACAGGGGAGTGGAATGGAAGGAAGAGCCTGGGATATTTTTAAGTAGGATCCCCAGCACTGCATACGTTTTATTGCATTGCAAATCACAGAGCTAGGACTCATTTTTAGAGGAGCTTTTCCAGCCTTAATCTTGCCATTCCTTGACAGAGCCCGCAAAGCTTACTACACAAGGACTACTTTCCACAGGAAAGGAAAAAAAAAGTGATCACTCCAAGGTCTAGTCTGCAGAGCTGGCTGCAAAAAGCAAACCCTGAACCCTCAAGCTTCATCCACCTGTAAATATTTAGTATGTGAGTACATCCTTAGTGGACAGTTCACCCATTTGACTTGCTTTGTGGCTCTATTTGAAATCTCACTATGTTTGCAGTGACACATGCATAGTTCAGTAACCAGGCAAAATCAAATGCCTCCCCCAAGGCCTCCGTAGAGGCCTTCATTTAAAACAAAAACAAAACAAACGCTCCAG
>PTEX01000437.1:0-34957 GCA_003342815.1 Eudromia elegans | reverse complement strand
TAAAAAAAAAAAAAAAAAAAAAAAAAAAAAAAAAAAAAAAGCTTCAATCACCATCTCAATCACATCCTTTCCTCCCTGCACCTCCACACAGAGTAAAGCCACAGGCCACAGCAGCCAGACTGTTCCATGCCGGCCACAGCTGTGCAGCTCTCCCCCTTGCTGCACTCCCTCCACCTAATGAAATGCAAGACCAGAGAAGATATGGAGGCTCTATGTCCATGCTACACATGCTCGGCTTCTCTAGATGCCACAGGGAACAACGCACAACAAATAGGAGCAAATCTTTTAGAGAAGAGATCAGACATAGACTGCTATTTTTGCACTGGTTGACAGCATTTTGTCCTGGCAACGTGAATGCTGATTAAATCAGTAAGTTAAAAGGATGTGGTAAAGCTTCAAAAGCCAACAATTTGACCTTTAAGTTGGATGGTAAGAACTTAAAACTTTCACCTAATTTTTAAAATCTTTTCCACAAGATGATTAATATTTGTTTCCAAAATTTCTAGTCTATATTAGCTTTCATCCACACTTCTGAGATCAGAATTCTTGATTATTTCACAATAAACATTCCTCCTTCTCTTCCCTCGCCCTTCCAAAAAAAATCTGCCTTCTAGTTCTAATCAAAGTAATAAATCAGCATTAATTTAATCAGAAGCTAGCTCTTGAGAGAACCATAAAACTTTCTGCAAGTTGCATGTACAAGAATCGTATCTTCTTCCAGCCCTTACCGCCAGTCAAGGACAGGACTGTTCTTATACCTACTGCTGTGGCAAGCAAGGAACCTGTAGCTTATTTATTCATTTATTTGATCCCTGTCTGCTTCTCTCGTTTTTCCCTAAAGGAAGCAATACTTTCGCATGAAGGACAAAAATGCCATTTGCCATGCGCAGAACTAGCAGACTGCACAACTTCACCTTTCCTCTTTCACTATAGTTTATGCACAACTTCCAAAGTGAGTTGGGGACAGAGAGGATTGAATTCAACAAAAATATTTCAAATACTTTTTCAGTTTTAATGTTTGCATTTGTGGTTTCTGGGCTGGCTGAATAGAGACCTGCTCTCCTCTGGAGCTTGTATTGTGGTGCCAGCTCTTTCATCTCATCGGGTTCAGATCTAGTGGTGAGAGTGGAGGAGGAGGATCTGCAAGCTCCCTGCTGCTGCATTTGTTTGACAATCTCCTCCCCTCTGCAGCAGATGTTCCTTCTCTCTTACCACAACTACATCTTTTTATACCCTCCCCAATCCTACAACAAATGTCAACCAAGATCTGAGCATCCATCTCCAGAAAGCCACAACAAAAGCACTGACCCAAACAACCACAATACTATCTAAAAAAGCCCTCGGTCCTCAGGAGCCAAAGAGGTTGCATCCAACGTCACAAGGCTAGTGAGTAATCCTTGGCAGCTCATGTGAGAAAGTCTTGAAGTAGCTTTAGTGACAGAGAGCAGCATGAAAACAAATGCATGATTCAGATGTGAAAAATACTCTTTAGAAGAGATATTATCACAAGCTCATATAAAACATTCAATCACTTTACCATTCAGAAAAACCAATAGCATTTACAGCCGTCTTCCAGATGTTGTTACATGTCTGCCTGCGTGCACATAAAGCTAGTGGCTTAAAAGTAGACGGGATTTCTAGTGTCTCCATTTTTAAACAAATTCCTTGAAACTGCTGAAATCACATATCATAGGATAGGTTGAATCAAGTTTCAAACAGTTTCCTCTGTGTGCGGCAGTTTCGGCTGATGCTGAGTCTACATTAGCAGCGCTCTCACAGCAGCTGGCCCAGATTACGACCTGAAGCAGTCACTGCTGAGCTCCTTGTGGTTCTGTGGCTGGGGAAGAAGAGGTTTACTCAGATATATATATCACATCAACCAGTTAAACCAGTCTAAATTGCTGGTATAAAAGACATAACATCATCTCCGAATAAAGGCACTCTGAGGCATACTTGAGTAATACTCCCTCATTCCCTACCCTACCTCCCCCAAAATCATCTTTGTTTCTTTCAAGTAGTAGATAAAATATAATCCTCTTTCTACATGTAGAAACAGACATTGTACTGCTCTTTTGAATCTGCTGGATGAAACCAACTATCTGTGACACTTCTAGGTACTTGCTAATAGGGAGTAAATCCTCCCTACACTATTTTTACTAGTTATTTATTATCAGAAGGACTCAGTCTGATCCAATTTAGATAACAAGCAAAGCTACCATTAGGAGCAAGTTGAGATGAAGGTTGGCATTAACCTCTCTCCAGTTGCCTGTTTTGAAGAAAACACATGTGCAAAGCTACAAGGCAAGCCGAACATCTCCCTATGCTTCAGACCTGCCTTCTGCTTTCAGGGCAAACGCACATGCACAGGCGTTGGTGTGCTCACAGATGCTCACAAACTCATCAACTTGGGGCATAGCCTTCCATGGCAATTTATTCTCCTGTTGTTACCTCTGCTTACACAGCCACCATTTCCTTCTTTCTTAAGTATCTACTTCACTCTGATGACTGATCTTTTATCTATTGCAACACTGAAAAATTGTGATTTGAGTGGAAAAGTGTAGTTCAAGATGCTCTTCGGAAATAGCCTTTGAATGCTTCTACAGTGCAGAAGGACTGCAGATCAAAAGCACGTTTTTATTCTGAGCTCTAGTTTGTAAATGGTTTAAATGAAAAGAGTTAATGATTTTCCTACTCTAGTCATGTTCCATTTAGTATAAGTGAAATCCTCTTTGATGAATTTCTGGTGAACCTCAAAGCTGAAATAATAGAGGTGATACTATTAACTGTACAGTGGCACTTGATACTCTTTGCAAATACTATTGCACTGTGACCTTTATTACTGGAGCTCTTCCAAAGCTGGCAATCTACCTCACAAATCATAGAATCACAGAACGGTTAAGGTTGGAAGGGACCTCTACAGATCATCTAGATCAACCCGCCCCGCACACACAGGGTCATCTACAGCATGTGGCACAGGACTGCATCCGAGTTTTGCAGATCTTCAAACAAGGAAACTCCACAACCTCTGTGGGTAGCCTCTTACAGGGCTCTGGCACCCTCACAGGAAAGAAATTCTTCCTCACATGGAGATGGAACTTCCTGTGTTTCAACTTGCAACAATTACCTCTCGTCCTATCACTGGCCACCACTGAGAAGAGTTTGGCCTCCCCCTCTCTATCTCCACCCAGTTTGGTACCATCTGCAAACTTGCTCAGAGTGCACTCTGTCCCCTTGTCCAAGTCACTGATGAACAAGCTGACCACCACTGGGCCTAGCACTGACCCCTGGGGAACATCACTGCCCATAGGCTTCCAGCTACACTTGGCTCCCTTTATCACCACCCTCTGAGCTCTGCCATCCAGGCAGTTCTCGATCCACTCTTCTGTCCACTCTACCAGTCCATACTTTTGGAGCTTTCCTATAAGGATGTTATGGGAGTCTGTGTCAAAAGCCTTGTCGGAGTCAAGGTAGACAACATCCACAGCTTTCTCATCATCCATCCATCCAGTCATCCCATTGCGACAAATCTGAGAGGGTTCAGACATGACTTCCCCTTGGTAAATCCATGCTAACTACACTTGATCACCTTCTTTTCCTTGATATGCCTAGAGATGGTCCCCAGGATGAGCTGCTCCATCACTTTTCCAGGGATGGAGGTGAGGCTGACAGGCCTGTAGTGTCCTGGCTCCTCTCTCTTGCCCTTTTGGAACGACGGAACGACGTTGGCTTTCTTCCAGTCCTCTGACACCTCCTCTGCTCACCATGACCTCCTGAAGGCTGAGCAATAATCCTCATCACCTCAGCGCTCTCGGGTGCATCCCATCTGGACTCATAGATTTACATGCATCCAGTTTGCCTAAATAATCTCTAACTCAATCGTCCTCAACCAGCATGAAGTATTCCTCTTTTCTGGTTATCTCTCTCATATCTGGGCTCTGCAGTTCATGGGAACCAACCTCAGTAGTAAAGATAGAAGCAAAGAAGGTATTTAGTAACTCTGCCTTCTCTGCATCCTCTGTCACCAAAGCACTCTTCCCGTCCAGCAGCGGACTAACATTTTCCCTGGTCTTCCTCTTGCTGTTGATGCATTTATAGAAGTCCTTCCTGTTATCTCTGGCATCTCTCGCTAACGTTAATTCCAAATGGGTCTTGGCCTTCCTTGTTGCATCCCTGCATTCCCTGACAATGTTCCTATATTGTTCCCATGTGGCCTGATCCTTCTTCCACATTACGTATGTGCTCTTTTTCTCATTAAGTTTACCCAGCAGCTCCTTTCCCATCTATGAAGGTCTACCTGCCCCTCCCGCTCAACTTCATTCTTGCAGGAATGCATTGATCCTGGGCTTGGAGAAAGTGGTGTTTGAATATTAGCCAACTCTTCTGGACTCCCTTTCCTTCTAGGACGCTGCCTCAGGGGATTTCTCCAAGGAACTTCTTGAAGATGTCAAAGTTGGATATCTTGAAGCCCAGCATTGCAATCCTACTTCTTGACCAGCTTCCTCCACACAGGATCACGAATTCAAGCATCTTGTGATCACTGCAGCCAAGACTATCCCGACTTTCACATTTCCAACTAGACCATCTCTCTTTGTTAGTATAATGTCTAGCAGTGCCCCTCTCCTTGCTGGCTCATCAGCCACCTGCATCAAGAAGTTATCTGCAATGTTCTGCAGGAACCTCCCGGACTGTCTGTTTCTAGCTATGTCATTATCCCAACAGACGTCAGGGTGGTTGAAGCCTCCCATAAGCACCTCCCTCTCAAATCTAGTTTAAAGTCTTCTACATGAGCCCTGCTAGCTCATGATCCAAAGCTCTCTTCCTACTTTGAGAAAGCTAGATCCCATCGGATGTCATCATTCCTGGTGCCATGTAAGGCTTCCTGTTGCCTAAGGAAGTGGTGGTGATGACACTAGCCACAGAGCCCCATGTTGATGGCTTGTATCATTCTGCTGCTAGCAATAAATAAATCAAAGTCATTTGAAAAGTTTCTTAAATGAGTTGTTACTTACAAGATGATTAAATTTAGACTCAAAAATCTATTAAACTTCAAGTTTAAAAAATAGTAAAGGAAAATGAGTAGGTTTAAACACAAAGCCGTAAGTGACTAAAATCTTTCTCTAAGGTACCAGCTATATTAGGACAGACATGCTAACAAAGATCTTGATTTTCTGAAAAAAATAATAAATACTGAGTATTATCTTGAGAATTTTTGCAGAAGAGAATTTTAAAGGCAAACACAAATATTTGCACTACAAAAGTACTCTAATCATTTGGCTTGTAGGTCAGGGAACAGATCAGAGTAGCACCTAATCCACGATCTTAATTATAAGTGATCACCTAAGTCTGGGATTTGAAATACTGCTAATTGCAATGAATTTCTTGCAGACATTCTGGAGAACAAACAATAACGCTGTAGGAATTATGCAAAGCCTACTTGCAGGAAATAACTGAAGATAAACACAGTTAAGAAAATTGAAGAATACTTGCATCATGAACAGCTTTTTTGCAAAAGATTTATTAGTGAATTTTTAGAACATCAAGAGCAGAAAAGCATTCCCACCAATATAAGTTAAAAAAAGTAAATAAACATTCCCAAATGATTTGAAGATCTTGAAAGAATAGAAGTCTATGGACATTTCTGGAAAATCTGGTCAGTCAAGAGATCAAATCACAACTTTCATGTTTGTTTTGAGGATTACTGGAAAAAAAATTGACATTTTTTATCCAGAATTCTAGTTCTTAAGCCTCGTTTATCCCTTAAGATTATATTTTTGAATGGCTGGTGTCTTTGATTCACAAGTTTTTCTGATTTTATTTATTTAAAAAAAGTTAAAGGTTCTTCCAGTAGAGTGCTCGACGCAGGTGCAGTGACGTTAGCATCAAGATGATTTAAACTTTTATGGTTTACCTTTTTTCAGTTCATACATAACTCAATAGAAAAGGTCATTAAATCAACTGCATCAATCAACTGGAAGGTTTTATTCAGACTTGGCTGAAGTCCCCCCCACCCCATTATGCAGAGATGCTATGTTCTTTACATTCCTGACAGAAAACGATAGGATCACTATTAAAAGATAGGATCACTATTAAAAAAGGATTCAAGTACATTCCCTATGTACCCTATACATAGGAGCAAGGCAAGTACCTCCAGAACCTGTTCAAAGAAAGGTTTGGGGTAAAGTGAGCATACCAACAAACACATGAACGCTTTGAGCTTAAAATGTGAGAACTGCTGCAACTTTAATAATCAATATTGTTGTTACAACATTATAGTGCAGTATCTGATGGAATCAGAGGTATCTGATGAATCAGGGAAAATCTGTGCCTCATGAGAAATGCAATTGTTGCTTAAAATTGTTAATTACGTAGCAAAAGTAGGACTTTTAAGGATGTGTTCTACTTACTGCAGTAAAATCAGGTTAAAATCACTGTTCTACAGCATATTTTTTCTTGATATATTAAAACTGAATTAGTCACAGGTCAGTACTGTCGCTCTCTGCAGTTAAAGAATCTGTATTTCTTCCAGCATTGCTATGGGCCAAATCCTTGTCACACGCACTGCAAACCTGCCTCCACAGTGAAGAACCATCAGCAAAGAGACTTGTGAAAGCCATTTGCTTGTACGAGTTGTGCTACAAAGTGCTATTAAGAGCATCAAACTGAAGAGAGGACATTTCCACCATCATTTCTGTACTCATCAAACACCAGACATCTCTGTTCTAGGTTTCCATTTGAAAGTCATTTCCAGTTAATTACAGCAACCTCAGGCAAAAACAGTCTTCAGATGCAAAGTAGAGGAGCATGCAAAATTTTGTTACATACAGACAAATTAATTGCTGGTTAGTAACATAGCTACAGCCAGCCTAAGCAGGGTGAAACAGAGATACAGCAGGGCCCCAGTACTGCCCCACACACAGATGTGTGAGTAGCCTTACTGAAACATCTGGAACATCTGCTCTTGAGCATTGCCAACTCCCCCACCTTGTCCTGGCTCACTCTTCTTGTAAGAATGGGCCATGAACATCTCCCTGCAGAGGGAAACACGCAGGCACAGCAGTATTTCATGGAATACAACAAGAGGTGATGCAGTTTCTTCTTTCAAGCGTCATACCAGGACCTGTTCATTGCTATTTAATTACCATGTATTTAGATTTAGAAAGCATCTGATTAATAGGCTGTTATAAACTGATTTCTCATTTTAAATGTACATATTCTTCACATTTGGTTTTAAGCAGAACAGTATTCTTTCTTTGATCCCAAAGGCTTATTATCTTGGTTTAAGTTTCTGAGCACAATGAAATAGATAGATCTGTCTTCCTTGCTTTTTTTTTTCTATCTAGTTGATATTCAGTAAATTTGTTTGTACTTATTTCTATACACGAGCACACAGAGAAATATTTTAAAAGTATATGCACAGTTTTTTGCATGAAAAAAAGTTCAGGGAAAGATTAACAAAGGATATAGGACCCATTCAATTATCATCTAGTTTGCTTTAGACCACATTTTTGGAAGGAAAGACATCAATTCAAAGAAATTATCATAAACTTTTTTTTAAGTATTTATGATTGAATTTATTGAAAATCTTAGTAATATTGAATTTATTGAAAATGTGACAAAAATACATTCTCACAAAAAATAAAGCAATCTAGTGCTCTATTCTGCATGATGACTGATGCAAATAATGCATAAAATGCACCAGTAGAAAATTAAAATTGACACTAGAAAGCTAAATGTTTTTGAGCCATTCAGCTACTTAAGACATCAACCAATTTCTTTAGGGCTTTTCCATTATTTATTTCTATTATTTTAGCTTATTTTTTTCTCTTTCTACTTACTATTCACTGAGCAGAAAACAAGCACAATGCACACAGGAAGCAGCAAACAAAAGTCCTTTTCGCGCTCTTTCAAACCATTTGTAGCCCAGGCCTGGGCTGCCAAGACTGCCTAGCACACACTCCAAAATAATGCTCTTAAAAAGACAGCAGAAAGGTTTCTCACTTTGAATATCAAGAAAGTGTGTACTTTAAGCATTCAGGATCCCCAAAATAAAATACTGCCATAACTGCTTCTTCTCTTTTCACTCCTCCTTTTTTTTTTTAAATTAAACATTCTAAGGATTTAGCTAAATTTTCAAAAGAGCTCCATAAACAACATTTAATGATCACTTGCTCTATATATTATATTCAGTGGTACTCCAAATACAGAGATTTATTTCTTTTTGTCATTCTTGCAGACTAGTACTTATCATAAACTGGACTGCTATATTTAGTCCAAGCAAAACTCACACAAAATACTCCATCTCCTTCATACGTAAAATAAATAGCCTAATACTTAGCCGATATCAGAGGGATGTCTATAACTACATTTGCAATTACTTTTCCAAAATTTGATTTAATTAAGAAATAAAAAAAAAAGCCCTTCTGAGAGTATTCTTAAAGCTTAATTATGTCAGAAATATCTGATTTATTTTCTTTTTCAGGGTGTACCTAGGTAATTTCCCTGAAAACAGGAGTACTGTCCCAACAGTACCGCACATTCTCTGAAAATTGTCAAAAGAGGTCAGAAAATCATTTAATGAAATAATAAATTTCAGTTGATATGATTTAACAGAATTTGTTTCTAAAAAAAAGAAAAAAAAGGCAAAACAAAAACAACAACAACACACTCACTGACTGTACACCAGAAAGGTTGCAGTTCAGTCCAACTACCCTAGCCCTTCCTGGATCAAGTCCTGGGCATCATTGCATTTTAAAGAATTGAAACTTTAAAAATGAGGAGGAGGGGAGGAAAATCAATTATTTTATTTGTGTTTGTGTGTGTGTGTGTGTGTGTTACAGACTAACATGCTTTTCTTTTGGCTTTTTTTTTTTTTTTTTAATTGCCATCAATACATTCACAGAACAGATACACAGGCCTGGATTTTCCCTAAAAATCCTCGCTCTGTCTTTAGTGTGTGCAAGAGTAAAGCACCAGAAAGGTCACTGTGATAGGTGGGGTGGGAGGGAAGGGCATCAAATTCCTTGGCAAAAGTCACGCTATTTTTTGACAAAGAAGAAACTGAAAGAAATTGTCCCAATCCTTGACAAGGCAAGAATAAACAAAGAAAGAAAAAATCAGACTGTATCAAGACACCTTTTATAAGCAAGGTCCTGTCAAGAAGACTACTAGCTCACTAAGGAGTTCCCCTGCCTTCCCATTTGTGGTGGGAGCTGCTCTTCAATCACATGGCTCCAGACACATTGCTCTATGTCATTAGGGTAAGAAAAATCACAAAGTTTCCTTTGCTGCTCAATGGTGCTTTGCTATTGGGACTTAGTTGTATTGTACTTAAGGAAGGAAAATGTTGAAAACTCACAAAATAATTGCAAAACATGAATCGAGTTTTAACTAATAAGGCTATAAAGTTTTAACTAATAAAGCTGTAAGAAAAAAAAAAAAAAAAGGAGTGGAGCATTGCACATGAAAGGCCAAATAAAACATTAACACATTACACGACTGTTTTCTTTTAGTAGAAATCAATTTAGTGATAAAGCCTAGGTACATAAGCAAGGGGGTATGCCAGCAGAAGTCATGTGTGTGCCATGGAGAAAAAAAGAAGAGACCTTAGTAGACCAAAAAAGAATGTTGAAGTAATAGTAAAACCACTACTTATGAAAGCAAACCCAGGATCAGTAAGCCTACGCTCATTAAAGCAAGTATACGGGGAGAGAAAGAAATGGTTAGGAGAAAAGGGATTTAAAAATCATGCTTGTCTGATCCTAAGAATGCCCACAGTTTTGTGGCAAGGCATCTAACTCACTTTCAGGTTAAATAAATACATCTCTATTCAGACCAGGCACAGTGCCAAAAAAATCCGTTTGCTTTTCAAGGTTATCTCTGGGAGGTTCGCTAAAACATATTCAACCTGCTGCCTTCATGCCAAGTTTCCTCCCATTGATGGTTTCCTACAGATGCCAAGCCTCATTCGAAAGCCAGGTGCTTGTGCCAGAGCAAGTGCTCCCACAAAGCACTTCCCTGAACCATGAGCACAAGAGCACAACGGCTAAGCTCCCAAGTCTTTCTCCATAGGCACAGTCAAAGGGGAGGCACTGGCAGATGCTTCTCTACACGTCCCTCCTAGAGGCAAAGCAAAGGGAAGTCACTCATCAGGAAAGCAGGAGTTGGTGACCTTCTAGGTGCAGCACGCACTGAGCGGGCTGCAGTGCAGCTCGGCCCATGCGCACCTTCTGCTGCAACCACTGCCAGGAAACTCTCCCACGAAGGCCACCGCTGGGGAGAGCAGGGCAAAGACAAGTGAATGTGGCTCCCTGGTGATTACGCAGCCATTCACAAAGCAAAACCAAAAAGCATTTTGAAAAGAAACACCAGAGAAAAGAACAGACTTCCCCAAATTCTTGAGCATCATTATGAAGGGTTGCTTAAAATTCATGCACAAGAAAGGTGTTTTTTTCATTGCATGAGAAGCAGAGATTACGATTTTTGAAAGTTCAGTTTGATGAACACACTTAATACTGTTCCCATTCCTCATTCAAGTTATTTTGGCCCGGAAGATGCCATGACCAGTTAACAAATTCCATATTCTTTGCTTCTGACAATGCAGAACTAACTAGCAAGCTATTTTAGCTGTCACTGTTACTGCATGAACAAAGTTGATTTTTTTAGTTTTAATTATTCTTGAAAAATAAAATCAGTTCACTTTTCACCAAAAAGCACATTTCCCAACTATGCTAAGCGAAGTGAGAAAGTAAACATTTGAGGCTGAAGGAAGGATAGGCACTGCAAGATGCTAGTATCCGGCTGTCAGCACCCAAGGAGACCCCAGAAGTTTCCCTGAAACAGGTGAGCAGCTGAAAGTAGAAGAGATTCCAATTCACACTTTTAAGGTTCAGTGCTTTTGATATTAATTCTAGCAGCTAAGAGACACTTTCAAAACAACGTACGTATTGTTCAAGATAGTTTCTCTTTCAACTAAAGTAGAGCATAAGACTATGAAGGAGAAATTCTTAATGATCTTCCCCATAGGTCTTCTTACAAACCAGAGGATAAACTTGGTGCTATCAAATAATTCAAAACCAAAAAGTATAGAAAAAAGATAGCCTAACTCAGAAAATAATGAAGCTAAAGACTTATGCTTATGCTGCAGAAGGGCACAAGTGATTCTCAAAAAAACAAAACAAAAACAAAAAACACTTAAATGTTCCATAGGCTACTGCAGTGAAAGGATGGGTGGTTTGTTCAAATGCTTCACAATCACTTCTAAATAGCAAATATATTTTATTTAGCTAATTTTACATGGCTAATACATTTTACTCAGTCTGTAGCCAATGGTTGAATTTTAGCAAGTAGTAAAGGTTGAATCTCTCATAGCAACTCACACTTGTGAAGAGTCATGCTAACATCACTAGTTCTTTCGATTTTTGAAAGAAATGAAAGCCTAAGTTTAAATATTTAAATCTTACAGATTTAAAATAAGGCAACTCCTCCCACCCAGCTGCTTCAGAAACTAATAATCATGAAGCGCTTAGAAAGCAAAGGTCTGTGAATATCTCTGAAGGCCTGCTCAAGATCAGTACAGTCTACCTAAAATAGTTAACTACTTACAATTTAGCTTTAAAAATGTTAAAGGCATGGCTCCATATTAGATAACCACAGACGCTTTTTTTTTAATAATGCTAAGAAAAATACAAAAAAGCCACATGGTTATTGGAATGTAATAATACACAGTCACAGCCCCTTATGAAAGTTTGACTCCATCCAACACTGTGCATGTTGGGCAGCTGGACTTCTCTCAGTTTGTTGTAAAGCACTTCCCCTGTATCAGGCTGAGATTTCAAATAATGAGTCTTGTCTGGCAAGAACTGCATATTGCAGAATTATAAAATTCTCCAAAATGAGATGTTACAATAGAAGTGGCTTAGAAGTGAAGCCCCATTAAGATTATTAAACCCTGAGAAATATTGCTTGGAACCACTTGAGGCATCATCTTGCAAGCACACATGTATGCAAATCTGACCCAAAAGCCAACCATGCTTCACAAAAGGCATCAATCTGTGCAAAGCAAAACTAAGAGAAATCAGATGTGCATGTAAGTACAAGCGTTAAACTCAAGCCTGTGGTTGTCACATCAGTGGACTCACGGCAAAGACACTTTTTTGCTGTTAACACAAATACCACTGTCTGGATGAGCTAAGAAAGGCAAAAAAAGCTCTGACCTTGCACATGTGGGCACTATCTGTACATCTCCCCCTCCTGAGCTTCTACCAGTGCCCCTCTAGCACTTGATGCTCACTATCATATCAACTCTTCCCAGGCTATGTTTTTAATCATAATAGGTAAAAATTATATGAGGAGAATGAAACAACCCATGTAAAAACATTATAAAGGCTACACCTACAGAATGGAGAAGGGAATGATACTCAAGTTACATGAAAAGCTACTCTGCAATACAATGTTTACCTGCTAAAAAGTATATGCTTTATAAAAGCATACACATGATTTCAAAAACGCTTTCCATAAAACCACTAATACCAAAAAACTCCAAAGATTTGTGCTAGATGACTTATTTATTAAAGGCAGAATATAAAACTCAAACTGGAAAACACAAAAACTGTAACACACTTATTCCATCATCTCCCTCTTCCCTATGAATGTGAACTACATCCTACACTTCATGTTTGACCTTGTCTCTTCACTGTAACTTTGTCTCTCAAGCTCCTGCAAAAATAAAATCATGCAATAGCATCCAGCATTCTCCAAGTGCTGCACAGAAATCTTGTTTAGTATCAAAGATCTTATTTAAGGACAGAGCAGTCTCCTCAGAAGTGTGACCATTCCCACAGGAATGGGAAGAAATCCTTCCTATTGAAATCAGAGCAGGAAAATAAAATGGAATTTGCTCTTGTTTCTGGCAAGAAAGGCATTCTCAAATCCCACTTGGCCTTGTATTGCTAACAATAGCTGCTTCTTTCAACACTATAATGAAGTGCATTTTTAATCTTTCCAAGACTCTGGCTTCCTTGGTTTATTTAACACATTTATACGTGTATTTAACATAAGCACACCCATCTATCCAAGCACCCCCATTTCTTTTATGTACTTTCTACTTAAGTTGAATAAACAAAGAAAACTGTAAACAGAACGAAATCTCAAAGTAAGTTGGGAGTTAAAGGAGTTCTTAAACTGTGAAATAAAACCTGTTGCTACTTGATCAAATAGCAATCGTGACCCAACATTTCAGACCGCACCCTTATCTAACTGATGCTAATTTTACTCCGGCATCACTTCACTCCAAAAGGTCAGGATGATTTCAGTTATTTAAGGAGCTGTATTTTTTCCCCTGGGAATTAAAGACACTAACTTTTTTCTGATTAACATAAACACCTCAAAGATCCTACCTTCAGGATCACTATGATCTCAGCTTCACAGTCAACTTTATTGACTCTTACTCACTGTCACTCAACATCAAGCATTTCAGTGTAAATCCCAAGATTTTCCTTCTTATTGAGCTTTGCAAACATTTGCCCATTTATCCTGAAATATTGAGGTTCAAGAGACCATTAGTAATTAAAAGAAGCAAGTAACATTCAAAATAATATGACTGCAAAAATTTTTTTTTTTCCTTATTACAGAATAACATTATGCTAGATGGAAATGAAAATGAGAAAAAGAAATTATGAAATGAAATTATATATCACATTCTGCACCCTGAGCCTATTATAATTTCACATTACTTACTGATGAAACAACTACACAAGAAAACTAATAGGACATTTTATCTCAGGCTGACTTCAACTGCTTACAACATTAGGTACAGAACAATTTCCAGACCATATGCTTTTGTCATGTCAACGGTTTCTAAAGATAATAAATGTTCTTCAATATCATGCCTGACATAACTAAGCATACGAGCAGGCTGCTAAAATTACATGGAGAATGCACAAGCAAGCTCTTAAAGTAATGCTCTAATGACTTCCACCAAGGTCCAGGCCTGCAATGCAACGGAAGTATTTGGAGAGGAATGCAGACTCTATAATAGCCAGCCGTCAATAGAAACCAAACGTTGCCACACCAGGCATCCAAGGCAAGACTTCACGTTGCATTGCACAAGACCCACCACACCTCACATGGCTCTTGATGGCTCAGGCAAGTTCATGTCCAGCTATGCAACAGTCAGTCATATTCACATCCTACTGCGGAGTTCTCTGCTATAGGCTCTCCCAGATTGAAATACGGCTCACTACTGTTAAACTGCCAATTTTTGAGCTTTGGAGGTTGGATCATTTCCAAAAGGTGGGAAAATAACAGTCAGGAAAAGCAGGCCTACCGTCAAGCTTACATTCACAAGACGCGTTACTGCTCTAGGCTCAAGTATTTTTACAGGGTGAGCACAGGGTCATGGCTGATTCCTCTTCAGCAATGGAGTAGCACAAGTTACAAGTCTACTAAGTTTAACTGCAGCTTCACATTAAGGTTGAAAATGAAAGTATTTTTTTTTTAAAGGCAGTTCATTCAGCATAAAATCTATAGACAGAAAGCATATATGGTGGAAACCTAAATTTGTTACAATTATCCAAATTAGATGAACTTTCAATCATAAGTATCTATAGCCTTAGGTAAGATTTAAAAAAATAGCTGAAGCTAAGAGTACAATATGAGAACCCACTGAATCACAGTATTTCACATTTTTCTTGAAGATCTGGTTTCTGCTGTCCAGTAGTTGCAGTGTTTTTTGGTTTTTTTGGTTTTTTTTTAGAAATGTTTTCAGCTTGAAGTAGCAAAACATGTTGGTCTGAAAGATCTCCAAACCAAAAGGCATGCAACTAAAACCTGGGGTTGAGGGGAGACCCCTCAACCACTGAAACTCTGATATTGCACACAGTTTAGAAACTTCTAGGAAGGCATAAATACAATTCACTTAACTGCAATGAAAAATAGCTTTAATAGGCTTGAATACATTTTGTACACAGCTTATTCTTAATTCACATTTAAGTTACAGTCCACTGAAAGATTATCTTAAAAGACTTTTCCACCTGCAGGCCAAGAAAAACACCACTGAAAAATGCATGGGCCAGTATTGACTTTCATCCCTAACAAAGAAATCAAGAGGTTTAACACTTAGACCTTATCTCCTCATACATAACAGTAAACATGAAACCACTGACAGGCTTCTTTCACCTGAAATTTTCATACAAAAGTTATCAAGCACAGCACCACCTAGAACGGCAGCCACAAATAACACCACAGCAACTTCCATCAGAAAGAGCTAATCCTTACTCCGCTTTACTCGATATCCTTCAGTTCAAGCCCAAAGGCACAGCACCAGCAGATTTTAATAGATGATAATTATAGAAACAGTGGTGAAGCATGCTTGACCCCAAGCACAGGCAGTATTGTGCTGCTGTCTTAACATAATTAAATGTTCTAAGACCAAGGACTAGAAAACAAAATCTGTAACAACAGAGAGTGAACTGGATAGAAAATGCAGTTAAAACATTTAAACTTTTTACATAGTAACTCAGACAATCTGAGCTCAAGAATGGCCATTTTTAGGTAAGACTGTTTCCCCAAGACTTACCTATTCAAATTCAAAATAATCAGCACTTCAAATAAAATTATTTACTTAGAATTGACTACAATTAATCTTATCTAGTAGCAATTTTGAGTGGAAAACATTACTCATTTTTCTCATTACAGGAAGACACTCCATAGAAAATCTGAAGAAAGTTGAAAGAAAATTTGTAAAAAAGGTAGAAAACGGCAATCTTTGAACTTTCATCGTCAAAATTACCCACATTACTAGTGAAACAAATCTGCTTAAAGAGCATTCCTAAAATCTCTATATTGCTCCTAAACTAGAGGACAACTTTAAAAAGGTTACTGATTACAAGTATGTTGAAACAAAGTTTACTAATGCACGAGATGAAAGGTCTTATTTGAACAATCCTAAATAAAAAACAACAAAAACTACAAGGGCTTGCACTTCAGCATGAAATACATATTGCACAGAAATAGGTAAGATACTGTAAGCTACAGATGAACCATGCTTTCAGTCTGAAGAGTAACACCAGATAAGCACAAGAGCAAAGACGGAAACCATTTTCTAATGGAGTAAGCAGCTGTTCAGACAAATAAAAAATAAACTTACCTATATAACAGTTCTCTTGTGATATTTAATGCAATAAATTGCGGAAAGAAACCAGGATTTTGAAGAGTTTAAATATCTTAATTATAAAAAACTACAAAAAAAAAGAGCTTTAAGACTTTAAAAATGAATGTTGCAATGAACTAGTGCTTTACTCTGTCAAGTTCAAAATAATGCAGGTACAAATATGCTGATCATTGCAATATATGTAGAGCAGGGTATTAATGAGCATATGCAATAGCACATTGGTAAATAGAAAATAGTTTAAAACTTTATTTTTCATGTCAGTTTACTAAGTAAAAGCCAGCCCAAATGCTTTTCTATCCATAACTGTTTGCATATTGCTACCTTTTTGTTGCTGATACAGTCAGGTCAGCGCAGATGCGACTCCGGCTTTTCCAGAGACAGCAGCACAAAAACTCGATTGCTCTAGCTCTTTTCCCGTAACCCCCTGTGCCAGAGGTGGCAAAGGCTGCTTGCGGGGTGCTCAGGACCCTCGACATTTGCTTTACATGTAAAATGATCTTACATCAAAGATCTTTCAATCACACCTCAAGGAAGTAGAAAGGCCACAGCCTGGTGGTCCCCAGTGGAGTCTTGCTAACACAACAACATCCCTTAATCTCTTTGGAGAAACTGAGACGGTTCGGCACAGAGAAGAAAAACAGAGTCATCCTAGAGATTATGTAAAAGAAAAAGAAAATAAGGAAGGAGATTTGGAGAAAGGGCCTCCAAATTGCTGTGGTCATTCTTGTTACACATACCAGAGATGATCTTAAAAATTTGTTTTTGTTCTCTTTCTAAATGCTTCAGTATGCTTGAACAATTTATATATATATATATATATTTATAAGTAGACACACACTCACTGCTATCTATATATGTGTGTGTATGCACATATATACACACACACATATATACACACACACACTAGAACCTCAGCATTCTCATCTTACTTGGGGACCAATACAAAAAAACTATTTAGTAACTACAGGCTCTAATCTTTTCTCCTATCAGTCCAGCTTCACATGATCACACTCTCCAACACATTTCAGCGGCACTTCCACCCTGCAGAGCTACAGAGCCTCACAGATAAGTCAGACCTATGAGGTACTCTATAAGGGGTTAGATGCATTTTCGAGCTCCACTGAATGACATGCATCTCCAATCTATGAAATATATTCCCCCCAAATCTTTCTCCCTCCAGTTCACTATGGCAATGGGAAGCCAACAAAACTGAGGGCTCAAATTTTTAATGGGTACCTTCTATCAGATACGGCAATTTTCAGAGATCCTATCAAATACACACATATATTCCAAAGACATCATCTGGAAGAGCACATACTGACCCCAGTTTGTAGGTTACAGCTGTTCTGTTTAGGCTGGTAGATTAAAGATGCTAATAGCCTAATTTTAGGAGCACAATAGGACAAAGGAGAGAAAAGAGGTGTAGTAAACTTTGTGGGATGGAAAAACACATGTGAAACAATTGAAAGGAGGCAAGTGAAAGCAGCTGTGAAAGCAAAACAGAAAGAGTGCATGAATCATTGCTACCTTGTATACAGTCTAATGGGGAAAGTTCTTTCAATTATTCTCATTCGGTATACTTTAAAATGAAGGAGTGTATCTACAAAGAATATCCTAATTATTTCTAAAACAGTAGAAAAATTCTCTTATTATTTTCACCTCCTATTCATCATTTTTGAGATGCTTAGGTAGTATATCACGTTTCAGTTATTAACACTGAGGGCAAAATCAGATGAAAAAACATGAACAATTTCTTCAGATCACTGCCCACTAAATATAGCTCTTAAAGAACATCTTTATTTCTCATTATGAGATACATAAAGAAGATATAATACACCGACAATGTCTGTGTATATGATATACATACATAAATGCTTACAACTAATAGAAGTCTTCATTTATCTTGAAACAGCACAAGTAACCTACCCTACACTGCATATTTTATTTTATAAAGTTACTACCTTTTACTTTCCATTACAGAAAAATTTTTCTCTTAAATAAGCCCCACTCCCATTCTCCTTAATTTTTGCATTATAATTTGTTCCTAAATGCTCAAAGCTGAAAGTCAATAGTGATGTCTCCATTTGTCCAGCGGTTAAAAGTTGGCACCAACTCAGCATGTCACAGGAACGAAGTGTGAAATTACACAGATGGGCAGCTGTACCTTACACTCTTCTCTGCAGCAGCATTAAACCATCAAGCTCTTCGTTAAAGCCTGTGCTTATACGAGGACAAGATGCACAGGGAGCAAACTAATGGATGCTACGCAATCCAGAATTAAATATTTGCCAACAAAACAAGCTCTGCTCATAGAGCTCGTGATCTCCCTCCACACGACCCCCTTCATCAAGGCATTCAGGCCAAGCAAGAGGGTCCCTGAGGCTGCAAGTGCAAGAGAAGGCAAGACCAGAGTACATCATTAAAAACATATCACAGTCAGGTACAGAGGACGGAAGCAAATGCAGGACAGTTGACAAATCCTCTAGGGACTTGCTTCTGAAGTGGGTTTTAATCCATACAACTTCACTGGCTGCAGAGCAACTGTCCTGGTGGATGCTTGCAAGGCTAGGGCAAGGCCTGGCCTCAGGAACTCTTTCTATAAATAAAATGGAAAGTGCTTGCTATTATCTTCCTTTAAAGAAGAGGTCCCTGCAAAGCATTTCCCACTTGGGTATTTCATTTACTTTCAAAAACAGAATCTTTTAAACATGTTTCTCTGAAATTTGATGAAAGCTTCCTTGGTTCTGCGGAACAACTGTGTTGTGAAGTGTTCAACTCGATCACTACATACCTTTACAGTTACCCTGCATAATTAGATATAATGCAATGTACATGTCCAAGCAGAAGCTGCGACAGCATGTGCAAACAGGAAAGGAAGCACATGAGTGGCTGTACACATCAGTGCGCTGGTGGAAAGCAACTATTACAATGGCTGGCTTGTTTAACTCTCCTTTTTAATCAGGAATGATCTATCGATGGCAAACATGACAGCTGGTAATTTAGAGCAATTTTTTCATTAACAAGACATAGGATGTCTCACTAGGATATGATGAAATTATACATCTTAGATTAGCAGCATTAACATAATTATAGCATAAAATTCTGAAACAAGCAAAACAATAGCACTGATTTAAGATGTCAATAGAATCTCTTCTCATTTAGCTGAGTTACAGTAAGTTTTATTTAAAGGAGTAAGCAGCTATGTGTTGAATTGGTGAAAAAACAGGTTTCATCTATAATGTCTAATAGACTTGAACAATAAGAACCACGTAAATAAGAATGATGATAAAAATGCTAAATAAAAATAATAAAAATGAAGCACTGAAAGTATGCTGGGAGAGAGAAGAAACAAAATGGCATCACAAGTGAAATTCATTTCTATTTACATTCTTCAGACAAAGTTAAGCTACAGAATCAGTATTCAACTCAATTAACTTGAGATTAAATGGTTCAGAGAAAGAGCCAGTCTGGATCAGCTCTGAATAATCTAACATGTCTCTTCTATTTGATTTATGACAGTCAGCATTACATTATGAAAAACAACAGGAAAAATGAAGAAAAATAAAGACAATGCATAAAAATAACATTTTAGTCCTGTAAGTGATCTCATGAAAAATGAAAAATTTGAAGACCTTGACATTCTGCTTGGGCATCACAGTATGTTCTGGCATATAGTCTTGAAAAGGAATAAACTATTCAAGCTTCTAGATTTATGGTCATGCCTCACAAAATTAATCAAAAAAAAATGAAGGGTATGAAAATGAAGCAAGTTCAAAATCTCAGGTTTAAGCCTTTTTATTTGGGATTTCTATATTATTCTAAAACAATTTTAAATTATGCACTTATATACTGTTCAAATAGTATTGCCTGAAAATTAAGACATGGACAGATGCAATAGTACTGTTATTATTCAGAAAAACAGACACAGCAGTGGGAATATATCTGGTACATGTGTTTCCTCTAGGACAGACCTCCTTTCTACAGTATATGTATATATTTAAAACTACAGGAGCATTTAATACAATACGGTCTCAAATAAGTGTTAAGTGTTGCACATCATGTAAAGTGGAATTCTGGACAGGCTTGTAAAAACTTTACAAGTGTCATCGTTCTCAAGACAAACGGTCATAGTTTATATAAGTAAGCTAAGTAGTACCTACAGGTTGGTTTGGTGACCTTTTTAATACACATTCATTGCAAAGCAATACATCTTAAGAGGGGCAAAATAACTGCAGTTTGCTGGCACAATAATTCCGAATAGATTCTGATTCAGACAACAGCAATTGTAGCCTACAGGTGCAAAAAAGAGACCTATTGAAATCTACTCGTATGCTTACCATTAACTAGCTCTGCTGCATTAGGGTTGCAGCAAAACATCACTCATAGTATCACTGATTAATTAGATAGCAAAATGACAACCAGCAGTCACTTTGAACATAGATATTTTCAGGTCCGTTTGTGATAACTAACCATTATCACTTTATTTTCTGCCATAAAACTGGAAGCTATCATCTCCCATCTCATTCCGGTTGTTTAATCCTTACGCAAAGAAGTTGAACATATCAAATATGTTTAGTAGGTTGTACTGAGTGATTTCTACTCTAAATGTAACTCCCATATTAATGCAACTAAATGTACAGAAGCTGCTTATTTATATGGTCTGCTCCATTAGATATGTCTAGATTCAACAAACATACAAGAGAAATTAAACATATTGAACATAACACTGCTTTTATGCATCTTTTATGGCACAGACAAAATTAACCAGAAGATCATAGAATCACAAAATCCTTAAGGTTGGAAGGGACCTTTAGAGATCACGTAGTCCAACCTCACTGTGTCCAAGAGCGTCTTGAGAAGGAGACTCCACAACCTCTTTTGGCAACTTGTTCCAAAAGATAAAGTAATCAAATTCCTTGCAGATGACTACAGCACGAAGCTACAGTTGAGTCGCTACAGCATTATGAAAATACACTTTTTTCCACTACTTGAAATTAAATGCTAAAGCATCACATTTCCTAATACTCCATATACTAGATCACAAATTAGATTAGTGCTTTCATTTATGACTCTGTAGACAAACACAGAGGTTTGTGTGATTCTCTAATGCTTGCTGACTTCTCTTAATGTGCCTGCAGTGGATGGGTGCTAAATACAGACTCAGGTAGCTCTTCCACAGCACACTAAGCATGAAGGAAACCCCTGTCCCGAAATGAAACTTCAACTCAGGTATTCAGGTTTCCAGTTGTGCTGCCCAAACAGAATATATAATTCACTGCACTTCCAGGATGGAAGACAAATGGCAGCACTTTGCTCAACTGCATTCATTTTTAACCTGCTGCATAAGCAGTGCTGCCAACCACAACGGCTAAGAGTTTTCTCATCATCTAAACACTGGGAATCCATCTTGAAAGCTACCTTAGCTTTCAACAGCAGCTTCAGTTGTTTTGAAACTAAGTCTCATTCATCAGTTTGGGTCACAGAGCAGTTTTGATGCACATTAACAAAATCTCCTCTTGGAGGAAACTGAACTACAAACTTCACTCCAGACAAATAAAAAACGTGCTCCAATTCCTCAGGGGGAAAATAAAAGCCCAAAAAAATGATTCGCCTCAACTACAGGCAGTAGTTCAGACAAACTGATCTACACACATGCTAAGGACATACAGCCCAGAGCACTGACTAAACACATTTTGAAGACCCCAAGATACTTTAAAATATGATTAGAGGCCTCAGGACCTATATTAGTGTCCAGGTTTGATTTTATTGCACCGATTTTTTGGTTTCCACATAGCTGGAATTGGTGTTCAGTGATTTATATATGACCAATTAAGAGGATTCTGGGGGAAAATATTCTAGCTTTTGAAACAGAATATCTTCACACACAACCAATTTAGTCCCACATACTTCTAAGACTAGTAAAACAGCTACCCTCACCTCCAACAAAATGCTGATCATAGGGTTAGGTAAGAGCTTAAATTTTAAGATCCTGTTCAGTCGTGACAGTACTCATGCTCTTGCAGTGCTGTTCAAAGTAACAGAGAATGAGGTCATGCTCCAAAACTTCTTTCTGCATTATCGTGCAAAAAGCCTTCCTTATTTAGTAGCTTAATAAAAGTGGTAATGTTTAATGGAATGGGTCCACATTCAGAAGTGATTTACTCCAAGACCTTCTGAGAACAGCAGCATAGCTCACAGGTATCAATGCATAGAGTTTCATCTCATTTCAAATACTAAAGAGACTTTACAGCAACCGAGTTGTTTCCAGTTAAATGTTCATTGCAGCAAGAAAGATACTCATCTACTTTCACTGTGTTTTGTTCTATATTCTAGAAATTAATGAAATGCTTGGTAGTGTCTGCTTCAGCCCTTACCTAAGCCAATTTGAGTTGTCATTTGTCAAATATGCCAAGTAAATTATATTCCTGAAAATCCCCACATGAGAGACGTATTTAGACAGATAGCTGCACCAAAAGGTTGTAGGTAGCCTAAACTTGTGTGAAAGAGTGCTGCTTATGCACATTAAGTAGAGAGTTCAATCAAAATAACATCTGGATGAACCTACCCTAGACAGACAGTGTCACACAGATTTTATTCCATGAGTTCTACCATGCAGGGAACAAACTGTCTAGAAAATATTTTCAGGATGTGGCCAATCTCTCCTCCTCCCAGACCCTGCTCAAGAGGAGCAAGGAAACACTAGCAGCACACAGACACAACTCCTTCCCCTACTCCTCCACACTCGGATTCACACTACCAAAAGTCATTACATAGTTCACTACCGGCTGAGTAGTAATGAGTACTCAACAAATGAGTATCCCACCATTCATGCCTGTAACATGTCATGACAGATCGTCACTGCCCTCTCATCCCTATGCCATACCAGTAAATGCAGTTCACCCAGAACAGTAACAATACACATTTAGAAGTGAAAAGAATAAATATGAAAACCTTTCAATTAACAGCCATCTTTTGTCTTTTGTTGTTGTTGGGGAGGAAAAGAGGCTCAGGAGATTAAACACTACACAACCACAGTTGTTTTTTTCATACCAGCCACAACCTACACTTTCAGACATATATAGGTATTATTCCTCTCACAAAGACTTACTTCAGAAAAAAAACACAAATCAGTATCCTGGCTTGAGGCTTCTGAAAGCGCTAACACCATCTTTTGCAATGGCTTTTGCCTAATAGACTGGGCCACCTTAGCAGAACCCATTCTTAGAGCGGCAAAAACACAGCAAGAAACATCTAAGACCAAATACAAGCCCCGCCCCCTCCCCCCAAAAAAAAACACCACTACTTTGCCCTGTGAAACTCCTTTTAGGCAAAAGGTCAAGGTTGTAGTGTGTTAAGGGAGGTATTGCCTCAACCAAGCAATGTGGTACATCTAAGCACCTGGGATTTACACATTTCCCTTCCTTTTAGTGACTGGCATTTCTGGAGAGAGAAGCAGACACGAACTAAAAAACCTAAAAAAATAAAACTAAACTAAAAAAAAATAAAATAATACAAAATAGTAGGCTACACTTTATGTAAACACACATGAAAAAGTATGTATATTCATATGTATGTGTGTCTTTATATACATATAATCATAGGTAGAAAGTAACAGCACCTGAATGTGAAAATTCCTGCACCATCTCAGAAACTTAAGTTTTTAAAATTTCAATAAGGAAATTAAAAACTAGAAGACAGAGTCCAACCACAAAGAGCACTATTCTAAATGAAGACAAAAGATAATATCAATACTGCATCCCATTATCACTGCAATTGCACTTCTCTTCATGTTAGTAAGTTTTTGTTTAAATGAGAGGAGAGATCCAATTTCCTTTGACAGATGTAGGTCAGCCTCGCTTCTACCCAGCTAAACACTTCACTAAGGAAGCGAATCTGATTACCTACATTTACTTATCCAAACATTTCCCTAGTCTCTGGGAGGTTAGTGAGGGAGGAAGCAATTTAGCTGTCTTCTCTGAACTTCTGAACTCTTCTGAACTTCACAAATACAATTAGCAGGTAATTTGAATGCCTGATGGACTGCATCAACAGAAGACCTTCTACAATGCTTTAGAAAATTTACATGTGGAGCAGAGCTATTGCATTGCTGCAGTACATGGAAGCTCCAAGTAGAGAAACACATTGATTCTTTAGAATCATAGAATCCTTAAGGTTGGAAGGGACCTCCAGAGGTCATCTAGTCCAACCCTCCTGCACATTCAGGGTCTCCTAGAGCATGTGGCACAGGATTGTGTCCAAGCAGGTTTTGAAGATCTCCAGAGAAGGAGACTCCACAACCTCGCTTGGCAACCTGTTCCAGGGCTCTGTCATCCTCACTGTTAAATTTTTTTTCCTTAAGTTCCTGTGGAACTTTTGGTGCTTCAGTCTGTGGCCGTTTCCTCTAATCCAATTGGTGGCCACCACTGAAAAGAGGCCAGCACCATCCTCCTCACTCCTTCTCTTAAGGTATTTATAGACACTGATTAGATCCCCTCTCAGCCTCCTCTTCTTCAGGCTGAACAGGCCCAGCTCTCCCAGCCTTTCCTCATAGTGCAGATGTTCCAGGCCCTTAATCATCTTTGTAGCCCTGCGCTGGACTCTCTCCAGCAGCTCCACATCCCTCTTGTACTGGGGAGCCCAGAACTGGACACAGTATTCCAGGTGTGAAAGAAGAAATGAGTCTATTTAAGAAATAAATATTTAAGAAAACGGCAACAGATCTTCTCTTGGCATATAGTTCTACTGATCTCTGATAAAGTGTGTTAAAATTATGAGACACAGAAATGATAAACAGCTGCAAAATAACTAGAGTTTAGATGTAGCACTGCAAATTTTAACTAACTCAATTTACATTAGTTAGCAGTTCTTTTCTTGTATCTTGTTCTTTTACAGCAGAAAATACTTCTGCAATGTATGTTTCAGGATTTTTAGCAATGAAAAGCTGTAGTAGCACCAATATCTTGCTGTTTCTCACACAACCTTCCCAAGAACTGAATTTGGTGCTGGTTTCTCTCATTAACAGAAATCTTCAAGTGCTTCTTGCTTCTAGAGCACTCTAGACCTTCCAGAAGAGAAAGCAGGCAGGAACTGCTCCTCTGGCACACACTGAAATTCAACTGATGCCCTCACCCGCTCTCTTCTTTCCATCGTTTCCACCCTAACAAAGCAAGGAGAATATTTTTCATATGCAGAGCAGTCTCATTGATGATTACTACTGTATATATATGTACATACACATGTGTGTATATATTTACATATATTCACAAACATACATATACACACCCATATATATGTATATATACACACACATATATGTATATGTATACACACATGCACATATTAGACTTGTATTAACAGCCTTTTAAGTGTCACCTTTGACCTAGGTGGATAGACAGACTTCCTGTTGGGATTCCCTGTTCTAGAGAGGTTTTGGTTGTTCTGTTTTTGATTTGTTTTGTTTTTCTAAAAAGGTGTTAAGAAAGAATACGCACAGACAGGTGAAGAAAGCTACATGAAGGCAACAGTGGAAGACTGAGCGTCAGCCAGACAATACATGTCCCTATGTCATCAAGGTGATCCAAAATACTTGATAACCATCACATTTTAAACATCTTAGACTTAGCATGAATGTACGTTTTAATCAGAAAAGGGAAAAGAAAAAAAGATGCAAAATAAACTGCTCCAAAATTCCTTTTTCCTCAATTACAAGCTTCATTAAAATGACCCACACTTTGTTATTTCAAGCTGCAGCTTTCTGTAATACAGAAAGCTCCTCTAAGCTACATAACGCATCCAAAGGCAACTAGCAGTTCAGCATCAAGCAGCTCACAGGCTATGTGCCATTCACTTACTAAAATCACTTGGCATTTTCAGGTTGTCAGTTTAATCAGAGCAACTGAAGGTTCAAAGTTCTAGCCCATCTCTCGAAAATCCTTACTCATCTGAGCATCTGGAAAATGTTCGCTGTTTCAGAGAGGTTTTTGTTTTGTTTTCCTCCTCTCCACAGAAACACAAGACAATAGAACTGTGGAGCAGACCCAAAAAGAAATGCACAATGAGTACAACAGACAAACCACAACAGCGGGTTTTTTTTTTTTTTTCTTTTAACCAAAATTCAGGCTTAACAAGAGTAAACTAGAATTGCAGGCCTCATTCTGATGCCAGTCATGGGATATTGCCTTCAGGATCTCTCTCAGTCTATTACTTAAGGCTTTTAGAAGGACTAGCTCTTTCAAAGGTATTCAGCATAATGTACCTGAAGTACATACATACGGTAGCTCATCCTAAAAAAAAAAAAAAAAAAGGAAAAAGTTAAAAAAAAAGTCTTTTTTTTTTTTAAAGACGAGCTCAGATAGCTAACCACCTACTGTCCTAGAAATATTTTAATAAATAACATTACAAGATAAAAAAAATGAAGTGAGTTTAATTTTAGAGTGCAGTGTCATCTATTTACATTTAACTTGATGTTAATGCACCATTTCATTCATTTTTATTCATTTATGTCCACTCCTAGTTGGTTTGCTATGCAGTAGAAACTGAAATATCTGCAGGATATTTTGTATGGGCACTTTGTATAGGCACTCCTGTAGAACAGAAAGACTTGCATAATTACATAGATTTGGATTAGAACACTAGAGAGGAAATAACAAAAGGGAAAAAAGGATTCAGGCCTATTTGAACTAAAGGGATCTCTGAGGTAGTATATAGCATAAAATTGCTGGAGTTCTGAATAAGAAAAATACAGTTCAATATCCAGGGTTTTGAAATTCAGATATTTCTGCTTTCATACACCATTTTTCCTGAAAAAAAAGTGTCTTTTGGAGGTACTGCTAATTGTGCATGACATGCCTAGTACTTGTGCAGGTACTACCCTCATTTTAGAGAGATATATAAATAATTGAATATGGCCTAAAGAAGATACAGAAAAACAGCTCAAATTATGTTAGTTGACAAAAATTTCCTTGCACATACTTTCTACCAAAAGATGTGAATTATCCCACTATTTAATATTCTAAAATAAGATGGGGAAAAAGGTGAACTGCACTAAAGAACTTAGTTTTGATAGCAGAATGAAAGAAATATATTTACAACTTCCCAAACTGTGAGTTAACAAGCATCACATCCCTTAACTAACATCAGCACGGAAGCAATGAATGACTTGTCAGTTGACCTTTGCAACTTCCGAATAACACTGTTGGCTTGCAGGAACACCAGCAGATTAGCAGCAAGTTGGACTGGTAGCTTTGTGTCGCACTAATGTCATCTAGTGCTTGCTCTTCTAAGATCCTACTTCACACTGTTTTTTGGGTTTTTTTAACCTAACTTTAGCCATATGGTCTGCGGTCTCCCCACTCTGCTATCCCTCCTGGGAGGCAGTGAGGGAAAGATAAGAAGGGGAAACATGGGTAACTGCAGAACAAAGAGAATCATGTTGCTTTGTTCTTTTCGCTTGTGTTTGCTAAAATATAGATCAAATTATCTAGCTACCAGTGGAGACAAAAAAGTTTCTAAAAAGTTTCTAAAGCAAACTTTCCTCTAGCACATGAGGGAGCTTTTAGATGTCAACATTCCTTTGGTGGCAGGAAACACATGTTAAGTTTGTGGGCAAAATACAGTCTAGGGAGTCACTGCTAACACGGTATCCAGCCTGGTGTCTCACATAACACCATTTCTTAGAGGCCTCTGCTTTCCCTAAGAATCTGCAGGTTAATACACAGCTCCATATAAAACTTTCAGGCATTTTTTTAACCAAAGAATATCTATAATAACGTATATAAGAACCACACCGTCTACTCTACCTCCTGTTGAATTTTATGCCTTGATTCCAATATTTCCCATCTTTCAACGGTCTAGCTCTTAACCTTGACTGTTTCAAACATTTTCTCAATGTGTAACTGCACATTTAAATTACATTTATCTTCCTTATTTAGTTCCCTTAACCTTTGTCTACCTTTCTGCGATCAAAAAAACAAAACCCAAAAACCAAACAAAAACCCAAAAAACAGTGCTTTGAAGCAGGGATTATTCTTTTCAAGTGTTTGGAAAGTACCTTGCATGTCAGTGTATCAAAGAAATCTTAAGAGAAGTACTGTTTTTTATCAAGTTTCCACTTCCGTTTGGTGCTGTAGCCAAACTCTTTCAGGTAGGTAGCTGCAATTCAAGCCCAACTCACATACATAGCATCGTGCAATGTATTTGCCTCTTACCCAAATTACCATACTGGGTTTCATCTCTCTTTACCAAGAGGTTCTCACTTGTTACAGCAATATTTCCACTTCTGCTCAACCAACCCTATGCTCAAGGAGTAAGCCTGTGCTGAATTAACTCAGCTTCATTTCAGCCTAGGTATCCATTTACAGTAGCACTCAATACTTCTAAACTAGCACTGTCCTATGTCACCAATGATATCATCAATTTCTGTTTAATGCAACAAGGAAACCCAAGTGTTCATTTTTAATATGATCATGATGAAAATCATCTTAATTTATATACACACCTACTTACATATTCCTCATGCTCAGATAGAGGGACTTTCCTTAAAGGTTTGGAGACAGTTTTTATGAAGTATCTCTGAAATATTTTTTTTTTTGCTAGCTCAGTAGCCTCAAGTGTATTTGTAAATCCTCATATTTCAACTGTTAGTGCCAAATGCTCTACTGTAATACCAGGGAAAGCCTTGGCTGCATTCAACTGCCTTTCCAGCTGCTTCTCTGGAAAGCTGCAAGGTAAGTAACACAGCAAAACTCTACAGCCTCCTCAAGGGAAGTTGTCAGAATCTAACGACTCAACTACCAAGCCACGGTCTCCTCCTCTTCCCCATCCTAGAAGGACTTATTTCTAAATCGTTGGTGCTCAGTGATCTTATGCAAGTGCTTTTCTGTCTAAAATCAATGCAATGAAGAGACACGCAGCATAGAAATAGCTCTGCAGACTGCCTTAGGGAGCAGTGGAGACCTGTTGCTGAGCAGAAAGAAATGCCCAGGTTGAACTTTAACCTGAGAGTTTGATTACCTTTCAAACTCTTGATCTCCATACTATAAGCATGTTTATATTGATTTCATTCCACTCTGAGATAACACCACAGAAACTCCTTGCTGCTTTCAACCCAGGCTCTATAGAAAAAATAAAGCTCGACAAATGCCTTGGCCATCCATACGTGATGGCACGTACATGTAGAGTCTACCAGTTTCCCAGCTGATACAGGGGCCAAAGCGCCTCAGGCTGGAGATGAGAGTCAGCACCAAGCTGTTCCCGGGTGCACCACGCCAAGCAGCGTGTGCACCAACCCAGACGCCACCAGCAGGGCCTGTGCAAGCCCCATATTTCATCCAGCATCTAAACAGACAACCTAGCTGTTTGCAAATGTGACCAAAAAGAAGGTGGTTTCCACTGCCCCTACCATGCATTCTTGTGCATTAGGCAGTAACTTCAAAGCGGGGATTACATGACGCAGGCTGGCAGAGAGCTAACCTCAGAGAATGCCCTTTCCAGGTTTACAGCCCTGAATAGAGACCATCACAAAAAAAGCATTTTGAAGAAATAGCTTTTACTAGCCATGATGTGGCAAAACTAACTCTAAAGCAGAGAGGCACAGCTTCCTCTCAATTTCCCCAAGCACATTCCTTATAGCATGCTCATTCACTGCTTCAAAACACATACACACAGGTTTTCAAATTAACATCCATAAACACTACTATGCACAAAAACCTCAAGCTCCAGAGATTTTTCTTTTTTCTTTGTGGAACGCAAAGCTTAAACATCCCCATAGCTTTATATTTCCCATCTCCACAATAGATTTGCTGAGGCTTTTTGCGAGTTTCCAGGGTAAGCTGATCTTCCAGCAGAAAGGCTGCCCTCCCTCCCATTCCCTGCCCTCAGCTCACTCACACTTCCTCTGGCCATTGCAGGGACAGATTTACACATGAAAACATACTGCCTGCTTTAGGATTTTCCCCCTCCTTCAAATGGAAATTCCCAATTACCAAGCAACAACATAAGAAACCTTAAGCTGGTCATCAGTATGTTGCCTGCTGGCAAAAAGCTGAGCAACTACTTATGCAACTACCTTCTCAGAAGATGTAAATCAGAAAGGATGGTCTTTTTCCCCAGTCCCGTCTTTAGATGTATGATCAAATTTTAACTTTTTGGGTTAGAGTTTTACCAAGTTTTTCTTCAGTTGTGAAAACTTCCCTGTCAATGACAAGAAAGGTTTTCATCCTTTCGTCAAATGAGACTTCAGGATAAACTGAAAAAAAAGCAGAGGTAATCAGTAATCTTGGGGGGGAAAAAAGTGTACGAGCACTTTTTTAAAGTATTAAAATCTCCAACCAAAATAAAAATATTGATCTTCAGCCCATTGATTTATCAGATCTTCATATTTTGATCTTCAGACATGTTAAACACCCAAAGTTTCAACAAGAATTAATGAAATGGCTTCAAACTGGAGACGTGGGAAATGTCTATCGAACGAGTGTAAATAATGCAGAAAGATCAGGAGATTTTAAATGTTTTATATGAAACAGGTTACAAGAAAAATCTTTCAGCAAAACGTTTGTACTGTCTTCGATAACATGCCCCTAACTTACACACCAAGTTCATTATCTTTGCTTTATATTGACTCAGACTATCACCTCAAGGGCTTGATCAAAGGGCTCTGATATCTCCAGCAGTCTGAGCTCTTCTTTAATCCTAATAAACAGGGTCCTGCTTAATCCTAAAGGCCTTTAAATCCCACAAAAAATTTTCCCGATATTGTGCCAGAGATCCCAGCATTTCAAAGTCCCTTCAAAAAATGAAAATTCAATCATTTATGCCACCTAGGTCCTCTGAGCAGAACAAATCGGTTCTGTATTTCACAGAATGTGACAAACAAGTTCCAGCCAAACTCCAAACCAGAGGAAGAGTTGCAAAGTGAGGTACCAGCTTCTTTGTAGGTACAACCAGAAAGCACTAAGTGTAGTGACTCAAGTCATCCTGCCTCCCTCTCCATATGCTGCTAGAAAACATAGGATGGCTGTAGGTGCAATGGTAGAACAAGCTATCTTTACTGGCAGTCATTCTGCTCCTAGTGGTTTCTCAAGCCACGGCTTCCCACCTTGGCAGCTTTGCCAGGGACACTGCTGGAGCTTGAGGGGAGAGGCTGTTCCAGACATCAAAGACTTCAAGCCATCTGCATTTAAAAACACTCAGAAGTCTCAGAAGAGAGGCTTAAGCACAGGGCTCTCATGATCCCCTTGGGAGTGCAGCACAGCAGGTGCTTGTGCACAGCTGAGAGGATGGCAGAACTCAGCAGAGAGGCAGCAAGGAGCAAGAGAGGAGGCTCTGCAGCTTCGCCACCACATCATCCAAAGCAACATCCAAAGTAGCTAAGCATCCAAAGTAGCTAATTTCTTCGTGTGGAAAAGTTTCTCCATCTCTCCCCAAGACAGTGACCTCACACCATCAGGTAACGAGCCGTTCCAGTAACTCACGTTTTTCCTGCTGGCATGGGCACAAGGCATGAAACTGCTCCTTGGGACACTGCACTGGACCACAGAAATAATAAGATCTTTCAGAGCATTGAAATAGTCTTGGCAGATTTCTGTAGCAAATTACAGCATTGATATTGTCTACATTTACCTCTGTGAGGGAAAGAGGAAAACACCCCTCTTAAGTGCTGTGCCTGCAGCAGTTCAGCAAGAGGCGAGCAAAGCGCCACGACAGAGGAGTGTATTAGTTCAGATATCACAATGAGTTCGCAGGGCAAAGACCTGCTGTGTGTCAAATTATCATCTTTACTCTTACTAAATAACATTAATTAAAATTTATTGGTTATGTTCAATCTATTATATTGAGAGGCAGAAAAACGATCTCAAATTTCAGCCGAATATACCGAGGTGCCTTAATGAGTCTATTTATTATGGATCCATGAAAATACCAGCAACGATGAATGAATAGAAAGAGGTATTGGTTACATTTTAATTAGCATGAGAAACAGATGTTTGGTGACTAATTACATTCACATTAAGACAGGCCTAGCCCTTTCAATGAATGTAACACTGTTCACTTAGGCATCTTCCAGGCACCTGAGCATGCCTTGTTCACATCAGAGTAGATATGCAAAGATAAATTAAGAACCTCATTAACGCTCTATAAACTCCAAAGCTGAAATTATATGTGAAGTTGAAATTATAACCAATTTGTACTTATGAAAATTGAATTTAAGCGAAGTTATATTTGGGTCTGTGCAACTCGAGATCATGACAAGCATGAACAGAAAGGGTAAACGAAATAAGAGTGAAGTGTATGGACTCTCAAGCTACTCAGAGCAAGTGAGAGGAGTTCCAACTGTAAAGAACTGCCAGAGGAACATACAATACTGAATGACTGCATGTTAAAAAAAAACAGCAGAAAAAAAAACAGCAGATAAAATTCAATGCATAGATACATGTGATGTACATGTAAAATCACCACCACACCCCACCTTTTTATATATATATTTATTTATTTATGTAAACATAGTTCAGATTTGACTGTTCTTACTTAGGAGGCACTAGAGTACAGTTCTGTGGAAACCCAGCTTTTGAAATGAATTAAATGATCCTGGGAACTATTTTAAAAGGAGTTCAAAAAATATCACTGAAGCAGAAAAATATCATTATAACACTATTTAAGGAAATAGTTGTCCCATATTTTCAGCAATGGATACATTTGAAGCCTCGAATCTCAAAAGCCATACAGGAGGATCTGGAAAAGAGGCATAGAACAGTAACGAGGTTGATCAATAGGAAATAACAGCTTAGTGCTCTCTGTGAAACAGATGTGTGCACAATGATGGAAGTCCATGAGGAATGAGCACTTAAAAAAGGATTTGAGGAGCATGTAGGAAGGAAATAGTGAGAGGAAGCTATTGAGCCAATACAGCTACAGAGCATTATATGAACCCACAGGGGAGTTTAAATACTCTTTGAAGAGCACCTGGACAGGTTTACAGAAAAAAAAAAAAAAATCATAGAGGGTTACTCATCTGTAAAGACACAACCTCAAAGTCCCTGAACAACAAACACTGCCAAAGGTTGGAAAATATTCTGGTGCAACACTTCCACTACTCTTACACTGTTCACATAGGCAACTGCTACTAGCTGCTGAAGGAAGCAGATGGAGGTCAGGATCTGGTCTACATGGACCTTTGATGTGGGCCAGCAAGGCCATTCTGTTCTGCAGTCCATTTATGACTCACCTCAGGCTTGCCTACTCTTCATAAATGGGAAGATGAAAACCTTTCAGACATTACCCACTGGGAATACTTTAAGTATATCTGTCTAATCTATATATATATAAAGAATCTATCCAAAATAAGACAATGATCTTGATAATTTCTATCATGCAAGGTAACACAGATTAGCTCTGTACTTACTACACCTTCCTTAGAAAATATTGCCTCTTTAAGGTAGGGTTATTTCCCATTCAATTATTACTTGCTCATTTTTTTCTTCAAATCTGCAGACCCATGTTGCAAGAGTTGGGTAGGTTACTATTCTCTCTGCCTGGTCGTTAGGGATTAGAAAGTGGTTTCACTTGCTTTCTTTTCAGAAGAATAAGTGTTTACGCTTTTATCCTGCTTGTTACTGAGTTATGTTCATATAGATCCTACCCATAGACTTCCTGCTTTCCACCTAAGTACAAGTCATCAGACAGGAGAGGCTAACATGATCAACAATGCCCACATGATTTAACTGCTAAAAGGATCATTATAGTAGGAGGTTTCAAAAGATAATCAGAGAAGGTACACTTACAGACAGGATGTCATAGGAAAAGAAAGTTGCTAGAGCTGGAATGCAGAGAATGAGTGTTTAACCAACAGGCATTTGCAGGTGCACAGAGTGGTCATTCATTCTTTATAAATGCAGAACAAACAGTACACCACCACCTTTCCATTTCCGAAGGAGTTCAGAATAGCTGAGGAACAAGGCATTTTTGTAACTCTAGACAGCATGGGAAAATAGGTAAAGGATTGAGAAAAAATAATTAAATTATCAGGTCCCTAATGGAAGTGATTCTAATCAAAAGGAAAAGCAAAGTAAGTGGTCTCAGAGGAAAAAGCACACAGAATCTTCTCACTTTTTTCGCCCTAAAAACTGATTTTCTTGTATTCAACCAAGACAGTCAAGGAAGTAATCACAGTCCCATGAAAAATGAACTGAATTAGTAAATGAGTAACTTGTGGCACATCAGAGGAACCAATGAAAGAACATAAAACACCACCTTATCCCATGATATGCATTAAATTCCATACTGCTGCAAAGAAGCTGCGCATTTTATCAGGGAAGTACTAGTCCTTCAGAATGCTTACAGTAAGGAATTAAATCAAATGTCCACAAGTCAATGGGATAAAAAAAAAAAAAAAGGACAGCTCTACATGGGCCAATATTTATTGACCGGAACCCCGTAGCCCCCCTAGGTTTTTGAAAATCAACACAGGGCACCCAAACAGTGGATTTCCACCAGCTAAAATCACCCACAAATATTGTATGTAATGTGAAAATATTTAAAAAGATTGCATCAGTGTAAGCAAACACTCTAGATGTATCAGCAACTTTTATTCAGAAATTAGAGGAGTGCATTTTAAGTGTAAAAAAGTGTAAAAGAATGGCTAGGGTTGGAAGGGACCAGTAGAGGTCATCTAGTCCAACCCCCCTGCACACGCAGGGTCCCCTAGAGCATGTGGCACAGGGTGATGTCCAGGCGGGTTTTGAAGATCTCCAGAGAAGGAGACTCCACCACCTCTCTGGGCAGCCTGTTCCAGGGCTC